>OY735226.1:15968524-16306024 GCA_963457665.1 Thysanoteuthis rhombus
CTGGAGACTTGAGGAGACTTGTTGTCACTCAAACTCCAACAGTAACCACCAGGCAACTGGTGTGAGATTGTGAATAATATTAATAATAATTATTATAATAATAATAATAATAATAATAATAATAATAATAATAATAACAACAACAACAACAATAATAATAATAATAATAACAACAACAACAACAACAACAATAACAACAACAACAACAACAACAATAATAATGATAATAATAATAATAATAACAATAATAATAATAATAATACTGGGCAACCAGCGGTTACCGCCAGGCAACTGGTGTGAGATTCCAAATAATAATAATAATAATAATAATGATGATGATAATAATAATAAACTGTAATGTCAGTTCAAGATATATTAAATCCCTTGGTACATTTATATTCAGATAGGACTTGGCATTACACCTTGCTCTCAAAAGTCTCAAACGCTGAACTCAATGTCAAACATTCAAACACACGTACATTCTCAGGTATTGATATTATTTGAATTTCTCAAAGGGGATAGCTTTTTACAATCTTGAAATTAAGGAGACAAGCAGTTTGAATGGCGTTTGTAAGTGTCCTAGTGAAATTCAATTTGCAAGAGTAAACAAGTTTTCAACCACAATTTTATTGTCCACACAAGTAATTTTTTTTATTTATAATTTTCTACTTCTTAAAAAAATTACATACTCAAAGATTATTACAATAAAATTGGTAGGTTACAAGTTTTAAACATTTCTTTTTATCAAAAGTCTGTGGTAGATGCTATCTTTGTGGTTTGCTCGATTTTCTTTTTTCGAAAATTAAACGCATTCTAGAATAACGTTTTGACTGCAGCAGCCGATAGATCATTAAATGAATTCAACGTCTATGATTTTCATTGTTTTTTTTTGTTTTTTTCTCAACAAAATGGAGGTAATCCTATTTTTTCCGTAGCTCTTGGCATTCGTTGGAATATGTTATATTTACATGAATATTTTTACTGAATTCACTTAGGTTTAGGTAAGCATAGACTTTTAAAGGACGTCAAAATTCTATGGATAGGCATCGATCAATACTCAAGCTGCACTCATTTCACTTCCTTGCTTGGATAAAGACTTACATAACGTTATATATATATATATATATATATATATATATATATATATATATATATATATACATATATATATATATATATATATATATATATATATATACATACAAACGCATACACATTAAAAGATCAATCAAGTACGTCATAATTTTGGGGAGACTGGCTGCTCTGAAATCGGTGCATTTTTAGTGATGTAAGATTTAATAAAGACATGATTTTTGTCATTTGTGTAAGATTTGGTAGTGATATTGTGTAGGCAATTAAGATTCCAATTGTCAGAGAATTCTCGACAGACTGGAATTAAACTGTAATTAAAGTACAGACATTTTGTCATGCTTCAAGAAATTTCGTCATCAAACCATTTCTATACGTACAGTGTCTGCAAAATGAATTTATTTGTGAAAACTCAAAATAAAACTAAACAAGCAAAAGCTTTTGTAAATGATGTTGTATTGCCCTGGAAGTGACATTCTGCTGAAGAATAGTGAAATTCTCCTTCAATGCTGAAACTGAGATGAAATAGTCGTTCATCATTTTCTGTTTTAAAAGCGTGTCAGTATTAGGAGAGGTGTTTCTCTTCCTCCAAATACCGATTCTTCGCATTGGGATGCTTTTATCAACTCTCATGTCGTCATAAACAGCTTTCATCATCATCATCATCAGTTTTTTAACGTCCGTCGTTGGATATAGACCTTCCCCAAGACTTGCCAAAATTCCCTATCATGGGCATCACGGGGCCAGTATTTCCTGAATCTGTCAAGTTCATCTCTCCATCTTGTGTTCTGTCGTCCTCAGTTTCTTATGTGATCTCTGGGGATCCATGTTTATGAGACGTGATATTTATCGGTTGTCTTTCACTCTTGCAACATGGCCTGCCCATTACCATTAGAGTTTTTTAATAGTTTCTATGATGTCACGAACACCTGTTTTCTTCCTTGAATACTGTGCTGTCTTGTGATCTCTCCATGTAAGGTTGAGCATGATTCTCATACTTCTCAGTTTGCAGACCTATCTCTTGGTTAGGTTCCATTTGCACTAATATCTTGTGACAAAAGAATCACAGAAACTCATTCCTTGAGTTGGGCCAAGACAAAAGAAGTCTCTACATTTGTAAGCTCACGTCGTCCAATGGTAGCACTCAGAAGTAGAATTATACCATTCCGAAAGTGAAAAAAAATTTACAGATTCACTGTTGAATAGCATGTTTTATCAGGTAGACAGCTCTTCGTGCACTGTTACCAACACTGCAAAGTCTAGAGAAATGGGTGGCTGCCAGATGTACGATGGCTCCTTGTGGCTTTTGGTTGGCGAAAAATCAAGTCCAACCAAATCTCAATTTCTGTTTATGAGTATTATTTGATTTTGTTTTTGCGTCCACTGTAATTGATAGTGAACGTTTGAATCAAGTTGAGTTTGATGATGTCATTTCATTCACAACAATGGTGTCGACATTTGTCATTTCTCTCAAAAGTATGAAACTTGCAACAACACTTTAATCTTGGGAAGCTCAGGAAAAAAGACTTTTGCAACAATGTCAATATCATTGAATAAACAAATACGTCTTTTCTCTTTCTTTCTTTTTTGTTCTTATTTCTTTATAATACTTATTCAACTGCTAATATGACATAGTTTCAAAGAATTTGTGTGTCCATATACATATCAATATACATGTATACACATTATAGAAACTCTTTTTTGAGATGATTTCCCATCGTTAGACGGTTAATGTATCAGTTGGCCTAGACAGCATAGATAGGATAGACAATTAAAGAAATGAGACTACTTCAACGTGGCGTTGCTCTTACCGTTGAGCTAAATAGCAGCCGGTAATGCAAAGTCCCAAATAACGGTTTTCACTCCAAATTCTCATCTCGTTTATTCTTGTTCTATTCGTTTCTTTCTACGCAATGGCTGTGTGTTAAGAAATGGATATAAATGATCGGACAGAATGATTATAAATTGCGTAATAATATATAGACACTCTTATTTGAGATGACCTCCTGTGGTTACATACTTGATATATCACTTGGCCAAGGCAACATAAATAGATGTCCTACACACTCTCTCATACACATTAATATTACCACCTACTACACAAACTGACACTCGTATCCGAACAGCAATTCAACCATACTGTGAATAAACACACTCACACATATTGGTACTTCACCCCCTTTACATCCCTCCTTAAAGGGAGTTCCAGCACCACACCCTCCTTCTGGAAACACTCACCAACAACCATAGTTTTATGACAACCTTGGAATTCGAATTCAAATCAAGAATAATCCTATGTCTAGAAACGTAATCATATCAGCCTTCTGAAGATATGTGCGAGACCGGATAAGGCTTATCAAAAATTATTGTACCTAAAAATCATAACGGAAAAGTTAAGCATTCCTTTTTTTCCCCTTTTTTCTTGCACACACACACACACACACACATATACACACACACACACACACACACACACACACACACACACATATATATATATATATATATATATATATATATATATATATATATATAAACTGCATTGTTTATTTTATTTACGTTGTCTAAGCCAAGTGATACATTCACCGTGTAATGATGGGAGATCATATCAAATAAGAATTTCAATACAATAGAATGCAATCCGTAATCATTCTGTCGGATCATATACAGCCATTTCTTGATATATACATATATGAGTGGGGGGAGAGAGAGGAGAACTACCTAGCTATATATATATATATATATATATATATATATATATATATACTCGTATATGCAGCTAAAAGATAACTATATTTGTAGAGCTAAGCAAATTTTTACTCTCATCCAGATTCAGGGAGCATATCCTTACGTATATTGAGTCAGTTGTGTGCGTGTATGTGTACACAGGGGCGCCCATAAAGCAAAAAGACTTAAAAATTGAGGAACCCTGTCATGATTCGACCGACCAACCGAGAATCATAGGCGAGTGTTGTAGCCATTACACCACTGTACTATATATTTGGATATGTGAGATTTTGCACGTGTGTGAAATGAGATAGATATCAATAGATTTAGCTATTCAGATATGTACACAATTTATACTTAATTAGTCGTAAAACACACACGCGCGCGCACACGCACACAAACGGGGGAACTCGGAGAGAGAGAGAAAGAGGAAGAAAGAGAACGAAAAATAAGCGGGAAGAATTACAAAAATATCAGGAAACTATTTCTTGATTCTAGTAAACTCTGCCTATAACATATATATATATATATATATATATATATATATGTATCTTAGTGCACGTTTCATATAGAAACCTAATTTTCATGGCCTCGCTGTGCTTCACCGATTGTCCAATTTCTGTGTCGCCTCATCTCTTCTCTTGTATGCGGATCACACGACACACTTTCCTTGCATTTTTACTTCCTCTGGCATCGTTTTCCCAAGAATTCAACAGAAATAGCCAAATTACCCGAGATTTGTTCCGTTTTGCTTAGTGACATACAAAAATCAGATTCGATCCAAAAATTCCTTTATAGCCTGCATGCTAATCCGAGCTATTGAACACCACAGGTTTATGGCGACCTCCATAATCCGGTTAAATCTAAAAGTACGATTATTTGCTTCCATCTTTATGGCGATAGCACAGTGGTCTATGAAGAGGGGAAAAATGTGTCTTTAGTGAACAGCCATGCCTTAGTTCTTAGTATGTCACTTTTTTACTAGATGTTTGCATAACTTTTTCCAACTCTTTCAGCCATTGTGGATAATTTATCCATATCCCAGCATGATACAAAATGCAAGTCAGTCATCTTAACACGGGTATTACAAAAGGTTCAGTCCACCATGGGTATCAATCACTAATATCAGGGAATGCTCTGCCTCTATCTTTGAAGGACAATGGGGGCTCTTGTTAAGGAGTTTAATCTCTGCTGGTCAGGTGAATCTTTAAGGAACTCTTATATCTTCAATATTGAAGAAGATTTGTTTCTTTCACTATTAAGAATAAAAATTATAATGATTACTGTGATAAGACAGGTTTGGTTTCATGCTTTCTCAAATGACATGAGTGGGAAAATGTCATCAGCAGCAGTGACCTGAATTTGAGTACGGTTTGCTTTTTTTCATTTTGGAGATGATATAACTGCCCCAATAATTTTTTTTCCAGTAGATAGTTTTTAAGCCCATCAAATCATCTGTCAAGTATTGACTAATATTCTTCAATTATCGTGGCTGCTGCAGGGTCAAACTCAACCTTTACTTCTATCCTGACTAAAGATTGTACATATAATAAATGGAAAATTATGAAAAAATATTTGTTTACTATATATTTGTCTATTCAAATGAAATAAGCTCTAGCGTATCTGTAAGATAAGATTTCATTGAAAGATTTGTCAATTTGGCTCAGTCGGTGAGAGAGCCGGCCTCCAATCATTCGGTTGTGATTTTAAGTAACAGGTGGCAAATGTTGATTCTGTAAATATATTTATCGATCAGAATAAAATAATTAACCCCTTGCATATCTCTAACATAAATTTTTGTAGATATGGGAGACTTTTCAATTTAGTGCAGTTGATAAAAGACACGACGGCTAATTAGTTGATCGTTATTTCAAATGACAGTGCGTGTATTTTAGTTTTTACTCCCCTGAATCTGGTGAGGATTGTTTGTTTTGTTCTTGTTCTTGTTACGGTAGAAAAATAGAATCACCTCCAGATTTGGACTGGATTTATATTTTTGTTATTATATTCAACTTCACCTCGGAACTGTAATTCATAACTACTGTATCACAGATTTGAGATGAAAGTTTTTTCCATTCCTTTTGGTCAGTATCAGTACTTTTCAGAAAATTGTAATCGTTCATTGTTTCGAATCTTGATACAGGTAGTTTGGGAAGATGTTTGCTTTGCCTAATGTCATCATTGATTACAACGGGGGTGGGGGCAGTTTGCATTTTTCAAGAAATCTTATGAATTATCATTGGCACTTCGAATTGACAGTAGTTGACACACGATGATTTAATTATTGCTGACGACTTTCCGTACAGGTAATTTAAGAAAATAAATCCAAGCTTTTGTAAGCTGTTGGCAGCGTTGAGATGCTGAGAGACACTATGCCTTGAGTAAATATGACTTCGAACAGTGAAAAGTAAGTTTTATTCTTTTAATTCATTGAGTAATTCTCGCCATCGGTAATGGGTGTCAAGTAATAACAGTTACGATACAATGATGACATTACAAACTTTGACATAAAAACTGGAACTAGAATTGAAACTGATGATTTTAGGAGAAAATACCAGTGCTAAATTTTCAGTATTAGTCATTTTTTTTCTCATTAAAAGTGTATTGGATCCTGAGTTGAGTTCTAGTCTTAGGGTTTGACACAGCATAAACGGAGTGATCCTGGGCTTCAGGATCCTGACCTCAGAGCAGCACCTCCCCATTGCACTATAAGCGAAAGGTTCGAGGTTGCTCAGACGTCTTCGTGACACAGGGATTGGGTAATTTTTGTCATTTTTCGCACGTATGCGTGTGGGGTCCAACAATAAACCCGAGCTTGTGTCATATTTGCCCTCGTGAGGAGGTGAATAAATGTTCTTCGGGGAATTTTCACAAGTGATGGGTTATCTTCAACGAACACAAAACAAAATTGATATGACAAACATTGAATTATCAACGCTTCAAAGACGATACACAAGCTTATTGGAAAGAGTTATCGGGAAAGAAAAAAATGAATTGCTGTTTTTCGTTATGGAATTATCTTACTGGTAAGATAAACCGTCTGTCTCTTAAGAGACCCGGAGTGAGAGGCAAGACTCAGTTTTGGTCGTGGACGTACGAGCTTGTTCTTATGGAGACTTCCTTGGCAAAATACTAGTCCATCGAAGAAATACATTCACCCTAATCATGCAGCTTAGGGTGTACTCAATTGTCAGGGAATTTTGTCCTAAAAAAGGGGGTTTGTACCGGGAAACGAACTCAGGACCTCCTGTTTATAAGGCAGATATGACACCATTGCACTATCCGAACCTTACTGGTAATGAGTTGTAATCGATTTTTGAGACGATAAATCTATTAAATAAAGCAAGAAAGTTGGTTTCCCCGTTAACCTCAGCAAAACAAATGTCATGTACAAAAAACATACTGAGGACAAGGACACTATGACCAAAATCAAAAACGCAGAGCTGAAGAAAGTGGACCACTACCTCTGCCTAGGACAATCTAGGAATCTCCATCAAATTCTCAAAAGAAGAAGAAACCACACGAATAATCACTCCAAGTTGGCAATCTTTCGGTAAAGCAACTTAACTTTCAAGAACTAGAAAACCCTACGTCTAAAACAGAAGGGTCCAAAACCAATGCATTCCCCCAGAACTTATCTATTCAGCTGAAATATGGAACTTATTTTTTTTTAAATGGCCCTCACTCTGAGAACTAGGCAACATGCTCAAAATCACATTGACCGATCACTGGACAGCACTGTATATTATAGAAAAAAAACAAGAGTCAGTGATATCGTAGAAACCATTAAAAATGGCAATGGGCTTGAAATGTTGCAAGAATGACTGGCAGACAACTGCTAGACATCACGGTTCACAATGCAGATCCCCAGAGATCACATGCAGAACTGGAGCCGACAAAATGATGGCATGGCAAACTAAATAAGTTCAGAAAGTACTGTTTACGTGACGTCCACGATAGAAAGGTCTGCCGAAATTCGGGGAGATCGTATGCGAAACTGTGGCCGACAGAAAATAAAAGGGCGTGAGGGAATAAAAAAAGAATTAAGAAAATACTGGCTCCACGACGCCCATGGTAGAGAAGTCTGGCGAATTTTGAGCAAGATCTTAGTATCATCGTCAGTGTTTCAGCACCATACGCAAATACGTGATTGAATATTTTCAGTCTCAAAACTGATGGTGTTGATATTCAATTTCTTCTAAAATTTGCTCGTTTTAAATATCTTTGCAATACTGAATTCACAAATCAGACTGTACATGCACAAACTCGTACATATACAGTAAATAAATATACGAATAAGCACATACATACGGTGTTTCACATGAACAAACTTTTAAGAACAGACAAATAGATCGCAAGGAATTTCTTCCATATTAGATATACGAACTTAAATACCCACCAAACAGGATTGTTATCATGAAGAGCCGATTCTATTGAAGAATTTCAGGTACATGAATTTCATTAATAAGAAGTGTAGGTCTTTCAATTAACGAATTTTCTTTAATTGAATGTTGTGTTCCTTGAGAACGCGCTAATTATAGATATTTTATGATGTACGGTTGAGGGTGACCTGGCCCCCATCAACTTACGATTAGAGAAATCATAAACTGTCTGAGTCTCGAACAACAGAAATAATATATCATTAATTATTATGCGTGATATTTAACGTCTCATTCTTCCAATGCTATCTACCAATATAGATTGCAAAGGCTAAGCGTCGTGGCCTTTATCGCTGGTCAGTAATCGAATAACGAGTTCTCGTCCGCTGAATTCGGCTAATATATATTAATAAAAGACTTTACAGTTCGTAAACCTACGACACTGCTATTTTTCTTTTTTCTTTTTGTCTTCTTTTTGCGATGTTTCGTCTATTGAGTCCGCCAATCAACGCAAAAGAAAATTTAGCAGTTAATAATCCTATCGATAACATCAAAATTGGTTCGATTTTTAGGTTGAAAATATCTGAGCACGTATAATGATAAATCAAGCGAAGAATCACACTGACATGCTTTTGGCAGAGCTAGCTCAACCTTTAAAGATAAGAAGATCCCATTTATCCTAAAGAGAAGGGTATATAACCAATGCATCCTCCCAATAGTCACTTATGGAGCTGAAATATGGAACCTAACTAAGGGACAGATCCGCTAACTGAGAACCGTGCAACGTGCACATGAAAGAATTATGCTGGACCTCACATGGAGAGACCACATGACAACACAGTACACCCGGGAAAAGATAAGAGTCAGGGACATCATAGAATCCATTGAAAATCTCAAATGGCAGTGGGCTGGCCATGTTGTAAGAATGGTGGACAACCGATGGACATTGCGACTCACGACATGGATCCCTCGAGATTACATGCGCAATCGAGGCCAGCAGAGTATTAGATGGAGAGACGAGCTAGACAAATTCAGAAAGTACTGGCTCCGTGACGCTCGTGATAGAGAATTGTGGCAAATCCTGGGGAAGGTCTCTGTCCAACGACGGACGTTGAAAAACTGATGATGATGATGATGATGATGATGATGATGATGATGATGATGATGATGATGATGAAGAAGAAGAAGAAGAAGAAGAAGAAGAAGAAGAAGAAGGAGAAGAAGAAGCGTATGGTGCTTTTCTTCATTGTTATCCAAGCAATATAGAAATTTAAACCCTCGTTTAATCAGAATATTAAGTCACCCTCGTTGATTAGAAAATTTGGAATTTATCTGACAACTTTGATCCGATCATCTGCATGTTATAATTCATGTGAGTGAACATAATTCGGTGTTATTGTGATCATGCTTTTCCATAAATCATAGATACAAAATTGGTTGATCAGGATTTTGATCAGTTTCCCTGATTTTACTATTTCCCCTTATTCTGGCATAAGTTTGGGTTTTTGTGAACCAAATGGCTACGTGATAGCATTTCTAATCCTTCTACGTGGTACTGACATTGTTGCATTGTGATATTTGAGCTGAGGACTTGTTTAAAAGATATTTTACGTATGATTCTGCCTAGTTATTTTTATTACATAAAAACAACATTTCAGTGAATTCACATTAACATTTTCAAAGATTATCCAAGTATTGGATCGATTTGAAAAAAACAAAAACAAAACAAAACATTTTTAATGAAAAGTATTTAGAAACATTTTTTAATCGATTCACTATTATGAAAATCTTAAAAACTATTCAAGTGAATTCATTGAAAAACTAAATCTACTGTTAAGGGAATCCGAAAATAGAAACACAAATATTCAATATAAACTTCTAAAATATGAATATTCATGTAGGTAATCACCTGACAGAATTTTGATGTGAAAAGAAAAGCATCTACCTTCTTCTCACCCAAACGGCCAAGATGAAAAGATTGTCACTTAGTCATGCGGCCAGAACGATTGAGAAAAGCCGTCTATCAGACGTAAAGGCCAACGACAGAGATTCTAAGCCTCAACGAAAGAATCAATGAGACGAAGTCCTCGATTAAAAAGGTCAAACCAGGCCTAACAAAAAAAGTATGCAGATATCCCAAAGACTTGAAATTAATATAAGAAAAAAATGGCCGACTTTCTCTTGGACATTCATTCTACTTCGTATATTATCGGCATGATTTCTTTTTTACTTTCTCTTGAACCATTGGCGTACGATCCCCAACCCCAATAGAAAAAAAGAATTCGGGCAAAATGTCTTCATTTTCGGGAAAATCCGTCTAGTTTGGACAAAGTAACACTTTTGTCCAACTTAACGAATGGGTTCTAATACGCCCACGTCCTAAACTGTTATTGACTCTCCAATATCTTGAAAACTAACAAAGATCAATAAGAGAAAGTATGATTTTTCTCCTAATCAAAAGAATTATTGGAACTTTTCAAGTCACAACACTATTCATTCAACTTCTCTAGAATTTTCTTGTATACACATGTTCATTAAAAATCAAAATTCAGGCTTTGAAATCGTTGACTGACAAACATTTCTCTTATACAAAATTGGTGTTTTTCGTTTATTCATTTTGTCCTTTGCTTCCTTCACTGAAGATGAGATTTCTTATTACCCTTGACTTTAAGGCATACAGCCTTAACATTAGTGACTCTGCCTTATTGGTCAAATTCAATTTGTTGTCGAAAATTTATTTCAATAATCTTATGGAAGATTAATTACTTTCCTGACAGCAATTCATGAATACTCGCCAGAATTTCACTTTAACTTTAATTTCGACGTTAGATTTGAATTAGAATTTAAGATAACTTTGAGATGTGTCGACCTATTCACTAATTTAACTTGGGGCCCTATCCTTTTAACATTAATCCTCTTCTTTTTGGACTTTAGTATCAAAGTACTTTTTAAAGACGGATCATATTAAACACTATCTGATTTCCACTTGTATTTTTATTGTATTAATTTCCCTATCAATCTCTTTTGATAATTGTTTCCTTCTTCCCGCAATTTACTCTGCCGTGGTACAAAATAGATATTCGTTTGATACATTAGTTGATAGACCAGGCATTGCAACGTTTGAAGTTGTTTGGATCAGCGCTTCTCAAGAAATCAAATAAAAATCAATAAAAAATAGATCTTTTATCTGAAATAATCTACATTTATACATCCACAGTTAAATCGGCATTTGATATAAATTTAAGTACAAATTGTCTACATTGGCAACACTGTAGAGAAGTAACAGAAATACTTCGAAGCCGTAGTTTCGTAAGACGGACAAAAAACAGTCTTACATTTAGATTATGGTACCTTTTAAGCGGACATACCCTATAGTATAAAAGATCTAAGTATCGTAAATACCAAACTTACAAACTTGTCATCGGACAAATTTTTAGAAAATAAAGACAAAAAAAGCTTGCAGTTAGATTCTTCGGAGTTAAAAATCAAGCGTTGATTTTTAGAGGTATCCTCTCTTCTTTATAAGAGACTCTGTCTGTCAGTCGGTACGTCAGTCCACGTATAGTTTCTCACCTATTTTAAGTCAGACTTACTTGGTTGGAAGATGTTGCTTGGTAAGATGATTCTCGCCTAGAAAAGTCTCCCTCGTGATCAATGCTGTTGAAACTTTCCTCTGTCATATAAAGTCAGATTTATTTGAAACTTGATAGAAAAGTATTTTTTAACAGGATATTTCTTACCAAGAATCATCTTCTACTCGTAGCCACGTGATCTGGCAACCATTCAACCAGCTGATTATGCTGGATTTCAACATTCGGGTTTATAAAAATGGATTATAATAGACCGAAACGGGTCTATAATAATTCATTTTTATAGAACATAACCTCAAGTAATCATTCAATCAGTCAATGGTATGCAGAGAAAGCACATGAATTCAAACCCTTGGTGAAGTCATAAATCCCAGACCATCAGAAAATTATGATAAAGTGAATAAGAATGTTTAAACTTCACACGACATACTTTTGCGGTAGTCGGTGTGCCATTCAGTCCCGATAATCATGTCCCAATTGATATTTTAGCCATGTTTGCCAATTTAGACGATTTTTCTTTTCAAATTAGCAAGTCCAGTATTGAGAATATTTAGATTTTTTTGTGTTTAAAAGTTCAGTGCTGACTTTTGAAATGTTTTTTCTTTCAAATTTGATAGTGACTTCCAGAATTGAAAAATTGAAAAAGCACAACTAAATCAGCAACCCTGATTTTAGCTATTTATAAAAGTCACCTTATTAAAAACTGAGTAAAACTCTCCACATAGTTTTAGTTGATCTAGCAAACTGGCTGGCCCGCTGGATATATATATATCATCGTATGGGCTGCACCAATTGAGCTTGAGGGCTGGAAATTGAAACATGTACTTTGTTATGTCTACAAAAAATTTTTTTATAGAAATATTCACTTTTCATTATGTCTAGAAAAAACATTATTTTTTTCTTCATTCCCCCAAAGTAGTTTTTTAGGGGAAGGGTCAATTTGCGATATAAGTTTATGCTAAATTGATCCCTTATATTGCGTCCGGTAGCATTCAAGCTTGCTTTTTTTTCGCTCAAAACAAGCAAATGACCAACGTCTCTTGACATACCGTGTTGGGATGAGCAATTAAAAAAGTGGAAAAGGGGCACAAACAAAGCGATAAATTTAGCTTAAGCTTACATTGTAAATTGAACCCCCTTCGAAAACCGATTTAGGGAGGGGTCAAAGACGAGAGAGGTTTTTTTGTCATCATGATACGGAGTAAATGTCCAAATATTCGACCAGCTAGCTCCATTTGTGTGGCCCATACGTGCGATATATACGGAAAATGAATAACTCAGAGGCGAAATAGCAAATTGATATCACTAGATAGAACAAATGAAGTTATTTCCCGAAACAACGAGGAAAAAGCGCGTAAGAAACAGAAAATATTAAATTTTTGCTTTAAGAAATTATGGACATTTCAAACTACCGTGTTTTATTCTTGTATGTGCTATTTCCTTAAATATGAAGGAAAATACGATAAGTACGAAAACAACAACAACTATGTTTGGAAAGCTGACCAAAGGCAGAGGCAATGCTTCTAAAATGCCTGTTGCATGGAAGATAATTTTCCACGCTCTATTTTAGTGCTCGATCTTCCTTGAATAATTGATATTAATCGCATTTGCATAATGACCCCAACCTGGCATAAAACACTTGAGAGTTTGCAAGATACCGAAAATAACACCCATTGTTAAACTTGAGATTAAATTAGCGAAGTTCCCGATAGCTTTTGTCGTAGGGGCTAGGGCATACTCAGTGTCAGCATGACGGGGGTGTTGCCTGGAAAACAGGTCACTAGGAACAAAGCTCAGTATTTCAAGGGCTGGATTTGCTGAAGTAGACAATACCCATGGTGATCAGTGGAACTATCTAGTGGCTCAACGAATCCCCAGGGGTCAAAAGTACGTCAGATCTATTGTACTTTGTTGGTCAAAAGCTGACGTTTATATGATAAATAAACATAAAATATAACTTTTTGATACATTTTTCTGATGTACATATAGTTATTTTTTATTATCCATTGTAGAGACTTGAAATTTTGCACACATTCTCCTCTCGGGGACGAGGGGAAATGCTTTTTTTTCTTTCAAATTCCCCCTGATTAGTTTTTCGATGGAGGGGGTCAATTAACAATTTGTCTTTACCCTAAATTGATGCCTTTGTTGGTGTCTAATGGAATTCAAGCTTGTTTTTGAAAATTCAGAATTTATCAATGATCACTGCCCAATAATCTTCCATGTATCTGGACTTGACACAGAGGGGTACAAGGGGTTACATGGGGACAGGGGTGTTGCTGTTGCACAAACGGCTATTAGAGCGGTAGGTACCATTATTTCTGTCGACAACTTACTTTTTTAAAAAATCTTCCATGATGATGATGTATCTGGGATTGCCACAGGGACACTGAGTGGGGGACTGGTACTATCTATCTATCTATCTATCTATCTATCTATCTATATATATATATATATATATATATATATATATATATATATATATATATATATATATATTAGCTCTCGGCACAGATTACACAGTTCGTTGTAGGCACTCCAAATACTGCCCACATATCCATTTCTTGGACAACAAATAATGCGTTTTGTTATTTTCAAAGGAATAGATTCATCCTAAATTGGCCCATTATTTTTTGTTCACCAGAATCCAGGCTTGTTCATCTATCTATCTTTCATGTATCGTCTGTATATCTAGACTTGGCACGGGTAAGGGGTTGGGGCACAAAATAGACCAGGGGGTCTCTGTCATACAAATAGTGAGCAGAACGGTAGGAACTATTTTCCCGAAGTTTTAACTTTCACAGTATTCTAAATATCTGGAATTGGCGCTGAGAGGGACCAGATAATATCTATCTCCCTATCAGCTCTTGGCACAGAACACACCATTCATTGTAGAGACTTGGAAATTTTGCACACATACTTGTTCTGCGTACGAGGGATTTTTTTTCTGATTCGAACAGGGAAGAGACAGGTGTTATCAATCTGTCTATCTATCGGTTGATTTATCAGAGAATCAGCACTCACTATTCTTTGGACAGACTTGAAAGTTTGCACATATTCTCCTTGTGGGGGATGGGCAAGGAGATTCTTTTTTAATTCCCAGCCTAAAATAGAGTTTCAGAGAGGGTTTCAATCTGCGATGTAAGTTTATCCTAAATTGATCCCCTAGTTTGCGTCCACCAGAATTCAAGCTTGTTTATCTATCTTCTACGTATATGAACTTGACACAGGGTGGAGAGACTAGGATGGACAAATCCAAACTTCCGGAATGGAGGGCAATTGAACTCGAGGTTTTCAACTTGATGGTCCTCGACCCCTGTGAGTCCACAAAACAATTACAATACTATTTACCGTTCAAAACCGCACTGTTCAAGGGTTCGTTATAAATTCATGTGTTTTCTTTTCAGTTTATAACTAGTTTCATTGATTTGTTCAGCAACACCTTACCCTCACTACATCGAATCCCGCACTTATCAAAGCCACACTCACTATTCGAAATTATCCCTGTATATATCTGGTGAATCTAGATGTTTCCAGATGTTTTTTTATTTGATTTTAGATGTAAACCCACAAATGAATTTTAACGAAATATCCCTTTATATCTGGTGAATCTACATGTTTCTAGATGTTTTTTTTATTAGATCTTAGATGTGAGCTGGCTAACAAATTCGGCAATACTGGCTTAGAGTAATTGGCCTCTTTTTTCACTCTGTTTTTCTATCTTTCTTTCTGTGCTTATTTGTGTCTTTTTACTTACTTGTATTTTCTTTGAAAAAACGAAACATTTTTTTCTCTTTCTCTCCGCGTGTTTATTGTCGAGAAGAGAATAAGTTTTACCAGCTGTTTTTCCCTGTAGTGGAAGACAATGCAGAAATAACAACAACAACAATCTGAAATTTGTATAAAAATAGTTTATTTGTATAAATTGGCACCAATGGTGCGTTTGAAGTATGCATATCCATGAAGTATGTATACCCGCCAACCAACACACACCGCACACGCACACGAACACAGGCATACTCCTTTACATTCACGCACACAAACACGCACACAATCACACATATGCACAAGCAGACATAACACGTACAACAGCATACACACGCCCACCCACAATCGTACACGCAAGTATAGGGCGGCACCAAGCCGTGGAGTAATACAGAAGCTAGTCTCACCGACATTCACTGAAGTGAGATCGAGCCCCACGGTGTCCCACAAGTGTGGGTCTATGCCTATGTGTGTATGTATGTATGCGTGTATATGTGTATGTATGTATGTATGTATGTTTTATGCATGCGTGTATCCAACCATCTACCTATCTTAGCCAGTTCGTATATATCCCTGTTCATATCTATTGTATGTATGTATGTATGTATGTATGTATGTATGTATGTATGTATATATTTGTGTGTGTGTGTGTGTATCTAGGTCTGTTCACATCTATTTCTCATCATATCTATCTATCTATCTATCGATCTATCTGTCTGTCTGTTCATATCTATCTACCTACCAACCTATCTACCTACCTACCCACCCAGATACCTACCCAACCTACCTACCAATCTATCTACCAATCTACCTACCTAAGGTGGGAATTGAACTCACTACAGTAGATTGTCAATGAGACGAAGCTTGCTAACATTGTCCCATGGTGAAGTGTCGCTAACATCTATACATGCGTGTATAACTGTGTGTGTTTGTGTGTATACAAGTACGCGCGTGTGTGCTCATGCATATAAGATGTGTGTGTTTAGTGTACTTAGTGTGTGTGTGTGTGCGCATATACATACTATGGATATAGTCTTAAAAGTCTTGAAAGTGGGGAAAAAGCGAAAAAAAAACCCCGTCTGGGATGCGTGAGTATGTCAGTGACCAATTGCTGGGCCGACATACAAGAGGAAAATTTGCCGTCTTGGCCGTTTTGAAACTAGACCTAGCTCCTTTTGGGTGCTAGATCAAGTTCCGTTTTTTGGCCGTTTTGCAACTAGACCTAGCTCCTTTTGGGTGCTAGATCAAGTTCCGTTTTTTGGCCGTTTTTTGCCGTTTTTGCTGTTTTGCAACTAGACCTAGCTCCTTTTGGGTGCTAGATCAAGTTTCATTTGTAGCAAAGGGACTGAATTTACGCATCCTTCGTCACAGGCCAGCTTCTCCATTTGGTGTAGATATTTCATTCTGCTAAAAGAAAAGAAGAAAAAATGTCAGAATAATGTTTCATCATCAACGACAAAAAAAAGAGAGTAAAGTTGAATCATTTTAAGCCATCAGTTCTCGATTTAATATGGCGAAATTACAATGTTCATGGCCTCAAAGTTATGAAGCGAGGCAAAATAATTTAATTCATTTAAAAAAGATAAAATAGTTTATTTGGATTTATTTAAAGCTGTTGCGTGCAGAAGGACAGTAAACTGCAATCAATCTAATTTAATCAATATGATTTATTATTTTTAATCAAAGTAATTTAATAATTTGATTAGTCCGACAGAGGAAAAAAGTAGTTAATAGAGGTACTTACGATTTGTTTTCAAATCACTTGCTCTGCCTGAGAAATTTTTGCAGAACTTTTTTTCATTTGAACCTGTTTTGTCTTAGGTTCATTGTTCTGCATCAGTCTGGAAACACCAAATGAATCAAAGTAGACCCGGATACGGGATGTATATATATACACATACCGAATGACGTCATCATGATGTCATAATGAAAGTCTCGTGATAATAACTTCTAATGTTCTGCTATGATAACTTCTAATGTCACGTGATAATATCTTCATTATGATGTCACAATGAATTTTAACGTAATTGTAATTAGAAATTTGAAAAAAAAAACTCCCAAAAGTCAAGACAAAAATTCACAAATAATCAATAAATTGAATATAACTTCAATTTTAACATTTGTTTTTATTAAAATGTTACTTAAAAATATCACTGTTGTTGTTGTTATTATCATCATCATATTATTATTATTATTATTATTATTAATTAATGAATAAAAATATCATTTAATTAAAAACCATTTAGATAGTATTTTTCTATCATCTAGTGCAACCAAAAACATGAAAATCTCGATGATAAACAACTAAATATGATTTTAAGGTCAATAAAAATCGGCAGATTCTTTTGATTCTTATCTCTTTCCCCCCGAGATTGTTCAAGTTGTTTTTGGACCCTTAGAGAACAGTGGAATTCCTTTCCCTAACATGGAATCAGCACTTCACAGATAGTCATTTCATATTTGTTAAGTTCTCTTTTCCAGGTTTTAATTTCCATACTGTGTGATGTTGCTAATAAACTCTCTCAGACACTTCCTTTGATGACCTTAATCTTGTCAACTCTTCAAAAACACTACCTTACACTACTTAATCAACATCATCATCAGTTTTTTTAATGTCTGGCGTTGGACATAGACCTTCCCTAGGATTCGCCGTACTTCTCTATCATGGGCGTTGCAGAGCCAATACTTTCTAAATCTATCTAGTTTGTCTCTCAATCATGTATTGTCATTTGAGTTTTCTAATGGATTCTATGATGTCTCAGACTCCTGTTTTCTCCCTGATAACTTGTGGTCTCTCTGTGTGGTGTTGGGAATAATTATTTTATGTGTATGTTGCATGGTTCTCAGTCTGTAGGTCAGTCTCTTGGTTAGGTTCTATATTTCAGCTCCATTGGTGAAAATTGAAACCTTCATAGTCAATCAAGGGCAATAGCACATTATAATTGATTTATGTAACCTAAACCTAATGTACGCAAATAAAAGGATGGTATTTCATCGTAAATGCTATTTTTTTCATAAATTGTAAATGTGCAAAATACTTTAACGAATAAAACTAAAAATCTGTAAGAAAAAAAATGAATTTTGAAAACATTTAAAAAGAAACGATTTAAATCTTTGATAGTTTCCGAGAATATTCATACGAATTCACCGCAACGTTGCTTTTTTAAAAAAATTTATAAATGCATTGTCAGGACCATAGCAAAAAGATTATAAGAGAGTCTCTGCTAAGAGATATTCTGAGTATATTCTTTGCCCCCCCCCCCAGGAAATATATCTATTTGCCCCCACCCCCGTCGAAAAAGTGGTAGCAAATCGGACATTCCTGCCTATGATGTTGATATCTCTAGATTTCAATCTGCAAGCTGTCCGCTGATCCTTCTGAAAAGATTCACTATTTGAAAAAGCAATTTATTTTCTGGACCATAATATTTCCCTTGCATACCATCCACTTACAGTCATCGACAACTTTTATTTAATGCATGCTGAGTGACTGGGTCACTTTTACCAGTAGAAAAAAACGTAGTTGCTTTTCTTCCTTTTTTTTTTTGTTTGTTTGTTTGTTTTTCTACAAATAACTGTGCATAAGAGGAAAACGAATAATCACACAGAAACCATCAACCAAAACTGTCGACATAGGATTTTTTTTTTGGTTGCCTGTCAGTCAGGCCGGCTATGTAGGTATCACCAGTGTTGCCCACTAAGAAAATATTTTCGTGCTGCAAAAAAAAAAAACACCAAAATTAAAAAGGAAATGGTAAAAGAACAAAACAAAAAAAAACAAAAAAATGGTCAAAACACACTGAAAATATGATAAGAAAACGGTCAAAAATGGGCAAAACTTTCTGCGCTAATTTAGCGATTTTCAAACTGCCAAAACGCGGAGCGCGATAGAATTAACGCAGAACGCGCTAAATTGACAACCAAGTTAATCACGAGTAAATACAGCACCAATGAGAAAGAAAGGCTGAAAATTAAAAAAGATTAATTCTAATTTTGCCAGTAAAAATGTCTTTGTTTTTGTTTTTTAATCCACTACGAATACAACTTTAAAGAATGGGCAATTTGCATTGTAACTTTATGCTAAATTGGTCCTATACTTTGTACCCGACAGCGTTCACCCTTATTCTATTTATTTATTTATTTTCAGGTCGGACTTTTCTTCAATGATCACGACCCAACAAGACGCTAATTAATTTCACCTTTTTCCAATGTTTTATTTTATTACCACAGCACAACATACTACCAAAAGATGTTTGTTAGTGACGATTTCTATTGAGTGACCAACCAGACCAGTTTTCATATGTTTTACATTCAGAACGGTTCCAATGGTTTTCCGCTCAAGAAAATCAATCATAGGCAAATTAGTGCTTGGAGTGCATACAGACAAAAGCACCAAGCAGGGCTCAAATCATAAAACATGACAAGTAAACGCTTGAAATAAATCTTAATCGACTCAGACAACGTTTTACGACATACAGTACCAATAGGCTGATATATATATATATATATATATATATATATATATATATATATATATATATATATATATATATATATATATATATATATATATATATATATACTTGGTTTGCAAAGTTATATGCTGGCAAAACGTGGGAATCCTCGCAGCAGACTGGTCCCCCGTAGTTGAGAAATTAAACTCTTCAAACTCTCTTCTTATTAAATAAGAATATTCTAATGGTAGTTTTTACTCCATTTTCGGCTTCTTTCATATCAAAGAAATTGTGCTTGGGTGTGTGTCTTGGGCTGGATTAGTTAAAGACATAAACTTGTCCGAAACAATTTTCCCACTCAGGTACAATGACATTCTCTGACTGCGTGGACGTTGCCGAGCCGTTGTGATAGCGTTCCGTTAGAATTTTCGCGTTGACTAGAAGAACCAAATAAACATGCAAGGAGGACCTTCAACGGGTCAAAATAACTTTCGGATACATTCCAGATCAGTTGAAAAAATATTTTATGGCCATTTTTTCATAATGGAGGATCTTTTATGCAGATAAGGAAATTTAATGCTGAGTAAAGTTTGCAAAAGAATCATATGCCTCGGAGCAAATCATTTTGAGCTATTTCCAATCAAATAAATTGACGTTGTTCAAATTGAAACACGTGTCTCGATTGATAGCTATGATGTAAAAGAGATAATTGTTCGTAGATCTGCTCCTAAACCTAATCACTCCTTCCTTAGCTCATCGCCCACCTTTCTAGATTTGAATTGGAATTCATTTAGAACTTTGGGATATATCGTGTGAATAAACAGAAACCTTTTGGAGATATTGTCTGATATGGACAGATACTCAACTCCAGAATTCAATCGCATCCCCAGTAGTCCGTTACCCACTCTTCCACAAACAGTCAATTTCGAAATTCAGCAAAAACTATTGGAAATATCGGGTGGGCCGACGAAGAACTTTTGGTAGATATTTTGTGGTGCAGGGAGTTCACTAGGACATAGCAGTAATCGAAAAAAAAAAGGTAGTAATGAAATTTCGGATAGGGGCATTTTATTGCAATGACAGTCAGTTTATCAGCCACCATTAAAAAAAAGTTGAGTTACACAATTTATATATCTTCAGACATTGCTAACGGTAAAGAGCCAATAAGATCATTTCAGTGAAAGATCTTTCAGCATCCAGGTCGCGCGTGCAATACCTATCGGTGACATTTTAGAATATGACATTTGAAACCTATCCGCTTCTAGATAATGATTATACTACAAAGCCTGACGGATATGTTCTGGTCAAAAACATAGGGGAACATTTTGATGATAATGCTGAAAACTTGACTGAACGTTAACCTTTGGATACCTAAAAGTTGATTTCATATCTTCAATTATATACCACTAAAAATATACGCGTGTTCATTGTCAGGTCAGTTAAGATTGAAGATTGTTGTAGATTCCTGCAAATTTCTGCTTGTTTGGTGTTTGACAGCAACCAGGAATAATTTATCGAGGTGCGTGAGAGACTGAGAAGATCTGTGTGTGAGCCTCGGGAGTATCCTATTTTGTCTTTGAATGCAAAAAACCCTGTCCAAATTGAGAGATTAGGAACATATGAAGCTAATAATTTGCAGATGCCATGACCTTTTTATGGACATTGTATAGAGTGAGACTCCGACCATTGTTCTGAGCTGATAGGTAACGATAGGTAATAATGAGATTCAATACCTTAAATGTAAACTTAATGGACAAATTTTAGAGAGGGATGAATTGACATCATATTTAGAGGAAGCAGATAAACGTATTGTACCATACATATATCGTACTACCTCGCATGGCTACAAGTGCACTGGGGTAGCATTCAATGACACTAATGTAATCGCTCTTCTCCTTCTCTAAATGCATCACTTCTTATGTAAAGATCTGCAAGAAGTGCGGTTAGAATTTGGAAATGGAAGTAACACACGATTTCTTCCAACGCACATCTCGTGTGAAAAGCTTGGTCACGTTATGTGCTATACGTTATTCTCCGAGCCCACAGCTTAACTGGCTGTGATGTCACCAGTAAAAGAGGCATCAAGAATGGAGCATTGAAAGCAAATCCATGAAGATACTTGAAAGAATTCGGACGGAGTGACGTGACGAGAGAAAGCAGAACAGTATTTGGTGAAATCGATGCATTATCCTACCAAACAGCGAAACATTTAATCAACAACGATTTGAGGTATACGTCGACAAAAAGTTGTCACCAGCAGATTTCTAACCGACGTCCTTTTCACTCGCTGGACGCCTAATTCACTGTCACTATGTGATTCATCATCGTGTATTTCTTTCAGACGAATTTTGTCAGGACGACGTTTAGGATGGATTGAAACTAGAGATGGAACTACTATACCTGTTAAGCAGTTGGTGTCATTGCCAAATTACTATCATTATTATCGTCGACTATGGAAGCACGAAAGGATACTGTGGTCGGTGAAAGCGCTTTGCAAGTGACACAAATTGCATTGAATTTTACAGATGCCAAACTGCGTCTGACAATGAATGAATAGAAAAATAAGACAGTGTGTCCGACACACAAGGTTCTTACGTGTATTGGAATCAGTTATAAATTACCTTTCCAACGGTATACAATATGACTACATTTTTCAGACCTAGGCACGACAGCGAAAATCCGAAAATTATAAGAAAAAAAAATGGCACAAAAAATATTTTGCAACTGATTGGGAATGTCAAACCGAGTTTTTTTTTTAACCCCTTGAAGGTCGCTCTAGTATGTCCAATCGGTTACACTTGTCAACTCAAAAATTCATACGGGATTCAACAACAGAACCAGGGCTGGCTCTGCAATAAAATGTCTGGATCTTAAATTTTATTATTGTACTTTCAGACTGTCTGTTTGCATATCTGAAAAAGTTTTCAACGGATTTCAATCAAATTTCGTGCAAGGTTGAGCAATAGGCTACAAGAAAAGAGAACTGGATTTTGTACAATTACTTCCCCTACATCCTAGTTGACTATTCGCACCACACAATCTCTCCAGGTATTCTTTGTCTGTACAACTGATATTTCCTGAAATTTTCAATGAAATGTTGTGTACTGGGAGGTGATGGGCTATGGAAGAAATGATTAAAATCCATGCACAGTTATCTTCTCTACATCATAGACATCAATCTAAACAGATGTTTTATTAAAAATAACAAGGATTTATTTGTCATTTCATTGTAAATAGCACCAATATATATATAATTCTTTTGAAAACTTTACTCAACATGTAATCTCTCTGACGATATACAATATTTTTGACAACGGTATCACATCAGAAATCCATCATTAAGAGAAAAGGCCGTAATTGTTTTTTGTAACTGGTCTTGAATGTCTACCAGAGATATTTTGTCTCGTTCTAGTAAGTTCAATTGGTTTCATTAGTCAATTCGAAAATTCCTACAGGACCCTATTACGAAGCCTGGACAAATAAGAATGTACGTTTTTATGGGACTGTTGTTTGTTTTTTTCTTCCTATTGGTTCTGCTTCAAACCAGTTATTACTCGTGATCAGTGTTGTGCGAGGCTTCTGATACTACGATTTCCTTGTGGTCTGTCTCCTACTCACAGTCAGCACATTGGTACCCATTAATTTCGATGGCAGATTTCGTTGTGTATTCTCTGAAATATTCACCTGTCACCAATTCAGCAAGCTGCCGTATTTACGCGCGCCCTGGAGATTGCACTTATTAATCTTATCATCTCATCTTCAATGATGTCACCTACGCGGCGAGGCGAGAATGAAGTCAAACACAAAACGTTCATTGCGCTATCACAGAATTAACAAAGAGTGAAATATCTAAACGGAGAACCGACTAATAGATGCTACGAAGTATTATAGAATTCTACTTACAAATCAGCTATTTTACACCTTGCAGATAATATCGTCGTAAAGAGTGTAAACTCAAATATTCCAAAGCTGTAATCTAGGCCTAATTCTATCTCATCGCTGGTAAGTTTTAATTAAATAGAAAAAAGAAATCGTGTGGGAGGCTCTTTGTCAGTCTTTTCATTTAAAAACCAACGCACAGGCAAGTCTATATTCTTAGGAGTAACGATATTGTACTTGGTAACAAATTATTGATCATTATTTTAACCAAAATCCTTATCTGTGTTGTTTTGATCAAAAGGTTTCGACTTGACTCAAAATGAATGTTGCATAACTTTAAGCAGCTCTGAAAAGAACCCTTTATTTCAATCACATCACTTTTTTGACAGAGTGTATCAATATTTCTCTAATTTTACAAATATACCTTCGAAAAGAGTTTTTTCCTTGTATGTCTCTAAGTAAACTGTTGAATTGTGGCTGACGAGTAGATAAAGTGATTAAATACTGGGCGCTTTTCAACACGGGGTCATGTTTTTTTTTTTAATTACGAATGCAGTATACCCAGTGAGAATTGAATTCACGAATAATGGTCTACGAGACTACCTTTCCTGCCACTGCTCCAAAGTGAAGCACTCCCGAATCGTTTCTGAGTGAACTCTTTTCCTCAATGCTACAGAATCAGACAAGATAAGTTTTGTATCGGAGTAAAAAAAAACAAACCATTTGCAAATATTTTTTCTTTATTTAAATTTTGAATAAAAAATTGAAGATTTTCAAGATATTATCAAAATTCGACGGTATACTTTTCGTACAATTCAAAGCAATTAAGCCATCTATTTTCCCAGTCGATAAATTCTAGCCATACGCTTGTTACGATCTCCGTCCGTTATGCTGTGATTGATCAATTTGTCAAAAACTGACCAATCACAAGAGAAGGAATTTTGAAAAGCAGAAATTCGAATAAAGCACGCGACAGAGGCATTCGATTAAAGCAGACGATAGAATCGTTCGTTTTTCTTCGTTACGTAATCACTATTTTGTAAAAATATCTGGATTAAGATTCGATTTCAGAAAAAGAGTAATATATAATGAAAACGTATAATCTTCATGCTATGAATTGAATAAGTAAAAAAAACAAACTAATCATTTATCCAAAGTTATGTTTTTATTAGAATAAATTATATAAACTGGAATAATACTTATTTCAATTCAAGTATTATTTACTTTATTACAATGAATTCAGGAAATTAAAATATCATAATATTTGTTCAAGATATTCCTCATCTTATTTAGGAAGAAAAACAGGAAAAAAGGGGTTAGGAAATTTACCGAAGGGTCAAGAAGAGAAAATGGGAGAGAAAGAGGAGTTAGATAGTTTACTGAGAGATTAGGAAGAGAGTGGGTCAAAAAGCACGTTAGATACTTTATTGAGGGTGTAGGGAAATATTTGCGCATAACATATCATATCAGATAAAAGATAAGAGAATGGGGAGATGATAACATATCGTCATAGGGTGAGAACGAAATGCTTATTTTTGACACCCCTATTCAACTGTGGAAGATTATATAAGCTTGCTTTGTATTCTCACTTCAATTCGATTTAATCTCTTGACTCAATCAGTCTGACTCCATAATTGAATTTTAAAAATACAGAGACTGAGAAGCTCGTTCTACTTTTAAGATAATGTTACATGACATTAAGCTAACCTGAAATCTAGAATAACATCGCCGTAATACAAGCTGAGCAATGTCAGTTAATTCTAAATAGGTAATAGTAAGTAGTGATTATAATTTTTTGGATATTTTTCGACATCAAAAACCAATCGGTAAAAAGAAAAAAATATTCATTGTTTTTTCTTGGAGACTGATGGATATTTTTTCACCTAATGTACTGTTCTGTCAAAAATAATAAAATAATAGAGATTTTTTTCTTTTAAAGAGGATGAACCTGTAGTTCTAAGGAGCTGTCACTGCAAGCTACGACTCCCCTTTGCATTTAAAGGGTGGAGTCAGGTTCATAACCTGTGGCCCGTGGCGTTCCAAAAAAGGAAAGTTTTATGCAAATATCTATTTGTTTTCTTTACTGAAGGTAATTGAGTTAGAGATTTCTTACAGGAAGTTGAGAGTTAAATCTTATTTAACCAGACTCAAAACCCGGTTAACAACTTCGCTAAAACTCTAACTTAATCTTTAATCAGATTCATTTTGCCAAAAACCCAGCAACAGTACTAAGCCATGATTAACTTTACAAATACCTTTTCTTTTCTGTCTTCTAACCATTTTATTTCCCTCCATATTTTTTTTTATCTTTTCCCATTTTATTCCTTGACTTTTCAGCTCTTACAGAGAAACTACAGTCCAAACCTGGAGTTGACTTTGTTCTCTTAGCATGACGAGAACAAGAACAACAAGAGTAATCCTCGCCAAATTTATGGTAATAAGCCAAACCGACAAGTTTTACATATCTACGAAAGGTTATCATACAGATATGGAAAGTCTTATTTCATTCTGATAAATGAATACATTTATACTAAAAGATATATGTATTTTTATATGTTTTTATCTATTATATATCCAATACAAAAGTTGCAGTAATCATCTTCATTCGGTATTGAAGTAGGAGTCGAATTTTACCTGGTTGTATAGAGGTTTGTTATTTCTCCATTTTTGTTTTTCTGTTGCTTTTTCTTCATCTCTTACTCTGTTTTGTTATGCAAAAATATCATGGGCTGGCTGTTCTTTGTCACGACTCGATCCTTAACTATAAATGGCAGCAGACGATGAATATTGTGCAACAACAATGCTCTGAGGAGGAAAATCTTTATCAGAGAATGAAAGTTAACTCCTCAGGTGATGGCAAGGTGGGGAGGTCCAAGCATACAATGCAAAATCTACCAATTGGATCATTTTTTTTATCTAGCATCCCTGAGGGGAAAAAACACCCTTTTCCTTCGCTGAAATTATTGTCGAATTCCAGTACAAGGTCTGGAGTTGAATTTGTTTTTTTAACGTAATAAAAACAAGAACAGCAATGACAATCCTAACCAAAAATGAAGGATGTAAGCCGATATGTAAAATTTACCCCCCCACCTTGATCTGAACTCATGACCAACTAATCGTCATGTGGGTGTCTTACTGATTATGCTATATTGACAATTCTAAGATGGTAATGAAAGTTTATCATTCAGGTGGGTATAGGCCTATTTAATCTTAAATACATCTATACGAAAAAAATATATACTTAATGTTTTTTTCATTCGTGATATATATATATATATATATATATATATATATATATATATATACACAGTATATGTGGTATAAATCAGGCTAACATAATATAATGATATATCAATAATATAAAGCCACATCTGAAATACAATGGATTTATTTCATAGAGTGCTCGATACATACAACATTTCACTTATGGAGTCAAGTTGTTTTAGAGTAGAGTTGGAAATATATATATATATATATATATATATATATAGATAGATAGATAGATAGATAGATAGATAGATATATACGATACAAAAGTTGCAGTAATCATTTTCAGTCGAAATAGAAGTTGTAGTCTGCCCCTGAAGCAGCTTGTAATGTTGAATGATTTACTCGTGCAGTTCGGTCGATTATGGAAAAAGAAATTGCATACACAAAGTTTGATTATGTTTGATATTTATTCTGCTATTGAAAAGTTCTAAAAAGGTGGGAAAAATCCCCTGACGCGACAGCTAGTGTGGCAGCGGTCTTTCATATCCCCAACACCTTGCGAGGCACACTTTCTCTCATCTCTCTTTTTTTCCTATACAGTAGTTAGAATCAGGCAATCCCGAAAACCACTAGGGGAGAAAACGCTTTGGAAACCAGTAGTGTAACTGTCTGAAGGAAGCAGCAACTTTGATTAAGGGTGTTAGGTTATGTAAATTCACGCCCACGTTTCCGTAGAGATCTATTATCAAATAAGTACATAATATACAAACATTCCTTGTGAGACAAAAGGAAATATTGCTTAGCAACCTACAATCCGATTCGGTCATTGCATTAACCCAAGAATGGGAGAATTTTTCCCATTCATAAAAATTGATATGCAGAGAGTGAGCTTTGTTTCGTTAAAAAGTATGAAGTTCAATCGAAGAGTAAGAGAGAGAGAGAGAGAGAGAGAGAGAGAGAGAGAGAGAGAGAGAGAGGGAGGGAGAGAGAGTAAAAGACTGACAACGGGAGATGCAAAGAGAGAAAGGAAAGGGATAGGAAGAGACTAAGAAATACAGATAGATAGAGGCTAAAGAAAAGAAATATGAGATAGACAGAGCAGCACACAGTATGAGGGGGAAAATCTTATGAGAAAGGAGGGAAAGAAGAGACAGCAGGAGATATTGAGAGAGGGAGGTGATGAGGAAAAAAAGGGAGAGAAAATCAAGGTACAGGAACAAACAGATTGGCAAAGAGCAGTGATTCAGCTACAGATTTGGGGGCCCAGAAGTCTTTGCCTTTTGAGGGATCCCTCCAACACTTAGTGAGTGTTGGCGAAATCAACTGGAACTTAATTGGTGAAAAACAACTCCAAATGCTGGATTGATCTTCATGCAATTCATATATATGCAAATATACCCTTTGATTGAGGGCAGCTGAAGGTTGGGATGTGGGTGTAAAGCAGATCTAGAAAAACACGTTCAAACAAACTGTGAAGACATCATAAAGAGTGCGCGAAACAGCACAACGAACAACAAAATAGAAAACAGTGGAACAGCACAACAAACAAGGAAAGAAAAATGGGAAAGGAAGAAATTGTACGGAGATTTTAAAAGACAGATACAGGATGTGGCAGACGAGAGATCATGGACATGACTGCGAAAAAGAAACCTGAAGAGAGAAACGGAATCGCTCATCATGGCAGCTCAAAACAAATGCATCAGGAAAAATTGTATCAAAACAAAAATCGACAGGACACAGGCAAACAGTAGGTGCCGCCTGTGCAGTTAAATACATGAGACCGTAAACCACGTAACTAGTGAATGTAGTCAACTCGCCTAGACGGAGTATGAACACAGACACGATAGAGTAGCAACAGTGATACACTGGGAATTGAGTAAACGATTAGGATTTAACGATACAGAAAAGTAGTACCAGTACAAACCGGAGGCAGCCCTGGAGAATGGAAACCACAAATTACTCTGGGATTTTGACATTCAAACCACCTCATCCAAGCAAGAAGACCGGACTTGGTAATCGTAGACAAGAAGAGCAAGACCTGCCAAATAATAGACGTGGCTGTGCCTGCAGATCATAGAGTAAAGAGGAAGGAGAGTGAAAAACTGGAAAATACCAAGATCTAACAAGAGAACTGAAGATGTGGAACCTGAAAGTCAGGGTAGTACCAGTAATATTAGGCGCACTAGGAACTGTCTCAAAGACACAGGGTGCGAGACTGGCGGAGCTCGGGATAAAATGAAGGATTGAGACGGTACAGACCACAGCAATGCTAGGAACTGCACAGATACTGAGGAAAGTGCTAGAAATATAAAGACTGCAACGTTAACAGTGACCTAACAGAGGAAGGGAAATGAAAGCGGAAATGTAAACCACAGCACTGTCATGATAGGCGAAAGAATAGAGATGTTGGCTGAAGATCTGAGGAGAATTATCGTTATTCAGCCTTCAGCAATGACCACCGGGCAAGTGGTGTGAAACTGTGAACCACAGTATTACTGTGGTCTGTGAGAATGAGGAGAGGAGGGTAGGAGACTTGAGGAGACTTGCTGTCACTCAACCTCCAGTGGTAACCACCAGCCAACTGGTGTGAGCTTGCAATAATAATAATAATAATAATAATAATAATAATAATAATAATAATAATAATAACAATAATAATAATAATAATAATAATAATAATAATATATCATTGAATTAAAAGACAACGAAGTCTCGATTGTAAACATCAACGGCTTGGAATATCGATTGTAAGGAGTTAGTTAAGGTGTAAAATCAGCTTCCGTTTAACTATAAATTCCCTGAGGCTAAATGGTTAGAGCGCCAAGGCGTATACTGGACTCCCTCTGGCTAGAGGGAGTGAGTTAAATTCTCAGCTTGCGCTTGTTCTTTATTTTCCGATTGTACTGTTTAATCATTGTCGTTGGTTTAAGTTCTGATTCAAAGTTGTGATGGAAGGCAGCTCAAGGTTGGGATAAGGGTGAAAGCAGGTCAGAATTAATCATGAGTATACCTTTGGTATCAAATTTCTGTCCAAGTTGGGGTTGAATTCGTTTTTCTCCCTCTAACAAGAACAACAAGAACAATCCACACCAAATTCAGGGGAGAAAACTCTTCACTGTTTGTCTATCACATCATGTTAAACCTAACCTATTCATAAAATTAACATTTCTCTACTGTGAATTGAGATCACGACTGTGTGATTGGAAGACAATCCTCTTACAAACTGAATTAGAATGAAAAATCTTATATACCAACATATATATGAATTAATCATTATCATATATATATATATATATATATATATATATATATATATATATATATATATATATATATATATATATATATATATAATAATGATTAATCAATTGTGTCATTCACAGACAGGTATTTCGTTGTATTACAACTCTTCAGTGTGGCTATAGAATATCCATTATACCCTCCAGTACCACGAGGTAGGATCGAAACCTTTGCTTCAGCACCAGAGACTGGCATCTCCCTCTACCCTAAGCAGAACTGGACGGTCAGTAGGATTGAATTTCTGCGATGTATTCATTTACGCAGAATCCCCTATGCACCAGAGTGCTCTATTGCCAAGTTGGAAGACATATATATATATATATATATATATATATATATATATATATATATATATATATATGTATAACACAAAAGTTGCTGTAATCATATCCAATCGGAATAGAAATAGGAGGGAAGTTTGACACTGCTACTGTTGAAATTATTATCATATAATGTCAATAGAAATGCTGTAGGTGAATACTTTTGAGGCCCCTGCCAATGGGGCCACAGGGTTGGAAAGTTATCAAATAGCCATCCGACCCCTTTGGCTGAGCCACTAGAAAAGAGGGAGCGGGTAGAAGTAAGAAACACTTTTCGGAAGTAATTTAAGGGAAAGCTTTCATTCTGCAGCAGAACACGCTTATCTATATTGGTATAGAATAATGATGGCTTCAGGTCAGTAAGTTGATAATTGCTAGTTATGGGTGCTTCAGAGTGACTTCTCTCGTTCATAAGGTGATTATTATTTATAGTGCTTATAAGATGCTTTTATACTACTCCATATTGGAGACTGTCAATCGACACTGTCAACATACGTTTATTCATTTTCCAAGTTGGTTGGACTGACTGTCTATGAATCACGCGTACGGGCCGTACCATTAGAGAAAGAGGGCTGAAAATTTTCTTCCGTTTCATAGCATGTCCGGCCCGGCACGACGGTTTCTGTTGGGTGACAAAACCGGACCAGTTATTTTCTCCTTTTTTTGTGTGTCTCTTCCTCGTTTCGCTACTTCCTCATTCTCATTGCTCATCCTTAATGAGGGTAGCAGTTAGTACGTCTCATTGCTTTGTTTGCACGCACTAAAAAAAACAAAAAAACGATTGAGTGACTAACCAGACCGGTTACTTTCTTTTTCTTTATCACAACGCAAAAAGTTCTTCTCTCAGTCTTACCCTCTTCTTTTCTTTCTACACCTTCACATTCTTCTTTCTTTTTGTCCTTCTCTCTTCCTCTCTAATCTCTTCTTTGGTCTCTATCTCAATCTCCTGCTTTCTCACCTTCATTGCTCATCCCCCATGAGGGTTGCGGTTCGTACGTCTCATTGATTTGTCTGCACGTACTAAGAAACAAATAAAAGGCTAACAGGTGCAAATGTAGGGATACCAGATCTTTTTCACAGTTGTGGGTCACTCTGGGGCAAGATGAACCTTTCAAATGCAATAATCCAGAATCTTAGATAATTTCACACACTTTCCTTGCATAATTGACACTGAAGCTTGTTTTGTTGTTGATTGTTGCAAACCAAGAATAGAACAATGGGGATTCCTCAGAGACTAAATAGCATCACCGGAAAGCAAGTGTTAGTCAGCAAAGAACAATTTTCAAGAGGGAAGAAATTAGAAACAGTCAACTCAAACTATCAACACATGTTTCTCCAGTTTTCATGCAGGTCTGGCTGGATTGCTAAGCATGAATATATGACGTATGTATCACCTATACAGGTCACACCAATGGAGCTATCGGACAGAAAATTTCAACATTTACTCCCTATTATGTCAAGAAAAAAAATTGAGTTTTTTTTTTTTTCTAAATTCTCCTCTCCCTACAAAGATTTTTAATTGGGGGTTCAGTTGGCAATGTAAGTTTATAGTAAATTGATCCCTCACTTTATGTCCAGCAGCATTTGGTTTTTGGAAATTCGGACTCTTCAGTGATCACTGGTCAACAAAAGGCGAGATAAGTAATTTTTCCATTGATCATCCTTAATTAGGCATGTTGCCAAAAGATGTTGATTATATGACGGTTTCTGTTGAGTGACTAACCTGAACTGTTAATTAATCAATGTCTCTTAGTGCTTAACAGGTAAAGTAGCGTAAATGTTAATCAACATCCTTCAGCACTAAACCTGTTAAAGGCAAACCAAATCTACTTAAAAGATTTATTCAACTCTAATGGATCATTTCATTGTAGTCGGTAGGGTATCAGACTGTATTTCTTACTACATTTCTTCTCTGATACTCTTTCTGTATTTATCTCGATATCACACAAGATCTCTCCGAAGAAGACAATCAAAAACTACGAAGATTCACTCTCAAGTCTTTGAAAACTTCGAAATCAGGACTTCTTACATCTCCCTAATACAGTTTGAACAACTTAACATTTACAGAGCAGATTCAGATTCGCTTTGATTATAGATTAGAATGAGTATTGGATTTACGAATGGGTATCTTGAAATGAATCATCTCCCGAATAGCTATCAGTTACTGCAGATTACTGCAGTTCAATCTATTTAGGATACATCCAATTTCACTCGAAATAAAAGATGAAGTTTTGTTTTTCCAGCAATGGACATGATGTCCAATGATTTGAATATATGTATTCATTATCACATATTGTGTTATATGGTACGGAAACCTTTATTCAAAATGCATCACTTGGCCTAGACAACGCAGATAGGACAAAAAAATTTTAAGAAATGGGGCTGCTGTGGCTGTTTAGATCAATGGTAAGAGCAACGCTATGTTAAAGTGCCTACCCCATCGGTTGCACATTTGATTCCTACAGCAGCCCCATTTTCTTTAACTGTTTGTTCTACTTTTGCTGCCTAAGCCAAGTGATGTATTAATTGGGTGATAATAGGGGATCATTTCAAATAAGGGTTTCAATAGGATATGACGCAATTTGTATATATATACTATTTTGAGTGGTTCTGATCTCTCCTTCCACAGCCCTCTTATTTTCTCTGCACTTCTGGAAATGATTGCTGGCAACCGTTGAAATGCATTGAAACTTGCCCAACTGATATAATAATTCTCGAGATTTAACACCCGCTCTTTTTTCCCTTCACCTCCCAATAGTCTTTCCGTTGGATCATCTCACATTCATGCAACAAACATACACATACACATACACACACACACACACATATACATATATACATTCGTTTCAAAAGAAATGATATATATATTTCAAAAGAAATAGTATATTTATATATTTGTATATTTTTTTTGAATGTTATATAAATATATACATATATTCCAAAAGAAATAGTATATATATTGTAAAAGAAATAGCATATATATATATATATATATATATATATATATATATATATATATATATTGCAAAAGACATTGTACATATATATATATATATATATATATATATATATATATATATATATATACGTATATGGTATAGAAGACATTGTATATATATATATATATATATATATATATATATATATATACATATATATATATATATATGTGTGTATGCATGTATTGCAGAAGACATTGCATATATATACATTGCAGACGACATTATATATATATATATATATATATATATATATATATATATATATATATGTTGCAGAAGACATTGCGTATATATGCATTGCAGACGACATTATATATATATATATATATATATATATATATATATATATATATAGAGAGAGAGAGAGAGAGAGAGAGATAGATAGATATATAGATAGATATATAGATATAGATATAGATATATAGTATATGTATATTGCCTTTAATTTTTTACAATATAGTTTTATCATTTGAAACTACTTTTATTATAAAGTATCTGCAATACAATGTTTCAGTATAACACTTTTATTCTGGCAACGAATTGCCCTTCACCTCTTTTTATACTGAAGCAATTAAGTAAAGTCACTTGAAATTCTAATGTCTTGTTTACATTGCGACCACAGACGTCAGTAGTTTTGACCTCAGTGTTTCTTTTTTTCTTTTCATTTATACTTTATTTCGCCTCCATTTTTAATCCTAGTGATGTTTTCTTTCGATAAAGCATGAACAGCAGACTATATCAACCGAAGAGAAGGTAGAACCATCGAAAAAACGTCTGAGGAGGATTAATAACGATGGCATTGGGGGTCAGAGATATTGAATTGGTATTGTTCCTGATTAGTCTGGCGAAATCGTTAACATGGGAGGGCCCCAAACATCGACGAACGAGAAAATCAAATACAGTGCATTCTTATAGAATAAACAATTTCCAGTGCATTTCTAAATCATTGGCCACTCGTATTTTGTTTCGTGGTTTGTTTGTTATTCTACAAGTGAATCGCCAGAAACATTGCAACATTCCTCAAAGATATCTCTTACTTATTATATCAGTTTTCTAATGGTTTCTATGATATCTCTGAGTGTTGCTTCTCCTCTAATGTATTTTGCTCTCTAGTGATCTCTTCATTTGATGTTGAGAGTGATTCTCTGAACGTTACCTGAAAGGTGGAACTTGTATTTCATCTCATCAATGTAAATGTATCCATTTACATAAGAACTATTCATATCCTTGTTATTTCTATCCATCATTATAACTAGAAACCATCAACCAAAACTGTCAACATAGGTTTCTTCAGTTTTTAAACTAGTCTGGCTGGATGGATGGTTATGTGCGTATGGCGCATACAGGCCACACCAATGGAACTAGAGTGCTGAACTATTAAACATTCACCCCTTATTATGTGTAATTTTTTTTTAGTTTTTCATCTCCCCACTTAGATAGGTTTTTAGTGTTGTGTTCATTTTGTAATGTAAGTTAATGCTGAATTGGTACCGTAGTTTATGTCCGGCAGTATTCACCCTTGTTTTTTTGTTTTTTTGGAAATTCAGAATTTTTCGACTGAACACTCCCAACAAAATGCAGAAGTAATTTATTCATTGATCACCCATTTTTCCAATCTTTTAATTGATCACCCCCAAATACAGCATGTTGCCAGGAGATATTGGTCACGTTTGCTATGGAAGTTTATCCTAAATTGAGACCTTTGTTTGCGCCCAGCAGCATTCAAACTTGTTTTTTTTAATCCAGACTTTTTTAGTGATCACTGCCCAACGAAAGGCAAGAGAACTAGCTTATTCATTGATCAACCATGTATCCAGTGTTTTAAATGATCACCCCAATACGGCATGCTGCAAAACGGCATTGTTCACAAGACGGTTTCTATTGAGTGACTAACCAGATCTGTGGTTATCATTATTGTTAACTCGTTATCAGTTTGATATCTTGAGAATACTTATATCAGAGAGCTGAGGAAAGTAGACCACTTCGTCTACTTAGGACAAAGAAGAAATTTAGCAAAGAATCACTCTAAGTTGGCAAGCTTTTGGTAGAGTCGGTTCAACCTTCAAGAACAAGAAAAATTCCGTTAGTCCCCAAGAAGAGATTTATACAACCAATGTATCTCCCCTATAGTCATCAATGGAGCTGGAACATGGAACCTGACCCCAAAAATTGACCCTCAGACTGAAAACCACACAACATGCACGGGAGAGAATTATGCTCAAAATCAAATGAAGAGACCTCAAGAGAGCACCGTTTATTTGAGGAAGAACATGGGTTAGAGATATCATAGAAATCATTAGAAAAAAATAATATGGCAATGAGCTGATCATGTAGCAAGAATATCTAACAACCAATGGATAAAATGACTCACGATTGTATCCCTAGAGATTATATACAATACTTTGGCCGAAAGGAAATGAGATTGCGAGACAAAGTAAGCAATTTCATAAGTACTTGCTCCGTGACGCCCTTGATAGAGAGGTTTGGCTAATCTTGGAGGAGTTGTATGTCCAACAACGGATACTGAAGAACTGATGATTACCTGATTATAATGATTCCATATCAGTTACCATTATCTTCAATATATAGCAGTCTCCTTCCCGCTAATTTTTTCAGGTATTGCAAATGGTCGCGACTCCTAGGAGGATAGCTATGGGGAGGTCGGACGGTAAGGGGGCATTTGAGAGGGGGCTTCTGAAACCTTTATAAATAGTTGCTTACCTACTTCATTTCAACTGAAAAATCTAACAGGATGGTTTTAAGGGGGACGTCGAGGAACCTGGCTCCTTTGGTCCTCATCCCCCTAAACCCCCATCAGTGCTTCTGACGACTCCAAGAATCAAATGAAGGGGGCACTGTATATAGGAAAGAGAACAGCAGTCAGATATATCATAGAGACCATCAGAAAACTCTCATGGCAATGGGCCGGTCATGTAGTAAGAATGTCAGACAACCAATGGATATAATAGCAGTGGAAGACCTCCATTTTTCTCACCAATGCAATACTTATAAATGTTTCTATGGGTTTTTATCTTTGTCTTGTTTTCTAATAGTTTTCCTTCGAGGGATTTTTTTTTTATCTTACCTTCTCGTCTCATTATTACTGCAATAACTGTTCTATTATTTATAGATTCCTCAAAGTCGGTCTAGAGATATTTCTATTTTTCTTCCTCCTTTTACGAGCTCGCTCAGAATTTGCAATCTTGCTTACCTCATCACATTAGATTTATAAGTTTACAAATCTATCTTTCTGAAAAGGTTACATAGTTATTTTCGACTGGACTGTGTTATCATTTAGCCACTCAGTGTTCCAGAGTTTTCTACTTGCTACATATTGATCTGCTTGTTCACACCTATCAACAGAATTACAGCATGCGTAATGCTTCCTAAACTTCCTCCAAACACATCTACTTTACTGCCAAAATCTACCTTCTGACCTGCAGATCAGGCATGTGCCGTGAGTAATTACTCAGGGTATGCAGTCAGTCGACCTTTATTGGGTAAATTGTCAACAAAAGCCTCAGCACGCCATAGACCTACCATATATTCTAACAAAAGAAATTAGAAAGATGCTAAACCAAACATTTCTTTCATTCATATTGCAGTGTTAAATATTCCAGAGCATTTATCATCTCTTATCTGGCTAGTTTTAAGAAACCAAAAAAAAAATCAATTGATTTAAATTCTTCGGGGATTTATCTTTTTATAATTTAAACGGCATTTGCTTCTGTTCTATATTTATTGAAATCTCATTAAACTGAAAATTTAAATTTTGAATATGGTGGCCCTTCTGTGGATACATCCATTATTTGCGCACAGTGGACATAATATTTCCTGCACTTGCCCAAAGTTATCAATTACCTAATTGCCCATGCATCCATTAATGGTCCATGATAATGTATCAAAGCAGAGAAGAAAAGCAAAGCAGATGAAGAAGACTATTTTTCACAAGAAATATTGCCTTTCATGAAGTTCTTAAAAATCATATAATGTAGTTCAATTATAAATTGCGTTATATTGTATTAAAACTCTTTATTTGAAATTATCTCCCGTCATTACACAGTGAATTTATCAGTTACGTGTAACAAAGGATCATTTCAAATAAGGAGTTTGAATATTGTATAACACAATTTATAATCATCGGATCATATACCCATTTCTTAATAGCATTACATGGGTTCTAGCTTTTAATGATTTATTTAGGGTTGTAAGTTTGCACAGTTCCCATTATACTGCTGTTCCTGAACGGTTTATCTATATACTTTCTAGACCAGTTTACAAACTATTCACTGTTTTACAGTTTCATCTTCTTCTTCGTAAACATTTACAATTGTCTTACATTGTATCAATTTTAATTTCAATGCAGTTTGTCTCAATAGAATGGATCAGTACCGCTATTATCACTAATTCCTTCAATGTTTCTTCTTTGCAACCGAGCTCATTATATCTCATGTGCTGAGGGAAGTTTTCCACCCTTTTGAATATCTCGAGAACCGGTTGTGCAGCATTGATTTAACTCAGCGTGCATGTATGAACAGACACACTCACGTGGGCTTACTTGGTCGGCAGTGAAGTGCCACCAAGTGAGCTTATGTTCTGTGTAAGCGTAGCATTCACTGACTAAACCTGCCTATTCTTCGTATTGCAGGAAGGGTTCTTGGGTAAAACATTGCCCTACCCAGGTCCTACAAGACAGCACAGTACATCCAGGAAAAGACAAGAGTCAGGGACATCATAGAATCCATTAAAAATCTCAAATGGCAGTGGGCTGGCTATGTTGCAAGAATGGCAGACAACCGATGGACATCGTGACTCACGACATGGATCACCCGAGATCACATGTGCAACCGAGGCCGGCAGAATATTAGATGGAGAGATGAGCTAGACAAATTCAGAAAGTACTGGCTCATGATAGAGAAGAGTGGCGAATCCTGAGGAAGGTCTCTGTCCAACGACGGACGTTGAAAGGATGATGAAGTTGATGATTCCAAGATGGCAGCTCATACAGTCAGTAATTTTTTCATGTGTCTGAATAATTCCTTCGAAAAAAAAAACACTTGTACTTGAAAACTACGAATACTCTATATTGGTATCATCAACCAGGAGGAAAATGGAGTCAATTATACTCATTGAAATATGAACAATGCCCAAACTAAAACACAACTGTAAACTACGACTGTACACATAGAGCGCCAACATCATTGTCAGGGGAAGTAATTTTGCATGGATCCATCCAAAAATTTAATTACTTTTTTTTATTGGCCACCCTTCCAGAAAATTTCATTGAAATTCGTAGAGAGCTTTTTGAGATATCGTATAGACAGACCTGAAATTTCAGCGACGTTGTATGGTGCGGACATATGACTACGGCGTAGAGGAAGTAATCATGCATGGATCTGTGTCAACGCCATTGTCAGGGGTATGAAGATTTAATCACTTCGTCTGTAGCTTATCATCCACCCTTTCACAAATTTGTAATGGGATCCGTCGGGAACTTTTAGAGATTTTTATGAATAGTCGTAATCGTATACATATTTTTTTTCTTTTAAATAAAGGAAAGATATGTTATGATCGAAAAATAATTCTCAGATCTGCCCCTAAAATTTAACAAGCTCTCACTTACCCAATTGCCCATCCTTCTGCAAAATTTCATTGAAATCCAGAGTGTTTTCGGAGATATCATGTGTAGAGACAGGAATACAGGTGGACGCGGCTGAATACTTAGTTGGAAGAGGTAATGAAAATAATGTTTTTTTAATCTTTAGAGGCACGAATGAAATTATGGTACAATATAGCAAAAGTGTCCCCGATAGGATATCACATGACGTCACACAGATGTGCAACCTGTCGAAAATTTATCACGCCCAGCAGTAACAGTACCAGGAAGCAACCAGGGAGCTCATACCTATGCCAACTCTATTTTCAGGAGATGGAATCGTGCATATATCAACCAAAAAATTAAATAATTTCTGCCATAGTCCGTAGTCCGGTTCTTCAAAGAAAAAACTTATAAAAATTCATTGTGAACTTTTGGTCATATTGTGTGGACTGACACTGGCGTATACATAAATGTATGAAATAATATCTTTCAATAAAAGAAAAGAATCCTGGATCCGATCTCAAATTTAACCACTTCTTTCCCACTTCGTTGTCCAGAAAAATTCAATTGAAATATGTCCTGTACTTTTGGAGATATCGTGTGGACAGACGGGTTCCACGGAAAAATGCGTACATGATTGAAGCCCACACAAAAAATCCTCGCTTGAAAAAAGCCCAAACGGAAAAAGCCCGCTCGGACAAAGCCTGAAGTTAAAATATAATTATATTTCATTTGAATGTAAGAAAATGAAACAATATCATTTAACGAATTTACTTACATACAATGTCACAATGTGTAAAATATAAATTTTTTTAATAAATTTTTCGAAATATTTTCATTGCAAAATTCGTGATAATGTCACCAGTGTCCATCTTGTTCTAAATTTTATATATATATATATATATATATATATATATATATATATATATATATATATATATATATATATATATATATATATACATATATATATATTGAGTATATATATTGAGTATATATATTGAGTATATATATATATATATATATATATATATACTCAATACATATATATATATATGTATATATATATATATATATATGTATACATATATATATATATGTGTGTGTATTGAATATATATATATATATATATATATATATATATGTATCGAGTATATACATATATGCGTGTGTGTATGTATTGAGTATGTGTGTGTGTGTGTGTGTGTGTGTTTATATCAAATTATATATATATACGAATGGTAATTAAAATATCCAATCTCTTAAATTTCGACATTCGTCCACGAAAATATGTTTTATTTCAACATTAAAAGCTGTCTGGACCGGACACAGACTAAATTAATTCAAATGTGCGGACTCAAAAAGAAGCTAAATTTTAATTAGCAGTAATTTAAAAAAACTAATTTAGTGGTCGAATGTTGAAATTTAAAGTATTCATTCTTTACGGCACTGAAAGGTGATACATTTTGATGTTTATTTCATACAAACTTTGGAAACGTATAATTAAAGATATTTTTTTGAATTTTTTTTTTTAAGTAGTCACTGATTGTGTTCATGATGAAATATTTCTAAATAAAAAAATTAATGAAACACGTCTTTGTAATCAAATGTCAGAATTTAACATGCAATTCAAAGCAAAAAAAAAATAGCATTTTCTAGCGCCCAAGCATCCTAATTACTTTCTCTTATATATTTTCAGAGTTTGTTTGAATTAAATGTTTGAATCTATCATGTACTGTTATTATTATATGTTATGAAATATCCTGCAGTGTGGGCTTTTTTCAGGGGGGGGGGGATTGCCGTGTGGGCTTCTTTCATGTGGGTATCTTTCTAGTCACCGGACAGAAAGATGATAAGATGGATGGAAAGACGCAGTTAAATACCTATACATCTCCCACTTCGTTGCCAAAGGTAATAATCCATGTTCCTATTATTTTTTTTCAACATCGAGTGTTCACGATGTGATTTTTCACATTCGCATCTGCTACGTGACGTCAGCAGAATTTTTTATCGGGACCACATTTGCCGAATCGTGCTGAATGTTCATTTAAACACTTAATAGATTAATGAATCCCAAGGAATCGTGTACAGGTATATCTCGAAGTTTGCATTTCATTTGTTCCAAAAATGTCCTTACTGTTCAAAACTGCACTGTTCAAAGTCTTGATTTAATGTTATTTTTTCTAACTTATACTTAGTCGCATTAATTTGCACTGCAATATACAAGATGATAGCGGCTCACCCAAACTCTTCACGGCCTGCCTCGAGATGATCTTCCGAAACCTAGAAAACTGGGAAAATCAAGGAGCCGGTATGGACGGCGAATACCTAAGCATCCTCAGATTTGCAGACGATATTGTCCTTTTTGCAAAGAACCTTCACGACCTCCAGATGATGCTAGATGAAATGAATGAAGAGAGCAAGAAAGTTGGCCTTCACATGAACTTCAGCAAAACACAGGTCATTTGCCACAATTACGTCGGAAATGAGCACAGAACGATTAAAATCAAAAACGCAGAACTGGAGAAAGTAGACCACTACATTTACCAAGGACAACGAATCTCCATGAAATCCTCAAAAGAAGAAAAATTAATGCAAAAAATCAGTCTAGGATGGCAAGCCTTCGGCAGAACAAGCTTTAAGAACAATAAATCCCAATTGTCCTAAAGAACGAATATATAATTAATGAATCCTCCCGATAGTCACCTATGGAGCTGAAACATAGAACCTAACCAAGAGACTGACCCTCAAACTAAGAACCATGCAGCATGCACGTGAAAGAATCATGCTCAACCTTACATGGTGAGATCACAAGACAGAACAATATATTAGGGGAAAACAGGAGTCCGAGATATCATAGAATCCATTAGAAAACTCAAATTGAAACTGGCTGGTCATGTTGCAAGAATGTCAGATAAACCGATGGACATTACGACTCACAACATGGATCCCCAGAGATCACATGCGAAGTCGAGACGAACTAGAAAGGTACAGACAGTATTGGCTCCACGACACCCATGATAGAGAGGTCTAGCGAATCTTGGGGAAGGCCGATGTCCAATTGTTGGACGATAAAAGACTGTTTCTGCTGCTGCTGATGATGATGATGATGATAATGATGATGATACATTGACCGTACTATATCAAAACCTGCGGCTGTCAAAAACGCACTATACAAGTCATTGCTGTTATACTGTTTTATGCCGAAGACGTTGTAAGTTGTACAACGAGATGTATGTGAACATTTTCGCAATACTACTCTCAGTGAAAGTTTTCATAATAATACATTTAGGTGTGTATTCTGTTTCACGCTGAAGATGTATACTTACAGCGAAATATTTATAAACATTTATATTCGCAGAACTATTAGTAAAAGCTTTTCTAAACGACACGTTTGCGTCTGAGTACTGTTTCATGCTGATAACTTATGTTATTTTCGAAATACCACAGTGATTAAAAGCTTTGCTATATGATACGTTTACATCTGACTGTTTAATGTTGCACACGCTGTATGTTGTAAAACGAAATATTCGTGAACATCGGCAGTTGTCAGTGGAAGTTTTGCTAAAAGATACTCTTACGTCTGTATACTATTTTGTGCTGAAGATGCTGTATGTTAGCGACGAAATAGTCGTAAACATTTTCGCAATACAACTGTCAGTAGAATTTTTGTTGAAAGACGTTCACGTCTGTACTGTTTTATGAGGAAGACGTTGCTTATATTTACAACGAAATATACGAAAACATTGTAGCAATACAACTGTCAGTAGAATTTTTGTTGAAAGACGTTCACGTCTGTACTGTTTTATGAGGAAGATGTTGCTTTTATTTACAACGAAACATAGGAAAACATTGTAGCAATACAACTGTCAGTAGAATTTTTGTTGAAAGACGTTCACGTCTGTACTGTTTTATGAGGAAGACGTTGCTTATATTTACAACGAAATATACGAAAACATTTTTGCAATACAACTGTCAGTAGAATTCTTGTTGAAAGACGTTCACGTCTGTACTGTTTTATGAGGAAGACGTTGCTTATATTTACAACGAAATATACGAAAACATTTTTGCAATACAACTGTCAGTAGAATTCTTGTTGAAAGACGTTCACGTCTGTACTGTTTTATGAGGAAGACGTTGCTTATATTTACAACGAAATATACGAAAACATTGTAGCAATACAACTGTCAGTAGAATTTTTGTTGAAAGACGTTCACGTCTGTACTGTTTTATGAGGAAGATGTTGCTTTTATTTACAACGAAACATAGGAAAACATTGTAGCAATACAACTGTCAGTAGAATTTTTGTTGAGAGACGTTCACGTCTGTACTGTTTTATGAGGAAGACGTTGCTTATATTTACAACGAAATATACGAAAACATTTTTGCAATACAACTGTCAGTAGAATTCTTGTTGAAAGACGTTCACGTCTGTACTGTTTTATGAGGAAGACGTTGCTTATATTTACAACGAAATATACGAAAACATTGTAGCAATACAACTGTCAGCGAAGTTCTGCGAAAAGATTCGTCTACCTCATCGCTGAGAATCGTTGTCCCTCCTCCACCACCACCGCGACCGCCCTAACTAATTATACAATTGATGGGCGTACAAGCAACACGTGCGCGTTTAACAACATGAAAACTGATTAATAAGAATAAGCAGTTAGTAGCCAACATAAAACAAGTGGTTGTTTCCGGCAATGAATTAACCTGCTGAACAGTCACAGTAGAATTTTTTGGCTGTTGCTAATTTACTTACTTTATAACTAAAAACCAGGGTTGCCAAATTAGCTATTTTCCGGCTAGATCTGGCTGATTTGTTCCAATTTAGACGACACAAATCTGTAATAGCCAATTAAATCAGTTAAGTTTGAACGTAAATGTACATTCTATATTAGTAATTTGTTCCGGGGTCTCTTGAAAGAAAGACAGAAAAGAAAAGAGGAAGATAAGGAAAGAAAAAATGAAGGAAAAGAAAAAGAAAAAATAAAGAAAAGATTGAGAAAGAAAGCAGTGTGAAGAAAATGAATAAAGCGAGGTGAAGAGAAAAGCGTAGAAAGAAATTTTTAAAAAGAGGGAAGAAGAAGAAAAAAAGATTGAAGAAGCCTATGGGGACGTAGAATTCAAAGCTTGACTTGAGGTAGAAATTTGTCGCAGGAATGAAAAAAAAAATGATGAAAGTTTTTAGAAAATTGAAGAATAAAAATTGAAAAAATAAACAAACAAAATAACTCTTGCAGAACGACAGATGAAGGTTTCTCGAGTGACCAGGCCATAAATTAGGGTTTATCTTAACCAAAAGAAAGAAAGAAAGAAAAAGAACAGGTGTGCACAACTCACTACCTGTGTTCGTATATCCACATTAAGAGCGAAAAAGAGAGTGAAGACCAACGACAGAGAGTGAGAGGGGGGTTCGTAGCTGCAGTTTCTCTTGTGGACAGTGATGGAATTTCAGGGTGGCCGGTGTATACCTACGTCTCAATTTCAAGTTATTCCATACCTTCAAATGCGTACTAATAATGGTAACATTACCGTATACCTAGTTCCCCAAACACATACCCCTCACTGGTTGTGGGTTCTTAAGAAAGCGAAGTAGGTTTTGTAAAATTTAAGAAACTGGCGCGCTGATTAAAAAAAAATTGAATAACTTTTTTTTTCGAATGGATTTTACTTTTCACTCTTTAAGAGTCAAGTGATAAAAGAAGAAAAAAGAACTAAATATCTACAGTTTAGTTGCGTCAATTGGATTTGAAACCTACAACTGATCAACACTACGGCAGATTTATTGTTTGAAGATGTACCATCAAGAGAAAAAGCCACGGAGAATGTTTCTTCTTACCTCATTCTTTTAATTAAATTTTGCCATGAAGGACTTGAAACACTTGTTTGTCTTCACGTTAAATTGGTTACTCAACCAATTACTTTAGAAATCGAAAAGAAATGCGAAGCTCGGGTAATTAATAAAACATAACACAGTTTTAAAGAAAAGGTACAACTTAGCAAAGGTGGTCCTGACTGTAGTTCAATTAACGTCTCGTAGACCCGCGAGCTGTTTAAAACCTATGAAGCGATTCAAAACAATTTAATTCAACAATCTAATTCTTTGTAGTAGTGACAACAAATGAAAAAATAATTTAGTTCTGTTTATCTTTCTTCCACGAATTCTCTCATTTCTTTTCGTTTGAGTGCTATTTTTAAACATCAGGCGTGCGCGGCGCGAAATTTTTATACTCAGAATTTCGACCGGGACCACCTTTTCTAAGTTGCGCCTGGAAAAGTTTTAAAGAGAAAAAAAATCAAAAAAGAAATTTAAAATGAGTAAGTTGCTTAAGAGCGCCGATTTGAAACCCGAACCGAACTCATACTATATTTTGAAACAAGTCGTAGCAGCTGTTAACATGTGCAACTGTTTCTTATTCAATCAATTCACGAAGAACCATTCCCACCTGAGATAAAAACCCCTCCTCTCCTATAAATTTAAAACACTAACATCCTAATCTTAAACTTTAGAAGGTAACCACTGCTTGGTCCATAATGTGTCGTTAAATCGTTTGCTTGAATTTCACTCGCATTTCGTATCCTCTCTCTCTCTCTCTCCCTCTCCTTCTTTCTCTCTCATTTATTTGATTAACATAGAAAACAAAAGAGATAGCAGAGGCGGGGGTGCCTCACCTTCCTTATGGTGATTTCGTTTTTATCGAATATTGCTGGGTTGACCCTATGACATGCAATCCGTGGGCCTGACGAAACATCAAAAATCGTACCAACACGGCTCGAGCAAGAACAAAAAAAAAAAAACTACAACTATTATTACTGCTACTTTGGAGAGAGTGAAGAAGGACAAGCTACCTCTTGGCAGACACAATACTGGCACCTCTGCCAAGCGTATCACCTAAAACCGTACAACATTAAGTCTATTTGTTGCTAATAACTCTCTCTTCTCGTCTTTCTACCGTCCATCTCTGTATCTCCTTTCCTTTTCGTGCCAAGGTGGCTCTATTTAGTTTCTGCCTACGTTGAGTTCTTTCTACCCTTAAAGACAAATATAGGGCCCTCGCGTTCTATGTTAAACCCTGCACAACGGCACCAAAACAAGTGCTACGAGGACTATAGCTGGGCACATTACAAGTGAATTCGGGTTTTTTTTTCCGTGGTTGGTTATTATTACCCTTTTTTGCATAAGGACGACGTCAACAACGAGAGAAGGTAAGTTTTTAATTCGACGCTTTCTGCTATACCTACCTGTTTCTTCTTTAATTTCACCCGTCTTTCTATCACAGAAAGAACTGCGTGTTTCTTAGCCGGTGCGTATGGATCTAGTCCTGTTGTTGCACCGTATTAAAAAAAAGATACTCGTACAATGTAACTACATGTTGGTACGCTGTACGGTGGGGTGGGACTTTAATACCTTTGGCCTTGTATTTGATATTCTTCAATATACATTTCATTTCTCAATTCGGTAGTACCATATATCAAGAAAAAAAAATTGACGATGCTATGTTTTGCAGTACGGATGGACAGAAGTGTTATAATGAAAACAGATAAATGTGACGCGGATTTTCTGGAATATTACAAAGTTGAACGTACATTATTTTCCAAAATACGCTCCGAGATTATCATTTTTTTTTACCAAGTTTATTGACGTGTTTTTATATATGATTTAATAACGAGACAAGTTTAAATTGAATTTTGATAAAGAATCCTTAAAATATATTAACTTTTCGTTGTATTATTTGTTATTGCTACCAACCCTTACTTTTGGTCATCTACTGTATCTGTCAAGTCATCGCCTTTTTTTCTCTGTTTACATATTGAAAAGACTTCTCTGCATTTAAATCTGGTGACCTTTTCTTCGGGAAAAATATAAACATCTTCCCAAAACGCAAAAAATTTGAGAATACCTTTTTTTTTCCTGCTCAGGAAAACGAACTAAAAGATTATTTAACAGAAAAATTCTCAGGTTTGACTTTCTTTTTACTTATTTCTGTTAGCCTTCCATATTATGAATATTGTTCTCGCTGCATTTCTCCAGATGGTTTTCTCCTGGAATGGTTTAAGCCGGCGATTAACACGTCGTCAACGTCACTTATAATTTCTGGAGTCCTTCCTTGTTTCTTATGTTTCACAAACATCTTCATTTTACTCAAATGTTAATTCCTTTCGTCTTGATAAATTTTCTCTTTTGAAAGTCATAAAACTTTTCCGATATTTTTTTCTCTATAGTAGTTTTTTTTTCTTTTCTTAAATTCACTGTTTTCATTTTGTTTCTGTACGTTCAAGAATTTTCACCCACCTGTGGTGAAGTTAATTTTTTAAAATTCCATTTCACTCGTAAATATATTTTGCTCAGTCTGATTCTCCAATGAGGTATTTTTTTTAAATAGTATTATAAATAAATAAGGAACGTAAAGCTCGTTGGATTACTTAATAATTGCTTGTTCTCAGGTGTGAACACTTGAACTGTTAGTTTTGGTGCAAATGCAGTAATATTAGCATATTTCAAATATAAGCTTTCCATTCTTTTCCTGTGTTGTTCATGGAATTATTAATTGTGCGGAAAAACGGAATGATATCTCAATTTTTTGATCGGAAATCTCTCCGGCCGTCAGTAAGTTTAAATCAACGCAATTCTTCTTTATTGTAACTTGGGTGACGTAAGCTAGTAAGTATATCTATTTCATAACTTATATTCCATCATTGTTCGTCGGGCGTATATCATCCAGATTTTTGTGAACGTGGTTTGGATCTTCTTTTGAAACACCTCAAATCGAATGACCTGTTCACGGTTGGGGTTGTACTTTCGCTTTTGTTTTACGGTTCTTTTTGTGCAGTTTTTTTTTCTTCTTTTTTTTTTTTGTGAAAACATGTTATAGCCAAGTTGCGTTGGATGTACCGGTTTTCGTACGACCACCGAAATTAAGCAACGGCAAACCTGGCAGCACCTAGATGGGGGACCAACTAGTTCTACCACGTCTTTAAGCAGCTGGAGATCATGTAACAAGCCTTCCGTGTTAATGTCGTTAATCCTCCTGAGAGGCGCCCGATCTCCACACTACGATTAATTACGTGAACCGAAATCCTCACTCCCCGGCTTGGCTGCGAGCGACCAGAAATGAATGAATGAATTTTTTTTTTTTTCAGTTGCCTTAGAAGACTTCGTGTATCTGGTTAAGAGACAAAAAAAAAAAAAACCCTAAAAAGCTCCTGTCACAAAAGTAACTGTATTTTTTCCAATATCCCATGCTATGAAATTTACCGATTGTTTGAACTTTCTAAATCTTTCACCGGGATAATATCGGTCACTTTCTGAATACCGCAAAATAAAGAAGCCAAACCATGGTTTAAATGTTTGCACTTCCTTACTTCATAAAAGATATTTCATAAGAATTATACTGCCATTTACCGTCTCCTCAAAACATTAACATCTTTGATTAGTAACCTTGGTGAAGAACTGCCTCCAAAATTTGAGGAAAGAATTTTACAAAAATCGAACAGGGGAATTCAGTCGCGTTCTCAAAGTCGGTGTCACCCGGGGCGGTAACTCAGGGTGTCACGCCCAGTGTTAACAACTCAAAAAAAATTTTGCGCTAAATCAACGAAAAAAAAACAAAAAAAAAACAATGTTAAAAACGCAATGGCACTTTTTAGTTGTTGAAAATGGCTAGATTCATCTAAAATGTCCAGAAAATCGTTAGATAATGGCTGGAAAATAGCGTGAAAAGTAGCGGTAAACGTTTTTTTTTTTGTTTTTTTTTTTTGTTGGTTTTTTTTTTTTACCAAGTTTATTGACACGGTTTTAGATACAATTTAATAACGAGATAAGTCTAAACTGTCAGAACATTATGGTGTCACCAAGGGCGCCAACCCCCAATCGGCACGCTACTGAGTGAATTACACCAGTTACAATGCATCGGACTTAAGTTCTTTTTCTCGTATATTTATTTGCTTTAATTCAGTTGTAATTCCTGTTGTTGATGATCGTTTCGAGAATAAGTCTTTGTGTTCGTTCCATAAGTCGGTAGCATCGGAACAAAATGAGGACCGAGGAGATACCATGTGTTTTCACTTTCCGTGGTGATCACTGCGGCATTTGTTCTATCATAACATTTGTCGGTAGTTTGAAATAACAGAGAACGCTTAGCTCCATGGGAGTCGGCTACCACCTTTCGGGGGCGGGGCGAAAGGATGTAATTCCAGGGGGTAGAGGGGGACAAAAAGATAAATTTGGAATACATTTCAGTGATAACCCCGTTATTAGCAAATAATGTCTTTTTATCCGGGGAAAATTAAGTTGGGGGATACATCAAAGAATCGTACGTTACCATTATCCTCTGATGTCTATAAGGTTCCAACTTTCAAAACCCTTCACCCTCTGAGAGAAAATCAAATTCTGGAAGGGAGGGGCGTCCAATACCCCCTCATGCCCCCCACTTCCAGCGGACGCCTATGTTTAGCTCATGTGATTTTAGATCTTCATCAAGTCGTGCCGTGTCTTGAAACATTACAGTGCCACCAAAGACGCATCTCGTATATCAAAATTCGGTTAACGTCTAAAATTCTACTTTTACTTTCGTTTTCTCACTTAATCTCTTTTTTTTAATTCAAATCCGGCGTGACGATTAATTTGAATGCGAGAACGTAAACAATCCCCAGTTGGAAACTACTTTCCCCACAAACATTTCCAGAGTCATCAATCCCCAAAGATGATTGAAGTGATAGCTTGAAGAACTCATTTTTTTTTTTTTCGTCAAGGTTTCGACTTTTTAAGTTGTTTCTTTGCGTGTTCCTGTGATGAGAGAAGGTGGAATGATCTCAGTTGATATCTGGAAATGGAGCCGCCGCAGAAGTTGCTTCACATCGCGGTTACTAAACACTGGCGTTTTGCATCTTTTGCAATTGATGAAAAGGCATGAACCTGAAAATTTTAACCCATGCAAAAAATACGTGTATAACGCACACACGTGTGTGTGTGTGTGTATATATATATATTATTAATAATAGTTGGTCACTCAATTGGAACTATTATGTGACCAACGTCTTTTGGTTGAAGGCCTTTTGGGGGTGATCAAATGAAAAATGGATGATGAAAGAATGTTACTTTTCTCGCCTCTTGTTGGGCAGTGACCACCAAAAAGGTACGAGTTTTCAATAAAAAGAAAAAAAAGAACCCTAAACACTGCCGGACGCAAACTAAAGCATTAATTTAGTGTAAACTTACATTGTAAATTAGTCCCCCCTGAAAATATCTTGAAGGTATTTTCAAATAATGAATTTTTTTCAAGACATTGTGATCAGTTTATGTTTAAATTTTCAGCCTTTTATCTCCATTGGCGCGGCATATAAACGTGCCATATACAGCCAGAATCACTAACAAGACTGAAGAAACCTATGATGAAAGTTTTAGTGGATGGTTTCTTTAAATAACAATGATTTAGAGGGGGGAGGGAGAGTCAGACTGGAGAGCAAGGAGCGAAGAGTCGACAATTACACAAGTATTCGAAAAGTCTTTGCATGGGATTAGAAATCCGTTGCTATAGGATCCCAACGACCCGTGATGGCTTATGGAAAGCTGGCATTTTTATAGCATGGCATTTTGATCAAATAATCACCGATATCGACTGATCACGAAATAATCAAGTTTGGAACATGTAGACGTCGGTCCTGCACCCCCTAGGAGGATTAACGGGATCGCCATCAGAGGCTCCCTACACGATTCCCAGCTTGCTTACATCACCGGGTATACACCCATTTGGTCACACATAGAAACTGACCAGGCTCGATGTTGCTTAACTTCGGTGATCTTATGTGAACTGGCGTATGTACTTGAGATGTTGCTCTGAAATCCTAGAAAAATAAAACTCCTTGTCACACACACACACTTATCGTCACAGTCACAGGCTCGGGGGTTTTGTACGTTTTTCCCTAATTAGTTTTTTGTGCGTATTCAAATTTCGTGCACCTGCATTTTCTGTAAAAAAAACAAAAAAACAACAAAAACAAAATGAATGAATTCTCAGAGCGAAATTGCATCTTTCTTACAAATGTAAACATTTGAAAACATGCAGGTGTCCTTAATATGTAACTTAATCTAATGGCGTTACTTGGGGAGCGAAGCATGCGCGTCCACTGGGGGCAATCATCCCCCCTTCCGAATCAGGTATTTCAACTTAGGTCGAGGAGGTTTTTTAAAGTTGGAACCTATAATCAGTAACGGATAATGGTGCAGTGCAACTGTTTCATGTAACCTCAATTTGATATACCTAACTAGAAATATAGTATTATCCGTCGTTTGTAAATGGGTTGCGGCTAAGATATATATTCCGAATATATCAGCCGCCCCCAGGAATAAACCCGATCCCTGGAAAAGCGGTAGCGTAGTTAGTTGTTCATCTACTTACAGCATTTCCGCTGACAAATCTCTCCAAACGTTGGATGGGCCCCTCAGAGAGTCAAATCCTCCACCACCACTACTACACGCTAAGCCTGTAACCTAGTCAGTCAGCTGCGACCACATCATCCGGGCGTTTGTCCAGTCATTTGGTTCCACTAGCAGAACCCGCATCGGTTGGAAGTATTCAATATCTGTCGAATTTACTTTTACTCATACTACTCAAAATCTGAAGCTTCGCACGAAGTCAGAATTATTGGGTTCTTTGTTATTATCAGTGCCGTATCAGAGATACTTGTTCGCTCGGGTTGTTTTTTTAAAAATGGCATATTGAACTTCAACTCAGAAACAAAGCTCCCAAAAGTTTGGGTTTTTTTTTTTCAATTGAATGGATCAACTATTAATTTCTAGTACAATAATCTATCTTAAATCCTTGAGGCAGAAATGATATCAAGCAATACTCGTGAGATAGGGAGAAGGGAAGCCTGACGCTGAAACGGTCTGTCTCAAGTCTTTTAAAACTCATTGTTTCTACGGCATTGATAACTAAAAGAAGAGAAGGAAAGAACAGACTCTCTTGGGAATGTGCGACGTTATACAATAGCATTTGGCAAGTTCTGTATCAGTAATAAAACTATTTGTTTCCATTTGTGTTTTCGAACTAATCCCTATTAAAACGTCCGAAACGAAAATAATCACTGCATCAAAAATAAAACGAAAAATAACACCCAAAATGCAATATAATTCTTTCGGAAACGAAAAATTTATTAATATATATACATATATATATATATATATATATATATATATGACGACTATTGTACACATTGGTTATAAACACTGTATAGCATGCTTTCGTTCTCCCTTTCTTACATTTTCTACATTATCTTAAGAATTGATTAAAAAGGGAATAATATGACGTATCTAGCCCTTCTTTCTTATGACTGCTTTGAACCAATTCAAAATCAGTTCGAACGAAACACCTTTGGCTTTCTTAGAACTGTCGACTTTCGTTGCAGTTAATTACGTATCTACTTCAGGAAGGTCACATTCAACATTTTTTTCCACGGTGTCGTGCATCATGACTCTGGGTTCAATCCTTGTGATTCCTATATTGTGTTTGCAGTTTTGATCAGATGATTCTAACCACAGAAATACCTTCCAATAGTCTAATCTATCTGTTTTGGACCCATCTTCAAGACCACACAACATTTTTTATTTCCCCTTTTCTATAAAACAGAATAATTAGAAGAGATTTTTAGGACATGCGTTTTTTCTCTTTTTAAACCCATTTTCCAGTTTGAGAGTTATTTCGGAATAATCTTTTGTTTTAACTATTTTAGGTTTTAACAATACTAACCGACCCTGAGGAACAATGTTGACTTCAAAGACTATAACTTTTCATAATAATTACCAAGTTTTAGTCATTATGAAACAATAGTAAATATAGATAACTTTATAGAGAGAAAAGGAAAGTCCATTTTAACCAACAGGCCTGGCAGATGCAGGGCCGAATTCCGCTCCTACTTCTTATCTAACGGAAGATGACTACTGCAACTTGTACGTATCCCAAAGATTATGTGTTTATAAACTACCAAGAATCTCCCTCTCTCTCTTTCTCTCTCTCCCTCTCTCTCTCTGCTTGTCCGGTAGATAACATTAAAACCTAGGATGAAAGTTACAGCTTTCTAAGAGCAATGAATTAGATGAGGATTGTTCTGATTACGGTGGTAAAACAAAGTCAACTCCAGCGCCCGCCTTGGACTGGAGTTCGACTGCGATAACTACAGCTGTTGTCACCATTTCCAATCGGTTGTGACTCATTAAGTTAACTTCAAGTAAGTAATAACTGCCGTTGGTATCATCATTCTCGTTTTAAGAAGATCGAATCGAAATAATGACTCTTTTAAAAAGACGACTTGTGTACGTGTGTGTGTGTGTGCGCCTATGTTCATTCGCTCTCTTTTTTTCCCTAATACCCTGGAAGAGTGTGTGTGTGTGTGTGTTCTTTCTTCATCATCAATTTTATGAATGAAAGAATACCTTTGCCATGAATTTTAGTGACATGCCATTGAGGGCTTCAAAAACGATAAATGAAGCTGAAGAATTTTTATTACCAACTTATTTCAATTCAAACAAGTGACTGAATATCAGTTTTGAAAAAATATTCTGAGAAACCCGTGAATCCAATTCGCTGGATAATTTTACTTCGCGCGGTTCATATAGTAGACACAACTGACACATGGTTCATGCAACTGCTATAAACAGTATCTCTGTAGGAACCGCGGGTGGGAAGTGTATCGCAGATTTTACAAGAATTCAAACGAATGAACAGTCAAGTAGGTGTTATATGACAAGCGTGTGTACGAAGTCTCCCCGATTCGCGGTTTGAACTTGAAAACTTTATAAACCATGATATTTAATTTCATGTTAAGTAGCCGTTGTGAGAATACAGGTATACCTTGATTAGTGCGGTAATTTGTTCCAAAATTGCCCGTCCTGTGCAAAACCGCACTGTTCAATGTCTTACTGTGTTTTAGTTTTCAACTTATATTTAGATGCTTTAATTTGTTCTGCTTTACCTAACCAGCACTGTATCATAACCTACACTAATCGAAACTACACTATTCAAGGTATTCGTGTGTTTATTTTATTCTAGAAACAACTGCTCCAAACAGACAACATGGATAAAAAAAAAACTTGCACGAAGTTGAAGATACCTGCTTTATTCTCATAGCAAACGTTAGATTCACCTATTTTCTGTGGTAGACAATTGAATGAGTGATTTCTGTAGTACTAAAACTATTGATCACCGAAGTGTAGAGCGTATGAAGGTCTTTACTCTTTAATTCTTTCAGAAACCTTTACAAACTTATCATTAAAATAGACCACCCTACCAAATGAGTCTCGGTACAGTATTTGATTTTTGAATGTCATTACATTCAGATTTTACAAGCATGTTCACGCACACACACAAAAAAACGTATAGAGCAAGTATGAACATCAAAAGGCTTGATCAGAATCTGGGCGTTGATTTCTGGCCTCTAGCCGCAGTCCGTTTTTAATCAAAGCGAAAGTAACGTCCTTGAGCCACGCTAATAGACGAGTAAATTGAGAAGGAGGATAATCGGATCATTGTTCCAGTTAAGCTCAAAAAGTTGGACACGCTCGGGTTCAAGTGTTTGTTCTTCTTCTTGGGCTTGATCCTGATCCAGCTAGGAAAAGAGCTCAACATCTTTATTAACTGAGCAAGCAGAACTTAAATAGTAGCACTGTTACCAAGCGTAGTCTGTTTACATGATAATATCGTTGGAAAATGCTCTGGCTTGCAATAGATACTCTCTCCTTTCGTTTTGATCATACAGCGCCGTACTATACTACCTTTTCGACGACCACGACTAGGTACTTGGCTCAGTTTTTAAAGACGTTGAGTGTTTTAAGTCGGTTACGGATTAAAATACTCGATATCAAACATTTAAACAAGCATGGCTGGTTCATAAATCAGTCTTCAAGTTAAAGAATTTGGGCGGATCAGGTCCGTTTTAGGAACGATTCCTATCCCTTCCCCTCTCAAATAACATGTATTACCTGCTTAAAAGACAATGTTTGCCCGTTTCGTTGTCAGCAGTGATGTATTAACCATTAAACTGAGTAGGCTTAAGCCAGGGAGTTCGGAAGGGTGGGACCCCAGAGCAAAAAAAAATGGTTCATTTGAATCTACAAAAAATAACTTCGTGGTATTATACGTTTAGTACATTATACATATTACAATGATATTAGTTAACGTGATTTATTCTATACAACGAAGCGCTGATAAGGTTGGGGGAGCCTTTCTGAAAACTCAACCTAGGGGCCCAGGTGGTAGATAATCCGTCACAGGTTGTCAGTGCTATGAATCTGAAACGGTTAAGGCTAGAACCGTGACCTATTTTTTCTTCAATGTACGTTAATAAGTTTAGGGTTAAACTTATTCAAGACCTCCTTGTTCAACTATAATTTTAAGTTCACATATTGGGTATAATTTGTATTCTTTGAACATGGGGCACTTTCGGATGTGTTTTACATCTTCAACAGTATTTTTCCATGCTAGGGACCGTAAACCAAAACTGTCAACATGGGATTTTTTTAGTTTTCAAGTTGGTCTGGCTAGATGGCAGACTATGTACCACGCGCAAAGACCACGCCTATGGGCCTTGAAAGGCAAAGCTATTTCTCTTTATTACGATTACAGCCCCCCCCCAAAAACCGTGTTTTTTTTGGGGGGGGGGGTTCTCCCCCGCAATAAGCTTTTAGAGGGTTATTCAATTTGCAATATGATTTTTATGCTAAATTGGTTCCTCATTTATGACAGGTAGCATTAATGCATTTTTCTTTTTTTTTTTTTTTGAAATGCAGACATTTTAGTGGTCACTGCCCGACAAAAGGTGGGAAAAGGACCATATTTATTGATTATCCGTTTTCTAATTTTTTTGATTGATCACCCGCAACCCAGTATGCTGCTTAAAGACATTGGTCACCACCACTGCTTCATTTCAAAGAAGTGTGTATATATATACATGTGGTGGTGCATAATTTCCTTTGACATGGTTGCATTAATAATGAATTCGAATTTCATTGTCAAAGAAAAAGAATTAAAAGAACAAACTTGTATCCACCCACCAATCAAGGTCAAGAATTGTCTCAAAAAAAACTTTCCCTTTTCTTGCAATGGTTTTCAATTATAAGTATACTGAGATGAAAATAATTTCTTTAGAAAAATTCTCCTGGCCTTGTTATCGCTCTCAAATTATTCAACAATGAATTCCTGAGAAATGGAGTGAGTTCTTAATTCTAATTGCTTTTAAGCTTTTGTTTATTACTATAAACTTCTTGTGGAGCACAGGGCTTCAATTATACCACGCCTTTGGGATTTGTTGAGGCCAACGCCCCTCTGCTAGGCTCATGTCAATCCGACCGTCTTGGACTGATCTTCTTCTAGTCCCCCTTTAGCTTTCCGAATCTTCTCCCCACCCCAGGGATTTTTGCCCCCCTCTGTTTGAGCTGATTTTCTGCTTTCAAGTACGGCTCTGATATTCCAGATCCTTATCCCGATTTTTGCCTTTTTCTTTAGATCTTTGTTTGTCAAACTGGCTTTTCGTAGGCTTTCACCAGCATTCGCCATAAGCCCTTCTGAGAAGGAATCATCCCAACCAACTTCTCGTTGGTGTGATTGTCGCAGCAATCACAGGGATAATGTTGCTCTAGTGTCAGTAACAAGAAGGTTTTATACAGTGGATTTTCTAGGCCATCCTCAGCCCGCTAACTTTGGACTGGCAAGATGACCCAAAGAGAACATCTTGGCAGAGTTTTAAATCTAATTATGGCTAGTTTATCAATCTTGGAAAAGACAGAACCTACTTGTATTCTAATAAAAGTAAAATCTGGAATCTTTTCAGACACTGGCTATTTTTACTTTTAGTATTTTGGATTTGCCTTTACTGTCCGTCGACGGGTTGTGGTTTCCTTGGCTCGAGGGATCCAACCCCAAACAGACTCAATTTTCTATTGAACTCAAGATGAGAGAGTTGAAGTGTTCCCCGGTATTTGCAGTTTTCTCCACTTTTGGGGTAACTTTGTGGCTTCCTGACAGAGTCGGCCTGGTCTTCACAGATTTGAAAAAAAAAAAAAAAAAATCAACATCCTCTTTCAAGTGATGGCATTCATACTATTCTGAAAACTGGATATCCATTCATTCAGATGGCACCCTCTCGGTTTCCAGCGAAGAGTTGGGATCAAGGTCTTTCCTGATACCTGTCATTCCCAGAATGCTTTCGGACACTTCCATTGTTTGCTTTTTTTATTTATTTATTTATTTACCTCCGCCAATGAAGTGAAAAGAGGTGTGTGTGTATATATATATATATATATATATATATATATATATTCACTCCTGTCTGTGTGTGCTGGTCCATAGAATACATCCAAAAGTTCTCAAAGAATTTCCAGGAGATTTCCTTGAAAGGTTGACCCTGATGTACAGAAGAATCAATGAGACTTTTGGGTGAATCCAGTAATTCTTTTTTCCAATTGAGAGATACTTTTTCTATATCTAAATTAACGTTTTAGTAATGCATTGAGCATGAACGTTATATTGATACAGAAAAAGCTACTCCTCAAACTCAGTCCCAAACACTAAAAAGTGATCACAAGTGGCTTCCTCTACACATCCTTTGCTTAATGTTATTATCCAGTTATTGTTATCTAAAATATTCCCCCAGAGTAATCACAAAACTTCTTTTTCATGCAACTTGGGTTCTATATTTGTTTCTCTCTCTCATACACTCACACTATGGAGATGTTCATTCTTTTATTTCTATACATTTCGTCTCTGATATGCTTGATTATACAAACTCTTATATCTCCCAACATAGTTCTCATCATCATCAGCCTGTTAGCAACCATCGTTGGACATTGACTTTACCCAAGATTCACCAGATCGCTCTATCATGGGCGTTGCAGAGCCAATAGAGAACAGGTGTTACGCATAACAGGTCGGTACTAACCATACGTGCTTAGGATCTCAACAAATGCATTGTCATTATTAGTTTACTTGTTTCGTCAGAAATGACTGCATCTTCGAAATATACGGATATACACATTGCATCTTATATACGTGGGTAATAGATTTGCATTGCAGTGAGCTTGGAGAATAGTGCCTTGTCGACCAAATTCTCTTTTTTCTTCTTCTTCTTCTTCTTCTTTATTCTTCTTCTTTCCTTCTTCTTTATTCTTCTTCTTTCCTTCTTCTTTATTCTTCTTCTTTCCTTCTTCTTTATTCTTCTTCTTTCCTTCTTTATTCTTCTTCTTTCCTTCTTTTCTTCTTCTTCTTTCCTTTTCTTCTTCTTCTTTCCTTCTTTTCTTCTTCTTCTTTCCTTCTTTTCTTCTTCTTTCTTTCTTTTCTTCTTTCTTTCTTTTCTTCTTCTTCTTTCTTTTCTTCTTCTTCTTCTTTCTTTTCTTCTTCTTCTTCTTTCTTTTCTTCTTCTTCTTCTTTCTTTCTTTTCTTCTTCTTCTTCTTTCTTTCTTTTCTTCTTCTTCTTCTTTCTTTCTTTTCTTCTTCTTCTTCTTTCTTTCTTTTCTTCTTCTTTCTTTTCTTCTTCTTCTTTCTTTCTTTTCTTCTTCTTTCTTTTCTTCTTCTTTCTTTCTTTCTTCTTCTTCTTCTTTCTTTCTTTTCTTCTTCTTTCTTTCTTTTCTTCTTTCTTTTCTTCTTTCTTTCTTTTCTTCTTTCTTTCTTTTCTTCTTTCTTTTTCTTTTTCTTCTTCTTTCTTTTTCTTTTTCTTCTTCTTTCTTTTTCTTTTTCTTCTTCTTTCTTTTTCTTTTTCTTCTTCTTTCTTTTTCTTTTTCTTCTTCTTTCTTTTTCTTTTTCTTCTTCTTTCTTTTTCTTTTTCTTCTTCTTTCTTTTTCTTTTTCTTCTTCTTTCTTTTTCTTTTTCTTCTTCTTTCTTTTTCTTTTTCTTCTTTCTTTTTCTTTTTCTTCTTCTTTCTTTTTCTTTTTCTTCTTCTTTCTTTTTCTTTTTCTTCTTCTTTCTTTTTCTTTTTCTTCTTCTTTCTTTTTCTTTTTCTTCTTCTTTCTTTTTCTTTTTCTTCTTCTTCTTCGTCTTTTTTCTTTTCTTTTTTTTTCTTTCTTTTTTCCCTTTTTCGTTCTCCTTTTCTTCTTTCTTTTTCTTCATCTTTTTCTTCTGTCATTGACCTTCAAATTCAACGAATGAAATTATATTTTGATTCATCAATTGTTTAAACGAAATTCTAATTTAATGTCAGTTGCATCTTTTAGAGTGATAAAAGATATCTGCTCATCGTTAAATATCATATACGCGGATAATGGCTTGGCTTTACAAACCAGGATTTTGGAGGACTTTCTGCAACTGTTGTAGACTCCCAGGTGGCCAATGAGGCCAATGTAATAGAGGCAAGCCTTTCGGCTGTGGTTATAGAAGTCTGTATCAATTTATACAACGCACACAAACAATTATTACAAATGCATTTATAACCTAACTGGTTTAATTTCCTGTGTAGTGACAGGTTTGTTTCATGTGGTTGGGCAATATTACATTAATCATGACAGAAAAGAGCTCCGGGAAATCATAAGGAGATCTGGGCAAGATTAGGCTTCAGCTGGGCCTGTGGTATATGATATAAAAGGAACTAAATTAGGAAAATATGCCTAGATATTTACAAAATTTTACTTACATAGTCTTCATCATCATCGGCCTTTTAACCACCATTGAACATTGATCTTCCCCAAGATTCACCAGATCACTTTATCATGGACGTCACGGAGCCAATACGTTATGAACTTGTCTAGTTTGTCACACTATCTTATTTCTTACCGGCCACAGTTTCACATTTGATCCTTGGGGATCCAAGTTGAGAGTTGAGATTATCCAGCAGCTGACTGACATTCTTGCAACATGATCGGCCCATTGCCATTTGAGTTTCCTAATGGATTCTATAACATCTCCTGTCTTTTCCCTAATATACTGTACTGTATCTTGATCTCTCCATGTGAAGTTCAGCTTGATTCTCTCCAGTGCAAATTGCATGGATCCCTGTTCAAGGGTCAATCTCTTGCTTTGGTTCCATGTTTCAACTCCATAGGTGACTATCAGATGTATTGGCTGTATACCCTTCTTTTGTGGACTAATTGAATTTTTTTTTTCTTGAAGTAATTTTTCTCATTTTGTATACCGCCAGATGATATGACAAACATGCCTAAAAGTTCAGTTATAGTGATACTTTGTTTTTGTTTCGATCTTTGTACAGTGGCTGTGACTTCAGTTTCAAAAAACAAATTTATGCGTCTCATATGTATCACATAGATACCACACTCTCAATCATTCTATTAAAGACACCTCCAATTAAAGGTAATAATTTGCTAGAATCACTATTATCTACCACTCGGTCATTTGTAAAAGTTTTGGGCAGTATCATTAACTCCGACCGTGAAGGCAGTATAGTTCCATGGTAATAGAGGAAATATTTAGTGTGGGGCCCTTGGAATTGTGGGGCCTGTTGTATATGCTACTTTTGCTGGATAGTTAATCCACCCCTGGAGAAGATTTTGATGAAAAATGGTAATACTCCTAAAAAATATACTAGCAGAGTACCAATAAAAATTGGCAGAACTATCTATGTATGAATTAATTATCAGTGGTTAAATGAGAGGGGCAGTCGTCCCAGGCACAGATGTAGAGGAGAGCAAAATTTCTCCTCGCCAATAGTGCCTATTAATTATCAATTATGCCTTTGCCTCAAATATCGCACCATTGTCTCCTCCTTTCTCTGGGCACTATCTCTGCCCCTCGCCCCAGGTGCTTGTAGGCACTGTCAACCCTTGCTGCGGCACTTTAAATTATGCAGAGATATTATTTAGTATAAATGTATTTATTACAGACAAAAAAAACACATACCTCGAATCTAATTTATTTTTTGTCTGATTTCTGCGACTCTCAATCTTCTGTTTTAAAAGCAATAAGGTAACAGGATCAGGTTATGGAATTAATTTCATTTTTGATGTGAGGAAACATCAGTTTTATTCATGAAAAATCAGAGATGCCTATATTTTTTTTTCGCTGTCCTACTGCATTAGAGCATCGTGAGTTTGATTCTCACCGGGAACTTTTTCTTTCTGATCCACGCTGTTGATTTATTCATTCGCTGCTGAAGGGAAACCATTCTGAGTTCAGTTGCGATAAAAAGCAATAGCAATTAAGATAGAGGTATATAGTTGCAAAAGGGTTAAAAAGTCATTGAGTCACAAATTAGAATTTGGTTGAAATTGATGGCTGTTAATTTTGGCCAGTAGTGCATGTGATAACCTAACCTTTGCTAACCTCATTTGTTCTATCTATGTAAGTAACTTTTGATAAGATTGGTAAGAGTATCAGTGCTTTAATTCAGTAAACTTGCTTCTTTTCAGACTTGTTAATATGATCAATGACAAGTGCAATGACTGGAACAATATAGTTTAAATTACATCCAACTCTTGAGAACTTCTATTTCATCCTCGGTTCCATGGCTCAGATTACAATTTATATAACAACTTAACAAATAACTCACCATCACAGTCAGTAATTGAACAAACTCTGTGTCAAAAGTTGAAGTCATGCAAAAAGGATTTAATCGAGGGTTATATATGATCAGAATAAATTCTATGTCATTATTGGTGTTGTTCTCTGGAAAACCTCGCAAAGAAGTGGGTAAAAAAAAAAACAATCTACAGTCTGGAGAATCTAGATTTTATTAATAAACTTATTATTAATAAACCATACCTATCAAAATAAGGCCCAGAAAAGGTATAAAATACTTCTTTTAAAAAAAGGATACCAAAAAAATAAACATTTTTAGGAGGGGTCTAGTGGAGTACTGATGCCAATTTCCAAGTCTGTGGTTAAAACAGTATGGGCAGGAGTGCTGGAACACATAAAGACACAAACACAGGCATGTATGAAAAGGGATAGAACTTTTTCCCCACCTTGGTGGCTATGGTTGTTGAATTCATGCAGAATTTTCGGTGTAGCAGATGTCAGCTAAATTTAGAAATTCAATTCTTAATTGTTTTGTTCTCTTCATTTATATTTTGACTGGATATATTCTTGTTTGGTTTTAATTTTCTTATTACTAGAAACATAAAAATAGTCTCCAATCAATGGCGAACATTCATTTACTTGGAGCATTAAGTTGACTAAAAAGTGATTTCTTGTAGATCAATATTTGAAAGAATTGTGGTTGATTTCATTAATGTTTATTTGCATCATCATCAGATCATTTTTAATGAAACTGAAATATTATTAAAGAATAAGATCAAAATTGATTTTCTTCATCATTGATGACTGGAGTCACTTAATTCAACAGATATGTGCACGTGTGTTATATATTGTATTCAGAGTTGGTGAGAATGAATTCCTTATTAGAAATTATATATTACTTTTGTTATATTGCTCTGTTTTCATGGCTTCTTCCTGTGGATGAGGGTGGGGCTATACTGTGCCAAGCCACAAACTCCGGATTACCTTGAGGAGTACATGGCCAACATTCTGCCAGACATCCAAGATCTATCGAGGCCATACCAAAATTCTAACAGAAACCAGTGCCTATATTGAATTTCAATACAACCAGCAAACTTCTACCATTATATGATCTGAAGTAAAGTTAGTTTGGCTACAGGAAATCAATAAATAATAAACTTACATCCAATAGGGATTTTCTTTTCACCCATCCAGTATATGCCGATATGCATGCACACACAAATACATATTAATTCTCCGTCTATTGAAATAGCAATGAAAGGTTGTCATCTGGTTGTCATCTGGTAGGTATATTAGCTTGAACGCATGGCAAATAATAATCGTGATGATACCTGCCCAAAATTGAGTGCCTGCTTCTGCTTCTGATAAGAAATACTTTATGATATTTAGAGATCTTCATTATTCTATAATTAGTGATGTACAGCAGGAAATCAGTGTGAGAAATAGTTCCCAGATTATCCGGCAGACATCATCTTCCTCTCTGTCAATCACATGGTAGGTCTCAGATGATTTATTAAGAACTGGTTTTGTATTAGAGACCATCAACCAAAACTGCCAACAAAGGTTTCTTCAGTTTTCAAGTTGATGTGGCTGGCTATGTAAGTCTGTATGTCACTATGTAAGTCTGTATGTCACTATGTCTGTGTGTATGTCTGTGTGTATGTCACTGTGTATGTCTGTATGTATGTCACTATGTATGTATGTATGTATGTATGTATGTATGTCACTATGTATGTATGTCACTAGAGTGCTGAAAATTTTGACTTATACTCTTTATTATGATCAGGAAAAATATGTATGTGCTTGTATTTTTTTTGTATTTTTTAAAAATCAGACTTTTTGGTCGTATCCACCAAATAAAATATGACCTAACTTGTTCATTGATCACTTCTTTTCTCAATTTTTCTATTTGATCACCGATAACACTATATGCTGCCAAAAGATATTGAACATGTGACAGTTTCTATTGAGTGACAAACCAGACCAGAATTAGTTGGTACCCTTATGCTGACTAAGGTCTCAACAATCTTGGCCCGGGCTCCACACATTGCAAGTTTTACTGTTTTGGCTTGGATTATAACAAGCACCCACAGTAGCATCACTCACCTCACCCCGATCTATTTTTCCTATAGCTGAGTGGGGAGATTGATTCATGCCTTTCCCAAGGAAATTAGTACAAAGTGAACACAAACTGTGTCAATGAGAATTAGAACCTTGGCTCACTGTGTCCATTTTCTGTGCCACTAATTGCTCAGCCGACCAGGACCTTTTGACTTCATATGTAGCAAACTTGAGAACTTAATTTTTCTCTCAATGTAATCTGTCGGGAGGATCTAAGTCCCATCATCATCAGTCTTTTAACATCAGTCGTTGGACATAGACCTTCCCAAGGATTTGCCACACTTCTCTATCATGGGTGTCGCGGAGCCAGTACTTTCTGAACTTGTCTAGCTTGTCTCTCCATCTGATATTCTGCTTGCCTTGGTTGCGCATGTGATCTCGGGGGATCCATGTCGTAAGTCGTGATGTCCATCGGTTGGCCAGCCCAACGCCATTTGAGATTTTCAATGGATTCTATGATGTCCTTGACTCTTGTCTCTTCTCTGATGTACTGTGCTGTCTTGTGGTCTCTCCATGTGAGGCCCAGTATGATTCTTTCATGTGCATATTGCATGGTTCTCAATTTGTAGATCTGTCTCTTGGTTAGGTTCAATATTTCAGCTCTATAAGTGACTATTGGGAGGATACATTGGTTATACACCCTTCTTTTTAGGATTAATGGGATCTTCTTATTTTTGAAGGTTGAGCTTGCTCTGCCAAAGGCTTGCCATCTTAGTAGGGTTCTTTGCCTGATTTCTTCTTCTTTTGAGGGTCTCATGGAGATTCGTTGTCCTAGGTAGATGTAGTGATCTACTTCCTCCAGTTCTGTGTCCTCAATTTTGATCTTAGTGTTTTTATCTCCGATGTGGTTGTTGCACCTGATCTTTGTCTCGAAGTTCATGTGTAGGCCGACTTTCTTGCTCTCTTTATTTAGTTCATCTATCATTAGTTGGAGGTTGTGTAGGTTCTCTGCAAAAAGGGCAATGTTGTCTGCAAATCTGAGGTTGCTCAGATACTCGCCGTCTATTTTAATTCCTTTACTCTCCCAGTCTAGTCTTCTGAAGATCATCTCGAGGCAGGCTGTGAAGAGTTTAGGTGAGCTGGTATGGTTTGCACACTAGGTCCCATACTCTTGCTAAAATGAAAAGAATCGACCCCTTTCTTTCTTTGTTTCTCTTGGGGCAGGTAGAAATCCGCAGCATATAATAACAGTACTTCCGCTAAATGTCACATCCCGTGAACTTGAATTCTTTCAACAACAGCCCCAACTTTGTAACAGTCAGGCCCATTGGCATCTCCTGCCATTTTTCCAGGAATGGGATGGAGGGAGGGGGCAAAAGGATATCTTTAGGGGAGAACGAAAGGCTATATTCGGAATGTCTAAGCAGTAACCCAGTTACCAGCAAATAATGATGCCATCTTTTATTCATGGGTACATTAGGTAGGGCTTACATAAAATAATTGTACTGCACATATCCCAAGGCGTTCTTTATTGACCAAAAAATTCCAATTTCCAAACCACTTATCCTCAATGAGGTCTGATCCAGATGGGGAGGGAGGGGGGGGCAAATGCCCTGTTTGCTACCTCCACCTTGCAGTGGACACACATGGTCAGGAATTTCTGCTGCATCAAGCTAAACTTGGTAAATATCGAGAATCAATCAAACATGCTTTTATGACATAGTCATTGGGAAACAAGGCGGAGACCGAGTTTTATAATTTCTGGATCGATAACCATTCCAACATAAAAATCTTACATGTTTAATTCGCAGATAATTTTAGGAATCAAAAATTTTTTTTTCAATATTTTACTGCATGAAAAAAAATTCTGCCCCAAAAGTTTAAAATCTCTTATAATACTTACTTAGTTCATCTTAAAATGTCTATTATTTAACGATTACTGTGAGATTATAAAAATTATTGAATTTCCAAACCAAAGATTAGTTGAAGTATTATGCCAGAGTCATGTCTGAGAAGAGATTACTGGCCTCTGTTCAAAATTATTTCTGTTGTACATTATTTGAATTTATTGTCTATAACTTTGAGAAGAGTCATTAATGTACCAAATTTGGTTTGGACAATCTAATTTCTTCTTCTCATCTCTGATGTAGACACAAAATTTCTACTGATTCTTTCTCTAGAGAAAGTGACCAATAGGGAAGACTCTCTTTTCTTACGGATATTACATTTTACACCTGAAGAGGGCCAGAGAATGAATCAGCCGAAATGCTGATGGCTAAAGAGTCTCATTGCCATTGTTATGCATGAAATGTTTTATAAATAGCACGATGGAGGATGCTTTAAACAATATAAGACTAAAAATTTATTGAAATATTGACCCATCTGGAGCAATAACTGTTTTCTAATTCCCTTTTCTAATTCTTTAGGTTTGGTGTTCACGAGTTCTGTAAAGTCATGAATTATGACTTCCTTATCATTGACACTTTTAGAATAAGTTCAAAATACATGAAAAGATGATAATCTATAAGAATGTCTGGTGAATATAAATCAATTCTCTGAGATAAGTCATGGTAAGCTGAAAGGTTTAGACCTTGCTGTTCTCATGGAGTATTTTATTCAGTTCATGGGGTAGCCAATTTTCCAACTTTTAACCTTCCCTATTGTCTTGAGATGACCTGAATGGTCGCCATTGAAGTCCCAAAGTCTCTAGAAAGTGCTCAAACCATTGTGTGTGGGTTGATGGCTCTGCTGTTGATCACTCTACATCATAAGGAATAGTTTTGGGCCTTCCTCAAAATTAGTATTCATATTTCTAGACCTAAACCTATACAACCAATGCTGGAAAGTTTTGAAATCAGACTTGAATATTAATTCAGGTTTTTGTATATGCTTCACTACTGTTAAGGGCTCGACAGGCTCCAACAATAACAAATTATATCTCTACTTATTTTGAATCTGGAAAAGAGATGCATTTACATTTGTAAATCTTTCACTTTTAGCATTTATTCTCTAACAATGACATTTCAAATGTAACAATCTGATATTTATTTTTCTCTGTAAGAATTGTTCACACCGTGCCATCTATTATGGATCTCTGGAGATGTTAATCTTTATCTGTGGTAAATATCAACAATTCTTTTTCTCTTTGAATTGCATCACTTTGGTGTTAGTCAACATTTCAGTTAAAAACTAGTATTGGCAGATATACAAGACATCAATAATAAGTTTCTACATACCAAGCAAGAAGTGTTCAGATGTGCAGTGGAAGAAAAAAATATCTAAAGAAGTGATCGTACTGTGTTGGGTTTCTTTGGAATTGTTTTTAATGGTGTCCTTCCACCTTGGTTTTGCAAACGAAGACTTTTACGTGACACCTCAAAGAATAAAATGAGGCAAAAAAAATGATGGATTTAGAGAAAAAAATCGGTCGAAAGAATGACAAAGGAAAAAAGCATATTGTCTGATGAGAAAGTATCTATTCAGTTCTTGAGTTCTTGGGGGGGAAGAGAAGAAACATACAGCGACTTAAAAGTGAACAGGTCTGGTTAGTCACTGTAGAGAAACTGTCACATGACCAATGTCTTTTGGCAGCATGCTGTGTTCGGGGTGATCAATTAAAAAAAATTGGAAAAATAGATGATCAGTGTATAAGTTACTTCTCTCACCTTTTGTTGGGCAGTGATCAGTTAAGTCTGATTTTTCAAAAAAAAAAGTATGAATGCCGCCGGACACAAACTATGAAACAAATTTAGCATTAACTCACATTGCACGGTGGACCCTCGGGGGGGGGGAGGATTTTAAAAAAAGATGTTTTTTTTCAGACATGATGGTGTGAATGTTCAATATTTCAGCCCGCTAAGCTCCATCAGTATGGCCTGTATATTCCGTACACATCCAGCTAGCTAGACCAGTTTAAAAACTGAAGATACCTAAGTTGACAATTAATAACAAACTATCCAGAAAAAAATGTACTTTACTATTCCTCTCAAATTATTCAAGTGTTGTGTTTTTTTTTTTTCTTTTGGGGTTGGGGGCGCTCATCTTACCTATGGAAATATATAAGGTCTGTTGAGTTTAAAGTGGTTATAGTTTCTCGTATTATATGAATCTTCTATTTGTCTTTGTCTCAAGCCCCACCCTCCCAAAGTTATCTTTTTGTTATTTGAGACATTGATCTCTCCGCAGCTATGCATCGTGGTATAGTTTCTAACAATGAGATATTTATATGTCTGGTCATCTCCCCCGTTCCTTCTAGTGAGTTAACCGAGTCTGTTGATATTCATTTACATAAGAATGGCTATTTCAATATTGACAGGTACCTTACCTGGTTGGGAAGGAAAAAAAAAATTGCCTATTTTCAGTTTTCACTACTGAACTAAATTCTCTACGACCCTGTCCCTCCTATTGGATTCTGTGGCTTCTCAGCTTTCCCTTTATTTCTGGATCTACAAGTGAATAGGTGGATGATATTGAACTATTCTTATCTCTCCCTCATTTCTTTTTTTTGACTTAGAATAAGTTCACATAATTCCGTTCAACTTTAGCAACAGGAATCCTTAGTTTTCTTCTCTTCTCTCTACAATTAGGTCGTATTTGTATGGCTCTTATCTCACCCCTAAATAAACTAAACTTGTCTACTTGGGTTGGGGGCTATGAACAGTCCTTTACAGTCTTAACACATCAAGTATTCACCCTTGAAGAAGATATTAGCACATAAGTAATTCAAACAATAACTGTAACAGGAAACACCAAGAATCCAAATGGCGAAAAGTTCATCAAAGGATTGCTACTTTTACAATTCTTAATAACTTATTAATATCATCATCATCATCATCAGTCTTTTAGCGTCCGTCGTTGGACATAGACCTTACCCAGGATTTGCCACACTTCACTATCATGGGCGTCACGGAGCCAGTACTTCCTGAACTTGTCCAGCTCATCTCTCCATCAAATATTCTGCCGGCCTCGGTTGCGCATATGGTCTCGGGGAATCCATGTTGTGAGTCGTGATGTCCATCGATTGTCAGCCATTCTTGCAACATGGCCAGCCCACCGCCATTTGAGATTTTTTATGGATTCTATGATGTCTCTAACTCTTGTCTTTTCCCGGATGTGTTGTGCTGTTTTGTGGTCTCTCCATGTGAGGCCCAGCATTATTCTTTCATGTACACGTTGCATGGTTCTCAGCTTACGGGTCTGTTTCTTGGTTAAGTTCCATGTTTCAGCTCCATAAGTGACGATTGGGAGGATGCATTGCACACCAAATATTATTAATATATAACACATGAATATTCCATATCACAGCATTTTTGGTGCAATCTGTTACACCTTGTCTGCCATCAAGAAAACTGAGACTATTCTGAACTCAATGTGGTTTCAAGCACCCTCAACACCCACAAAAAAAATCATAACTCTCTGAGCACCAGAAACGCTTCTTTTAAAAGGAGTAATCAAGTGTTGGATACCAAAAATGACTCATCAATCATTCTTCTTGCATTTTGTGCTTTTTGGTTTGTTTGTTTTTTTTGGTTTTTTTAAATCTTTAGACTTACCTGCACAAAATTATACCCCAAAAATGAGGTCAGGAAGAGGGGGTATTGAGACTGAGTCATTTATTTATTAACCTATATATTCTTTTATGGTGAGAGGGTTGTCTCTTTGTGTGTGTTTGTGTGCACCAATACTACTGGTCATAACATTTTGTCAACAGACTTGAGAATTGGCATCAGTACTCCATTTTTTTTCTAAAAATAGTCCTTATTAACAGCAGCAGCCTTTAAATTTCCATTGTTCAACACAGACATTTCCTAAGATTCACCAGATCTTTTTATTATGGGCATTGCAGATCAATATCTCCTGAACCTCTCAATCACCCTCCTAGACAGTTTCCCTGGATCTTAAAGGGGTCATTTTCTCTATTCTAAGAGTTTCAAATTAGGTTGGAAGAAAATTGACAATCTTACAACTCTCCAATGAGGAAACAGAACAGTCACATGACTATTGAAGATTTTCAGTACTGCTTCTGAGAATGGCGGGAATGTTGGAACAAAGGTTTTGGAGCCAAGGGGAGATTACTTTGAAGAGGAAACTCATAGTACATTATTCTTTGAAGTAAAAAATGAAGTCTTAGAACTTTCTCATCAAACATGATATGCCAGATTCTTTACAGCAACAGACACAAGGAATCAAGTTCAGCCATTTTAGATTGTTGGTGATGCAGCTAATTGTATTGAAGTTTAGTGGCATCTCCTTAATCGTCTTTATTTTCTCAGTCTCCGTTCTTAATTGTAGTAATCATTCACTATCATATATCTCTGGATTGAGACTTAAAATCAATTAAAATCCTATTTGTGGAGTTATTTACCACTAAACCTATGCCAGCAAGATATTCAATCAATGTGATGTATTTATGCACTATTGGTCAAGATTTCTTATCAAATAACATGAAATATTTCTGTAAAGCCAAATGGTTCAAGAAATAAAGTTGAACAGATCAATAAAATGCTTTCTTCATATACTTTTTTTTTCTATCATTCAACTTTTTAATCCTCTTTGAATCTCTGCTCATATTTTAGGGATCAAACTGATCTTTTGTGGAGTTATACATCCCAATTGAGATCAGCTTTTTAATGTCCATCATTGGACATAAACCCTCCCGAAGATTTGCCAGATCTCTCTGTCATAGCCTTGCAGTGCCAATATCTTCTAAACCTTACAAAATTGTCCTACCATCTTATTTTATTTCTATTATTATTTGGACTATCCTCATGATGGTCCGAATAATAATAGAAATAATAATAATACCTCATCTCAAAAATTCAGAGATATACTATCTTATTTCATGTTGGCTACAATTTCATGCATGATCTCTTTAGGTCCACATTCTGAGTCTAGCAGTTGTCGGACATTCTTGCGACATGGCCTGCCTGTTGCCTTTTGAGTTTTCTTATCAATCCTATGATATTTCTAATTCCTTTGTGGCAAATAAGACTATAGTTCTCTATATGCATGTGTGCATATAAATAAACACTCATGACTTTTCATTTGGCATCATACTCTCAGAATAGAATCCGTGACAAAAGTGTGCCAATTCTGTTAGAATCTTATCAAAATTCTTATGATCTAAACAAAACCTTTTATAACAACGAGGCCTGGTGAGTTGTGATAGCAATCTTGGCCCAATTTAATCTCTTCCCTTGGCAGTTGAGAGAATTAAGGTATAGGCCATAGTCTCTCGGAGGACCAAAGGAAAACGAAGGATCAACGCTGCCAAGTATTGGAATAGGTTCAGGTCTTTCCTCCGTTCCTCCCCCCTTGTCACTAACCAACCCCACAGATTGACTTCTGTGGCTGTCTTTCTTCTCCTTACCTCGACTGTCAATCTATTGTTTGCCAAACTGATCTCCTGTTTACATGCCAGGCTATTTTCACATTGAATTTTTTTTTTTTTTTTTCAACCATCGTATTTTATTTAATCAGATTTCATTTACGCAGAAGTGTGATAGCGAGTGTATGTATATAATATGTGATTAGATTTGTTTGTTCAGGGGATAAAAGGGGGGAAAATCTGGTGAGAAATATAACTTTAGTGTCAAGGCAGCGGTTTTCATTTTTGTATGATAGAAACAAGCAACCAAAACTTTTAACATAAGTTTCTTCAGTTTTCAAGTTGGTCTTGCTGGCTATGTATGTATGTATGTATGTATGTATCAAGTGTACAGGTTGGACCAGTGAAGGCTGGAAGGCTGAGAATTTGAATATTTATTGATATGAGTAGAACAAACATCTTTTCGAACACCCCTCCGGTTTTTAGTGGGTAGGTTTATTTGCAATGTAAATTTGTTGAATTGGTTCCTTAGTTTGCGTCTAGTTGCATTCATACTACTTTTATTTATTTATTTATTTATTTTTTTTGAAAATTCCGGCTTTTTTTGTGATCATTATCCAACAAAAGATGAGAGATATAACTTATTCATTGATCGCCCCTTTTTTTCCGATTTGTAATTCCTCAGTATGGCCGGTTGCCAAAAGATGTTGGTCCTGTGATGGTTTCCACAAAGTGGCTGACCAGACTTGCTGGTAGAATGTTTTGCTATTTGTACTTCTACTCCACCATTTTAGGAACTAGATATATATTTCTCTATTGTTCAAATTAGCGTATTTACTGATCACTAACTGATCTGGTGGATCCCCAAATTATTAACATCTCTTTATTACTGTATAATCATTGCTATCAAACAACAATTCTAATCTTCTAAACCTAGACCAGAAGTTTCTCAACCTGACGCCTCCCTCATACTCATGTTCTCTTATCAAACAATCGTGCCTTTTGAGCAATAAATTTGTTGTACCTCCATTGAAATTTAACAATTCACAAAATTCTGCAAAAAATCAGTTTCAAAGTTCATCAATAATTCTGAGTTTCTCTTGATCCTAATTAACCCAATTCCCTGGCTACATAAGCAATTTTCACTGCTATTTCCCCGGAGACCCGGCCTTGACAGGTTGGGTTGTCACTGTCCATGAGAGGCACCACGGCAGCGGTCAGTGCCAGGACACAAACGTAGTAGTCATCAACTCCCACCATTTGCTCATACAAACATAAGTTCTCACACATAGAGACAATAAAAGCAAAGCAAGTCATTGCAACTAGGACAAGATAAGTACCCACACGCATTCTATAAGAGACTTTTGTTTGTATACACTTGTACATTTTCAAAGACATTTATTCAAATATGATACTTTTCCTTTACACTACTCGCATACAAACTACATGAACATTTACTCGCTCTAAATTGATTCTTTTATTCTTGTTTGTTTAATACAAAAATATTTCTCTCGGTTGTTTTTATTTGATTTGTTGTTCACTTGATCTTTAAGCTTCTCTTCCTTATTAAGTGCTGCAATTCCATTCATGTTTCTTGCACTACTTGTGGAGTTGCATTAATCTAAATTGTAGTCGCATTACCATTTTAGGAACTCGGTATATGGTAATGTCTCAATTAGTAGACACTGAACACACAAATCCCTGGAAATTGAAGAGTAGGTATACATTGTACTTCCACATACCCCATCACCTAAACTTGACATACCAAAAATAAAAATATACAAAATCATAATTTTTTTTTTTTTTTTTTTTTCTTGTTAATATAAGAAGATAGACTTATTTTAAATTTCATTTTTCTAATACCTTTTCTCATAATGTAGCGTATTTGGAATACACATTTTTTAGATGTTTTTGTTTTTTTTTTTTTTTTTTTTTTTTTTTTTAACGGACTGCCAAAAACCTCTTAGATTCTTTTTGCGTGATTTTTAGAAAATTAGGTCATTGCTGGAATTGTTTTATTTGTTTAGCATATTTCCCTTTTTCCAGGTTAAATTCGGAGATCAAAATATTTTTTTTTCTCTTTTCAAAAGCAAAATTCACATTTGATTTGAAGCTTAATCTCATCTTGATTTTTCGTCTGCTTCATCCTTTTTTTTTTTTTTTTTTTTTTAAATTTTTTTCATTTTTCTTTTTCTCTTCTTTTAGAGGAAAATTCAATGTCTTTAGAGACCCGACTATTAATTTTACTCTTTTGTTTCAGGTTCCATTCTGTCTGAGTGAACATTGCATTTCCTCTCTGCTCTTTTTACATACTATATTTTCACATGTAATTGTCCATGAAATATTCTTGAAACGCAGAGGATAAAAAGTATTTCTGGAAATCATAGATAATCAATATTCGACAACAAACAAAAATATAGTGAATACAATTTGCATTTTATTTATCATATCTACAAAACATTGTTTTGAATTTTATGAGTGAATAAATGCTGAAATTTGAATAAGATCTACCCTACTTTCTTGTTTCAGGATCAATTCTTATTACTAACCATCCTTCGTAATTATTCCTGTATAAAAATATTCATGCACAGCACTGGCTAGGATTATTGGTCCCCTTGAATTTTTTGTATTATATTTTCAGAAATAAATGAAAATCTGCCAAATTTGTATCCGATTATTTTAATAAGTAGTCCAAAGTAATTTGAAAAAACATTGATTTTCAACTTACTTGTAATCAATCTGTAGGTAACTTAGTGTATCTATGTAATGCGTACCTTTGTGAGTGGAAAGATTTTTTACACAAAGTTGTTGGAACAGCCTACATTTCTGCATACCGCCCAGTACTTGAAAAGGGAACTGGGCAAAGATGATTGTCTGTGAAGTCTTTGGTATAGATGTGTCAAGTGTTGTGAGATGCAAAATCCATTCTTTCTTAGGATGGTCTGTATCAAAATCTTAACACCAACTGGATGCAAATTAGGATTTGTATTTTTACAGACATCCTGTCTCCAGTGATGGTATTTTTAGAATTATATCTGAAATGCACTCGTTAGAGTAAATAAAAGGTTCAGGCATTCAAAACGCGTGTTGTTCAATTAACTGATTAGGAAGTTGAACGTGTGGTCATGTAAATATGTTATTGTTTCAACTTGATGACCAGAGATATGAATCCGTGTCATGTAGGTTCAGATTTCTCTGCTCTCAAAAGATTTTCAGTAGGCTTTAGATCAATGCCTATTGCTGACAAGTTTTGTCCATTGTCCTTTTCAAACGATTCTTGTGAGCTTTTGATATATCATTTGAGTTCTTATCGTGTTGGAGCACTGAACATTGGAGCAAGCCTAGTTTTCTTACTCTAGGTAGCACATTTAATATAAAATCCTTTGGTGATCTTTTGATATGATCAGTGCTCCAGTACTAGAGGCAGCAAAGCAGCCTGAATACATTATGGATCCTCTGCCACACCTAACTGTAGATGGAATGTTCTCATCCTTTTATAAGCTTAATTTTGTCATCAATAGACAAATCAGTGGTATGCTCTGCCAAAAATCTCTATTTTGGTTGCATCTCTCCGCAGAATATTTGCCCCAAAGAATTGCAGTACTCTTTGGCAAAGATTAGTCATTCTTTCTTATTTAGTTTTCCAACAATGAAGTCCTCCTTGGCTTTTGAAAGGTCCATTGTTATAGGCAGAGAAACTAACAGGAGAAAAATCACCCTGTTCATCATACATACTTGCAGAATGACCCGTCCAACAGATGGGTATATGGCTGGTACATAATCAGGGTGGATCAATGAGTCGATAGCCTGGCACAGTTATTGGCTGAATGAATTTTGATCTGGAATTCTCACTGTATAATGTTTTATTCTATGCGGTTAATGCAGAAGTGGCATCTTCCTTGCCAATGCACTTATGCTGAAAAATTGGTATTTGTTGTGTAAAATTTGATGCTTTTTTTTTTTTTTATCAGTAAACTATAGACACAGTGATATATCTAGATAAATTTTGTACTCACACGCACACAGGTTGTATCTGTGAATCCTACCACCATGCTAACGATTGGTCTTTTCCCCTCTCTTTAAAAACTCTCATCAACACTGTCACCATAGGTTTCTTCAGTTTTTATGTTCAAATATTTATTCCGTATTATAGTTTTGACAATTCACACCCTTTATAAGTTTTTAGAGGGTTTGATTAGTTATGTAAGTTTCTAAAACCTTGATCTCTTACTTAGTGTGCACAATATTCACGCTATGTTTTTTTGTTTTTTTTAAAATTCTGCCTTTCAGTGATCAGTGGCCAACAAAAGGCAAGAGAAGTAACTTCTCCATTGATCATCTCCTTTTTCTAATTTTTTGATTGATCATTCCAAACACAGCTTGCTGCCAAAAGACATTAGTCACATGGCATTTCCTATTGACTGACTAACCAGGACTGTTTTTTCTTTTTTTGGCTTGTTTTCTTTTCTTTTTTCTCCACTCTTTTTGTAAGAGTCTTTTTCTTATGCAACAAAAGAGATTGACTAAGGAAAATCTATTCAAGCTGATTAGCCGTAAATCATAGACATGGTAATAACACAATGTATATATAAGCACAACAAAAACATATTATTTAATTGGTGACGTACTATTGATTCCATTCTATTAAACTTTAAATAATGTATGGTGACCGAATGAAACCATTGATGTCCAGTTGACTGTGTACAAAGCCTGTCCGGAAAGTATTCAAGCATTTTGAATATACTGTCTGTAGTTTTGAGAAGGGTCATTAACATTCAAAGAGTTTTTCGATCGATTAACCTCCTTGTTGGTTGTGTTATCACAATGTTTTGGGCCAATCCATTCTAAGGCCTTTGTTCAGTTGAACTATCTAAATGTGATGGTGGTGAACAGAATTTTTTTTTTTCTCCAATGATAGCTAAGTTCATACTGTTGGATTCAGTTGATATCTTTTTCTTTCCTTGTTAGGTCTGGATTTCCATACTCTCTCCCTGTTGGGCTGCCTGAGCCACACTGAGTTGAACTGCACACTTGTCTGACTTATAAATCAAGCTGAGTGTATAAGTCAGACAAGTACAATGTTCAACCCGATGTGGCTTCCACGACTCAACAGGGGTTAAAGTATGGAAATCCCGGGCCTAAAATATCGCCCCCCCCGCCCGTATTTTCAATTTTTATTGTATTCATGCTGTTTATTTTCCAACTGTGCAGTTTAATTGTTGCTGCGGGATTGCGGTCCGGTTCAAAGTTGTAATAAAAAAAAGAACTGAAAGTTTGGATGAAGGTAAAAGCTAGCCAAAATTTATATTACAATGGACAATGCTACATTGGGACTTGTAGCAGGGTCCCCTTTAGTCTTAAAAAGATGAGTATACAACCAAAGCATTCTCCCGATAGTCACCTATGGAGCTGAAACATGGAACCTTACCAAGAGACAACCGAAAGACATCACCACTTGCAATATAGATCCCCAGAAATCACATGCGTAACTGAGGCCAACAGAACACAAGATGGATAGACAAACTAGACAAGTTCATAAAGGATTGGCTCTGCAATGCCCATAATAGAGGTGAGGCAGATCTTAGGGAAGGCTTGTGTCTATGTATAACAATGGATGATAAAAGACTGATGAGAAAACCAACGCAGCTGTTGATTTAGGGTACCTTTTTAGAGAGCATTATTTAACAGTGACTTAACTTTTCATTTCATATTTCATTATTTGAATAATAGTAGAATTATCATACGTTCAAAACTCTAATCCTGTATATATGAGGGACTTAGTTAGTTAGCTACATCAATCAAACATCAAAGACTTGCTGATCAGCTATCCACAGAAATTGAAAACATTTGTTGTATCTTACCGATCTCACTTGAAGACGTTTGCACAACAGGTAGATTGATAAATTTTGGTATGAGAAAAAAGTATACAAATTGTATCTTCAAGAATAGTTGAAATCATTTACATCCATTAATAACTCTGTATATTCTGGTTACCTACTTCCATAGTTCTACCATTCTATTACTGAAAAATAAGAATTTTCTAATGTTCAGTCTACATCTGGTTACTTCTCAAATATATGTGAGACATTTTAGCCCTTCGTAACCCCTAAAAAAAGTATATTGGGGTTCACTAATTCTGAACTAAACATGATCTTGAACATTTCTCCCTGATCCTTCCTGTTCTCTGTAAACCAGAACTCTCTTAACCTTCCTTTATAAATCATATTTTTCAATTTGGGTACCAACTTAGTTGCTCATCTCTGGACCTTTTTTAGAGGATTTTATCTTTCTCCAAGTACGGTGACATGGCTTCTTTGCAGTACTCAAGTTGCAGACAGACATTTCTCATATATAGTATAAGGAATGAGTCCTTGTCTACACATTAAAAAAAAAAAGTGAACGAAAAAGTGAAAATTGTCTAAAAAAGATAATCTCCTGAATCTTTATGATACCTTATTTAAAAGAATAGACTCTTTACATCTCATGCTATTTTAGATATTCCAGGATTTTTTTTCAAAAAGAACCATACTCGAATACTCATAAGAGAAAATTAACAATGCCTTGTAGGGATTCATCGGAAAGTGGCCATTGATGAAAACTAAGTACGTCATTAAATAGCTACTTTGGAATAACTATATGCTGCATATGTAATGCTTGGAGTGGGTGGATCATATAAAATCTATGCTGAAAGAGGTAAGAATATTATAAATGTTATAGAAATTTTATTAATATGTCTCTTCTTGAAAAAGAAAAAAAAGAGATAAATCTATTATTTAATTGTGGTAATTCAAAGCAAAAAATATTTAGATAAAAATCAGATTTCGGTTAAATGGATATTGTATATAATTAGTATATGCAGATCTTTAAATTCAATAGATTGTAAAAAAAAAGATTTCTTATCTGTGCTTTGTTCTGACATTGATATTCTTTCAACTGGGCTTACTGTCAGCTCAAATAGTGTAATGGTTAGGATGTCTGTCTCACGTGTAGAAGGTTCCTGGTCTAATTCCCAGGATAATGAAGATTGCAGACAATTCTTTATCAACACTTTTTCTTGTGTATTCAGCAGCTGAGTGAGTACACTCTGAGCCAGTAGTTTTGAAACTTGGGTCCCTAGACCCCAAGGTCAGATACTGATTGGGGAGTAAACAGATGAAAATTCAAATTAATACTATGAATTTGAAATCAGGTTAATTAAGCTGGACAATTGACCCAACAATCAAATATAATCATTGTACACCTGTGCCATATGTTGAGATTCAACTGAATTTTATACATTTTGAATGAAAAAAAAGTGATCTTAATGGTCAAAAGTTTGCTGTTTTCATTAGTTGCTATCCCATAAATGAAAGCTAAAATAGGGATCCACCAGAATATTTCCTTTTATAAAAAGGGGGTCCTTGACTTTTTAAAGTTTCAAAACCACTGTTCCAAACTGTGAGATTAGGGTGGAGTTATCGAATTGGTGGACTTGTAACCTGCCATGGGAGGGGGTCATATGAACTTGCCAGAATGATGTTCAGACATCGACCACACTTGAAGCTGTGAAGGATCACTAAGCTGATACAAGCAAAGGAAACTGGGAGAGTTACCCACAAGCTGTTTCTACAAGATGGAATCTAGTCTTACTGTATACACCTTTTTTGCCTTAAATTTTGTTGAAACAATTTTTAACAGGTTCCTTTCCACACGTCTTTACTACAACATTGTAAAATATGATAGCATGCACAAAACCCCAAATAATCATGTATATATGTATGAATTCATATAGATTCATACATAAACCCTCTCCTACATGCTTATTTGTCTGCCTGTAGATGCAAATAAACACTCATATTAATGTCTACTTGAGTATATATGCATATATGTATATCAAATTTTCTAGGGAACCCCTTCAAAGAAATGACTTTTCCTTCTACAAATATATATTCATATATATTCACATATGTATGTAACTATTAGATTTTAGCCTTGTCCATGAAATTATCTGAATGAGTACACGACCGATGGAAAAGAAAATGAAAGAAGTGAAGGAATCATTTATGTAATGGAGAACTCTTAGGTATATTGCAAAAATGTCACTTTGTTTTGCAGAACCCCTGGAGAGGTTGCACAGAACCCTACGGTTCCACAAAACACAGTTTGAATACCGTTCCTCTGAACCATCAGAATCAAATCAAATTCACTATTCGCCCATATTTATATATATATAGACCAGCAAGAATTTCATTAACCATTTACCACTTGAGTGACATCAGTGCATTTCCAACTGGGTCTCCTGGCTGCATCATACATCAGATATATTAAAATTCCAGTATACCATTCATCTACAACCATTGAATTCTCGGGAATTCATAGATGTGATTGCTAGAGCAAACCAACTTTGGTACGGTTCCACCGTGATGAAACATCTTTGTAGAAACCTTAGTAGCAACAGCTTGGAACCATAACAGACTAACCATCACGCTATGGCAAGTTCTCTTTAGCATTTAAAGTAAAACGGGTCTGGTTAGTTACATGACCAATGTCTCTTTACAGCACACCAAAAAAGGGGGGGTCAAGGCATGGTAATTATCTCACCTTTTGTTGGGCAGTGATCAATCAAAAAGTCTGAATTTTTAAGTTTACAAGCCTGAATGCTACCAGAAATAAACTAAAGGATCGATTTAGTGTAAACTTACATTGCAAATCGAACCCCACACTGAAAACGTATTTAGAATTTTCAAAAAACAAAGACATTTTTTTCTCAACATGACGAAGAGTAAATGTTGAAGTTCAGCCCTCCAGCTCCTCTGGTGCATCCTTTATGTGTGAAATACATCGATAGGTTTCCTCAGTTTTTATGTTGGTCTGGCTAGCAATGCTGCCAGTTTTAATCGATGGTTTCTAATATACATGTGCAGAGTTTGTTTTTCTTGATTTACATTAGATATTCTACACTGATTTACTCAGACTGGTGTCCTCATCTTAGTTGTCATAGTTGCAATATTTTTGCTGTTATAGCCACCAGCCCCCTTTTGGGTGTTTCTGAACCCTTTATTCTATCCACAGAAGTAGATTATTCTCATCCTGCTGTCCATACTATAGGATTTCTCGGATCAGTTAATTCTTTCTAATCAGTTCGTCCTTGCAATGTCATTTGTCTGCTTTTTCCACTGAACTATGGATTGAATGAATGGTTGGGTTGAAAATTCCCCGGTTATCAAACATCTGAAGAATGCCAGGAAGTCCAATGGCTGGAACACTACGGCTATAACAAAACAGACTGAAAATACTAATCAGAGTAAATTAGTTTATTATAATAATTTCTTATCTCAGAAATTCAGATAAAAATTACATTGGATATATCTACTTCTTGGGGACCATTTGAAACCATTAACTATACTGTCAAGAGGTTTCATAAATTTTCAAGTTGGTCTGGCTGGCTAGCTTAGCATTACCTGTACAGAATATGCAAGTGGAACTTTGGAGCTTAAGATTCGAACATTTTATTCACTCCATATCAAGTCTACAAAAAAAAAAAACATCTATTTTTTAAAAAAATTCCCCACCTAAATAGGTTTTTACAGAGGATGTTCAGTTTGCAATGTATGTTAATGTTAAATTGATCCCTCGTTTGTGTCCAGCAGCATTCATGCTTGTTTCTTGGAAATTTAGACTTTTTTAGTTGTCACTACCCAACAAAAAGTGATAGGAGTAACTAATCTATTGAGCACCTCTTTTCCCAATTTTTCAATTGATTACCCCTAACATATGCTGCCAAGAGACATTGGTCATGTGACAATTCCTATCGACTGACAAACCAGAACTGTTAATTGTTTCCTTCTGGGATGATTTTTTTTTTTTTTTTTTGAGAGAGAGAGAGAACTTTGCTTGGTAAAATAGTGTGCGATGTTATCCTTATTAAATCATTATCTGTAATCAAACTTCTCCCTGGAATCAACACAATTCTTTTCATGCCTTATTTTTAGTACAACAAATCGCTTTGTCTTGAAATCTACAAAAGAAATATCACTCCCTCAGATGTGATATTTCATAGTATGAAAAATTTGCCATGAAACTATTTTTGCATCAAACATTTGATGTTATCTTTATTAATGTTTTATTTATGGCACTTTTCATCAGAGTTGAATCTTCTATGAACATGAAAATTCTTCGACATAGCTATAATAAACTCTTACCATAAAGTGTATATGTGTGTATTGCTTTCGATATGTGCCAAAAGATACTGATTTTTTTAGTAGAAGTTAAAACATTGCCTTATTTACTCAAAGTATATTAGAAAACTGTCAACCAAAAAAGTCAGTATATGTTTCTTCAGTTTTTAGGTTGGTTCAGTTGGCTGTATATGTTTATAGCTGTTGAGCTTAAAATTTTAAACATTTACTCCTTATTATGACTAAAAAAAAATTACGAATTTTTTTAGTAATTGCTACTCAACAACTTATTAATTGATCACCCCTTTTTCCAATATTTTAATCAATCACCCCCAATATGGCACGCTGTCAAAAGAGTTTGGTCACATGACGGTTTCTATTGAATCAGTAATTATCTGAGTATTCCCAAGTGAAAATTTTCTCTTTTAAAAAATGATAAAGTCTACTGACCTCACTACTATACACCAAAGTACTTTGATTAGTACTGTTAGTTATTCTATTACCAGAGACCCAAAACTGAACACATTCACAGTGGATACCTGAAATCTCATTCATTGCAGTTATACAATGGACTCCTCCGTTTGAAGTTATAGAGAACTCTCTCTGTTTCTCTGTCTATTAACTTAAATGGGAGGGTCCATTGTTAACATTGGAAACAAACTTTTCAGTTCATTTTGTGCAACCCAGTATGAAGCATGTTATGACCACATTTAGGACACAACAACGGAGCTGCTACTGCCATAGTTATAGAAAAGAATCGGTCCATGCAGTTCATTGACACAGATTTAAGGCCAAGGCTAAACGTCCAACAAATTTGATGGTGGAGTGTAGAACAGCCAGGTAAAAAGAAAAGGAACATTTTTATTTGAAATATTTCAAAGTGTTTGAATAATGAACTTCTTTTCATCATGCTGGCTATCTGAAGCAGAAACCATCTTTTTTTTTTTTTTTTCTGCGTTATCAAAACATCTGAATTAGTTTGTTATCTTTCCTAGTTTGAATGATGCACAAAAGAATATCTCCAGATTACGCTTATAAAATAAAATAAATATTTCAGTGAGAAGTAAAAAGTAACATAAAAAGTGAATGTCCGCTCCAAATATTTACATTGTTTGAACAAAATAGAACCAAAAAATATGTGTTTTCAATGAGAAACTGTCAACAAAATCTGCCAACGGAAGTTTCTTCAGTTTTTAAATAGGTCCACACAATGCTTACATATATAGCCAGACAGTCGGATGGTCAGCTGGCTATGTATGTGTGTATTATGTGTACAGACTGCACCAATGGAGCTTGAGGGCTAAAAAAATTTTAGAGGTGGGCTCAGTATGCAATGAGAGTGCATGCTAAATTGATCCCTAAGTTTGTGTCCAGCAGCATTCACACGTTTCTTTAGAAAATTCAGACTTTGTCTGTGATCACTGCTGAACAAATGGCAAGGGATGTAACTAATTCACTGATCACCTCTTTTACCAATTTTTTTGATTGATCACCCCAAACATGCTGCCAAAAGATGTTCATAAGACAGTTTCAATTTGACAAACCAGACCCATTTTTTTATTTTTTTTATTTCAAATCACACACGATAAAATCCTTATGTGTAAGATATCAAATGTGACACAGAATAATGTGTAACTAATTTATTTGTTCTGGCGTATTTCGATGCCAGATTTGATCCTATTTCAAATAGAATGAGTGGCTCTTCCAATGTCAACTTAAACATAGCAGGAAAAAGAGATTACTTTGACTGTGAAATATCTTGGTTTCCAATTTTCATCTGTACGCAACATCTAAAAGCTGTCTCTTGTCTGCAGAGCGGCGTTGTAATTGAGAGGAAGCCACATATAGGCTTTTCTAGATAACAAACCAACTCAGTAGATTGTGATTGACTCTGTTACATGTTTTCTTTGCTTAATTATTAATTAACAGTGGATGTTCTAGCTGTAAAATAGAACCTCACTAAAGCACTCATCCTCAAACTGAGAACCGTGCAATGTGCACTTGAGACAATCATGCTCAACCTCACATGGAGAGACCGCAAGACAGAACAGGATATCAAAGAAAAGACTGGAGTCCAAGACATCATGTAAACCATTAGGAGACTCGAATGGTGATGGGCTGGTTATGTTGAAAGAATGGTAGAATCCCAATGAACAACAGGACTCGTAACATGGATTCTCAGAGATCAAATTTGGACCTGAGGCTGGCATAATGAGATGGTGAGCAGGTTCAGGGGAATATTGGCTCAGTGCAGCCCACTGTAGAGAGATGTGGCAAATCCTTGGGAAAGTCTATGCAATGAACAATAAAAGATTGATGATGATGTTCTGTAGTAAACTTTTACAGCTTATATTGTATCAACATTTAAAGTGTGAAAATATAAATATTAATGACTGAATTTCCAGCCATAGCATTCCTTTTGATTGACTCACTTTATGTACAGGAAAATGTGAAATAATCTATTTACAAATCTTTTTATATTTTGCAAAATGAAGGTAGAAATAACAAGCAAGATGTTATCAACTGACACAAAACTGGGAAGCAACGATGTAATAGTTCTGAATTGATCCCAGTTAGGTTGCCCATTTCAGCTCCATAGGTGACTACTGGGAGGATGCATTGGTTATAGCCCTGTCATTTCAGGACCAATGGGATTTTTTTGCTCTCGAAGATTGAGTATAACACGACCAAAAAGTTGGCTCTCAAACTAATCACGAAGCAATATGCCTGGGAGATGACCAAGACATGACATAGAATTAGTTAGAAAAGTCAAATGCCTATTGGCAGACCATATTGCAAGAATGTCGGAAAACCACTAGAAATATTGATCCTCAGATCATTGGCAAAACTGTGGCTGAAAGGTTCAGGAGATTTTGACACGGTGACGCCCATGATAGAGAGATCTGGTAAATTTTTTGGGAGGTCTATCCCCAATGACAGATGTCAAAAGACCGATCTCAGTTATGATGTATCACTCAAAAAAAAATCAGTTTGATCCCTAAAATATGAGCAGAGAATCAAAGAGGATTAAAAAGTTGAATGATAGAAAAAAAAAGTATATGAAGAAAGCATTTTATTGATCTGTTCAACTTTATTTCTTGAACCATTTGGCTTTACAGAAATATTTCATGTTATTTGATAAGAAATCTTGACCAATAGTGCAGAAATACATCACATCGATTGAATATCTTGCTAGTATAGGTTTAGTGGTAAATAACTCCACAAATAGGATTTTAAATGATTTTAAGTCTCAATCCAGAGATATGATAGTGAATGATTACTACAATTAAGAACGGAGACTGAGAAAATAAAGACGATTAAAGAGATGCCACCGGTCTTCAATACAATTATCTGTAACACCAACAATCTAAAATGGCTGAACTTGATTCCTTGTGTCTGTTGCTGTAAAGAATCTGGCATATCATGTTTGATGAGAAAGTTCTAAGACTTCATTTTTACTTCAAAGAATAATGTACTATGAGTTTTCTTCAAAGTAATCTCCCCTTGGCTCCAAAACCTTTGTTCCAACGTTACTGCCATTCTCAGAAGCAGTACTGAAAATCTTCAATAGTCATGTGACTGTTTTGTATCCACATTGGAGAGTTGTAACATTGTCAATTTTCTTTCAACCCAATTTGAAACCTTTAGAATAGGGAAAGTGACCCCCTCAAGATCTAGGGAAACTGTCCAGGGGGTGGGTTGGGTTATCACTGGAATGATTCTATTTGTCCTCTCTTATAACAGGTCTCGTTGGACACTTGATAGATCCATGTCATTTGACAGCATGCCGAGTTGCGATTGATATATCATGAAATTATGATCTATAAATAAGTCACTTTTCTTGCCTAATGCTGAATTACTGAAAAGTTTGTATTTTCAAAAATTCAGAAAAAAATTTATTTGTCAATCGTACCTCTACTAAAAAAGATATCTAGGGAGGAAGTTAAAAAATAGACAAATGTTTATTCTAGACATAGTAAAGAGTGAATGTTGAAAGTTTAAGCCCTCTGGTTCCATTACTGAGGTCTGTACGCTTAATTCATACATATATAGCCAGACAGACAAACTCGGATACTGAAGAAACCTATTTTGGCTTTTTTGGTGATGGTTTCTAATACTTGTATGACCTTTTCTGCTCATTATTATCAAGTCATTCAATGTATTTTCTTGTAGCACAAGTTCTGAGATGAGGAATTATTATTATTGTTATGATGATGCTGCTGCTTCTGCACATGCACTGAATTACCTGGAATTGTGTTCTCGTCTTGGTTGTTGTTGTCACAACACTTTGGCCATTGTAATTTCCAGCTCTTGTCAGTTGTCTGTTGTAGTTTGTAACCTTCAAGTAATTTCAAGCTAACCCTTTATTCAATCAGCAGAGGTTGATGGCTTCTATTTCACTGTCTATGCTGGAGGATATTTTGAATTAATTCATCATCCTCATCGTCAGCCTTTTTTAGCATCCATTGTTGGATGTAAACCTTCCCCAAGATTTGACAGACCTCTCTAATGTGGGCATCACGGAGCCAGTACTTAGCAAATTTATTTAGTTTATCACGCGATTGCATATTTTATTGGTATTAAGAGGAACAAAAGTTTGTTATAAAGAAAAGAAACAAGAATATTTGAATGTGAATAGGGACATCAGTTTTATCAAATCAATCTCTAGTCTGATCACTCCACCATCAAAAGAATTAATTATAAACACTTATCTCTGCCAATAAAGTTGGAAGAGTTATATACATTCCCTCTTGTCTGTCTGTCCATACAATAAATCTGAAAATTCTTTATAACATAGTAGATACCATATCATTAATTTTCAGACCTGAAAAGATGGTAGATTTGCATAGAGAACTATGAGAGGTCAAATTCAAGATGGCCACCAGCTCATTATCATCACCAGCCATTTACCATTCATCGTTGTATATAGACCTTTCCCCGAATTCCCAAGACCTCTCTATCATGGAGGTTGTGGAGCCAATACTCTCTGAACTTGTCTAGTTCGTCACACCATCTGATATTTTGTCTGCCACGGTTATGCATATGATCTCTTGAGTCATGATGTTCATTCTTGCAACATGACCTACCCGTTTCTGTTTGAGTTTTCTTGTGGTTTCTTTGATATCTTGGACTCCTGCTTTTTCTCTAATATACCGTTGTTGTGTCAGGGGGCTGATTTAAGGTTGCTAATATATCAGTCCCCTAACACGTGTATAACCCAGAATTGATCTAAGAAGATAAATCCTGGGAAGCAGCGTGTTCATTGCTTAAGCACAAAAACGAGGTTAGTACACAGTTAGTTGGATTGTTAACAAAACTAAGAAATAAGAACAAACAAAGAAGTTAACAACAGTGCCAGGTTTAATTCATGAGTGAATTAAAATCAACAAGGACCGGAGTTTCTGCCAACACGAATATGTGGAGGGATCTACCAGGATAAAAGATGTAGAGAAAGGAAGGATGAAGGGAAAGAGATGTCACTGAGTAAATGTGAGATAGTCTATACAATGATCCTAGTTTTGCCACTAAGAAGTTACCTTAGGAAGTCCAACCTAACTACGATGATAGTGCTTAACTTGGTTAGGATGTGTTCTTGAGATGAAGATGTGATGATGCGTGTGTAAGAACAAAGTGTGTATAAAAACTATACTAACTATCCTAACTAAAGAGAGAAAGGAGAAGAGACAAGCTTACCTCGACACAGTCGGAACACAGAGAGAGTGAGAGATTTGCTGCCACAGTTTAAATATGGTAAAGATAAGAATCAGCTATCTGATTGGCAGTTCCGTGTGACGTCAAAAAGGGGAATGAGGAATTTACCATTTCTAGAGATATAGGGGTTAGAAGTAGATCCTTTCCAAAGGGCAGATAACTCTGTATATAAATAATTTACTGGAAAGGTGGGCACTACACTGTGTTGTTTTATGATCTCTCCATGTGATTTTGAGCTTGATTTTTTTTTTTTTTTTTTTTTTTTTTTTTCTCATGTGCACATTGCATGGTTCTCAGTTTGAGGGTCAATCTTTTGGTTAGGTTCCATGTTTCAGCTCTATAAGTGACTCTCGGGAGGATGCATTGGTTGTGTACCCTTTTTTTTTTTTTTTTAAACTAATGGGATTTTCTTGTTTGGAAAGGTAGAGCTTGCTCTACTGAAAATTTGCCATCCAAGAGAGATTTTACGCATGATGACCATCAGTTGACCAGGTCTAATGTTCAAACATGTCCAATCTGGGAATCGGTCAGTGTTGATAAATATTTAAGGTGACATTTCCCGCTAAGTAGGCTATGCCCATTCATTTGGTGATCTTTCTGAGATCATTACAACCAAAGGAAATGCATTTAGATAGGGGTTAAAGTAGGAAAAAAAACCATTAACAAAACATCCTTCTTCTAATACATTTAGCGCTAGGTAGCCTGTCATCTATGTTACATGCAATATCTCACTGAAAAGCAAATAAAATATTGTCAATTTTTTCTACAACATGGCAGGTAATATATAGACCAAAATTCATGACATCATTATTTGCAGTAATTCCTTTTATTTATCACACACAATGTGTTTTCTTTTTTTTTTTTTTTTGTCGGAAGTGCTCAGTAACATATCAGAAGTTTACCATGGTCTGATCACTGGAAAGGTATAATTTTCAGGATGGCGTCAAAGATGGTTGCCAAATCTTTAGAATTCCCATTACTTAATCATTATTTACCCCAGGCAGGTTCTTTGAATCATTTCTTATGGTGTCAAGTGTGCTTGATAACGAATCAAATTCTACCACAGTTTGACCACAGGAAAGGTATAATTTTCAAGATAGTGTCCAAGTTGACTGCCAAATTATTTGGTTATGAAAAAAATCCACCCTAACCACTAAATAATAAAGAGGTTTCTTAATGGTCATCAGTAGTATCAGGCGTATTCAATGTAATACTGAAAGTCTACAACAATCTGACCACTGGAAAGGTATAATTTTCAAGATGGCATGGCATCTGAAATGGCCACTGAATTCTCAAAATGCTCATTACTCATTCATAATTGATCCTAGACAAGTCTTTCCAGTTGGCGTCCAAGATGGCTGCCAAATCATTAAAAGCCTATTACTCCTTCATTATTCATTCTAGACAAGTAATTTTAGTGTCCAATCCCATATTTTCGGGATGTAGGAATCCGATTAGAATATCAAATCATAGTGAAGTGATTACAATCATAAGAACAGTTAACATTTCCACATTTACAAGATAAAATGTGGGATTTCTGACAAATACAGATTCCTTATCATTCGGAAATCAGTACTCAAAGGGAAAATTGGAAGAACGGTATAAAAACAATGTTCATTTTGTAACAAAGAGGGAAGAGACATCACAGATACTGAGATCAGGTTTCAACACCCAAGCAAAGGAAGAAGATCCACAGAAATAGGCGACTATTGAAATAACAATGTGACTTATTTAAAGTGATACTGAATCCTATACACTGTCTCTTACAAATCTCTATCCAAATGAGGAGTTGATCAAGCTTAATTCTGCCCTTTTTTTTTCCCCTTTTCCTGACACTCTGAGAATATTATTGAATCTTTTTGTTTCCAAGATTAAGATACGAGCCAAAAGGTTGCAGAAATTGGACATGCAATTGCTCAGGTAGTCTGACCACGTGCCGTTATGGCTGGATGCATTTAGGATGCAAAACACCTCCAACCAAAGATGGTGCAAGAAAATCTAATTTTTGGTTTACATGCAAATGTTATAAACCGCTTTTATCATGTTTATTCTTTACCGTCTTTGTATCAAGATTGGTTTATCCAAAAGAGATCTGCAATACAGTTAGAGTACCAAAAGAGAGATGTTGGTTGATTGAACCGTTAACTCTATGAAGGATGGATTTGGCGAGCTGAGTTTGACTTGACTTTGTTAATTTATGTCTTTCCCAAGGGTGTTAGTACAATCTCCCAACTTACTTTAGAGCAAAGAGAATCTGTAAATTGTTGTAACTGTACTAAACCTTCTTTAAATTTCTAACACCTTTCAAAAAGAACAATTTCAGATATAGTGGATATACAATGACTTTTGTGTCTCTTCCTGTGATACTCCCTAAAACAAATATCAAATCACCATAACCCCACAAATATAGCCTACCTGACCCACATGCCAAGTGGGCTAAAGATTCTTATCTGTTTATCTTGTCTATGTTTGTGTGTGTCCACGGGCACTCCTGGTCATAATTTTGGGACTATGATCTGGGAAATTTACATGAATGCACCACTAGGCACCTTCTAAAAAGTGCTTTTTGGGGGTCTCCATGGTCATTTTGAATGCCCAAATCTAGTGAAAGTATATATATATATATATATATATATATATTTTTTTTTTTACTAGATAATTAGTTCCGGTATGTTTGCTATTGTGATTCAATTATGTGAGGTACGACGGTTATTTTCAGTTTGTAATTACCATATGATTCAGCAGTACCAGATCTACCAGAGTTATGTTCATACATAAGAAAGAACTTTTTATAAGATTGGTTACGATTCTCTAGAATGGTTTCTTATAATATCTTCCCATGAATACATAATTGATTTCAAGAGTCTCTCGATTCATCTCATTAATTCCTGCCATTAACCACTTCTGTTGATTGATTTCTTATAATTATACCACAGCATGGAGCCAAAATAAATTCCATGGGTTGGGGTGGAAGAGAAAGCATCTTTGGATTAAAATCGAAGGAAGCGAAATGAACCGTACAAGCCTTCATCATCTCTGATATAAAAACGATCAGATTTTTGAAGACCATTACTTATGTCTAGCAATATTGTATCTTATATAAATGATATTGCTTACTTATCTCGAGGGTTTGCTATAGAATAGTGTTCAGACTTGTATTGTGACACTCTTATAATTAGTTCTTGGTTGATGTTTATATAATGTCTCATACGTAACATGGCATCATTTCCCTTCATCTTTGAATATTAGAAACTATTAATCAAAATTGTTAATATAAGTTTCTTCAGTTTTTTAATTGGTCAGGCTGGCTTTGTATGTATATATCAAGCATACAGGTCACCCAGATGTCTTGTGAAGATAACAGCAGGCGACGAGGCCATTAAAAAAACGAAATCGGAAATATCTCTCCACAACAAGTTGAATGGACGCAGCATAGTTTTCAGCAAATAGAGAAATAGTTTAATTTTCTAAACTATCAATGTTAAAACTCCCTTCAACCGACTTAAAGTTGAGACTCCATTCCAGTCAAGTCCAACTTTTTAAAATTCAATTGTCTCTTACTGTAAAATTTTTTTCTAAAAGTAGAATGAAAAATCTCTAGATTAGAAAGGCTGAGAATTTAAACATTTATTCTTTATTATGCCTTTTTTAAAAATTCCCGCCCCAAATAGGTTTTGAGTCAGGGTTAAATCTAAATTGCAAGTTTATGCTAAATTGGTCCATTAGTTTATGTACATTTGTCAGCATTCATGCTTGTGCTTTTTTTATTTTTAAATTCAGACTTTTTCAAGAAGAGGCAAGAGAAGTAACTTTTCTACTGATCACCCCAGCAGAGCATGCTGCCAAAAGACATTGGTCATGTGACAGTTTCTATTGAGCGACTAACCAGACTGGTTTTTATTGTATTTTCCGAGATATTTTTTCATTAAGGAATAAATTAGAAAAATATTGCACTTTCATAGTTATTCATTTTTCAATGTAATTTTATGCTAAATTGTTCCCTTGGTATGTGCTCCATAACATTCATTCTTGTTTTCTAGAAATTTGGACACTTTTTTTTAATGATCCAACAATAGATGAGAAAAGGATCTTTTTCATTGATCACCTATTTTCCAATTCTTAATTGATTGACCCTAACGTGGCATGCTGTCAGACGACATTGATCATGGGACAGTTTCTACTGCGTGACTAACCAGACCTGTAGCTCCTTCAATATCAACTTTCTCTCTTTCCCTTTATCCTTGTTTTAGAATGGCTTCTGAAAATTCTTCAATTTCTCTTGATGGGTTTCCATTTTTTATACATTTTTTTCTTTCTAGAAGAACCTTAAGGAAATCATTGTAATTTATGACGTTATGATCCAAAGCCCTTCCTTCTCTTGACACATTTCTTCGATGATCAATCATAGAAGTTAAATTGAGTTCGGAGTTTCTAGTAAGTCACTTTGTTGCAAAAACCAAGTAACAACTGTCGCTAATTCATATACAACGAGTACATATACAAATTTCTTCTCTCGAGCATTATCATCAGTCTTTTATCGTCCAGACCAGATGTCTCCGTCATGGGCTTTGCGGGGCCAAATACTTTCTGAACCTGTTTTAGTTTATCTTGCCATCTCATATTCAGCCAGCCTTGGTTCTGCATTTTCTGGGGATTCATGTTGCGAGTCGTGATGTCCAGCGGTTGTCTGCTATTCTTACAACGTGTCCAACCCATAGTCATTCTTATCTGTTTTGGCTCAAACAGAATGCTCTGATTGGTTAATTTACCATCCTATTATGACATAACAATAAATGTTACATTAGAGAAACTCATGAGATTTCATGTCTGATCATCACACATTAAAAGAGCTTGGGATGAGTTGAGATTAAAGAAAAAAAATTATAATTAGGGTACTTAAATAATTAGAAATAAAAAAAATCCTTTTGGCTCCTTATTGCCAATCCATACATAAATAACCCCATCATTTTCCACGAGTATATGCTACCTCATGATATCAATCATTTTCAGACAAATATTCTTATTTTTAATTTCTATTCCATATTCATTTATTAGAAATCCTGAACCAAAACTGTCACTAATCCTGTCAACAAGGTTTTTTTCAGATTTTTAGTTGGTCAAGCTGGCTGGCTATGTATAGTGTGTACAGACTGCTCCAATGGAGCTAGAGGGCTGATAATTCAAGGATTTACTCCTCATGTCCAGAAGGGAACTTTAAAAAAAAAAATGACCCAAATATGGGTTTCAGTTGGGGGTATATATTTGCAATTAGCTTAATCACTTTCTTAGTTTGTGACTGGTGGTGTTCACACCTGTCTTTTTGAAAATTCAGACTTTTTAGTGTCCAACAAAAGGTGAGAGAAGTAACTTATTCATTGGTTACCCTCCAGGGTTTAGTTTTTTTATTAAGACCCCAACACTGCATGCTGCTAAAACACTTTGGTCACATTGAGGTCTCTATTGAGTGACTAACCAGATCTGACCTTTTTTTTTTTCAAATTTATCACTTTCTGTTTTGATCAATAATTTCGGATCTTTTTCTCAAATTTCACATGGAATATTGCTCTGAACACCTAACTATAAAGATTGTATACTTTTCATATCTTCAGTGTATTACAATATCAAATAAGCGAAATTCAAATCCTATTCCTTCCTCCTTGGCTTTCTATTGCCCAACATACAAAAATTCAGGTCTGGTTAGTCACTGAATAGAAACTGTCATGTGACCAACATCTTTTAGCTGAATCCTTTTGTTTGTTTGCCTGCTTGTTTTTCAAAAATTAAGATTTTTTTTTAGTGATCACGGCTCAGCAAAAGATGAGCTTTAGTAAGTTGTTCATTGAATATCTTTTTTTCTAATTTTTTTTATTTATCGCCCCCAACGAGGCATTCTGACAGCAGATGTTCATTATGTGCCAGTTTCTATTAAGTGACTAACCAGACCTGTGTGTATATCTTCTAATATATAGATATGACTATATATAATGATTAAGTGTAAGTGTTCTCTCCTCCCACTCTCTACCTTCTCTCCTCCCACTCTCTACCTTCTCTCCTCCCACTCTCTACCTTCTCTCCTCCCACTCTCTACCTTCTCTCCTCCCACTCTCTACCTTCTCTCCTCCCACTCTCTACCTTCTCTCCTCCCACTCTCTACCTTCTCTCCTCCCACTCTCTACCTTCTCTCCTCCCACTCTCTACCTTCTCTCCTCCCACTCTCCACCTTCATTCCTCCCACTCTCTACCTTCATTCCTCCCACTCTCTACCTTCATTCCTCCCACTCTCTCTCTGCTCTTATCAGAAGATAATTCTGGAAATAATAGACCATTGTTTACCACATTAAAGGGAATCTTAACATCTGGCAATTCTGTCAAAACTTGGAATGAATCCAGCAAAGTGGTGCAGTGATGTTGGAACAGAGTTCCCTACATTTTTGGGTGGGGATAGGTGACAGCATTCACCCACTGACAATATGCTACTAAAATTCTCAATTTGAACAATTCACTGGTAAGAAAAATTAGGCAGTAAGTGTCCAAATGCTCCTCCAATATGACCTCAAAGTGTCTCAAAAATTAGTTAGAAAAATTTTTCCTCTTGTACTCTGAGCAGCACACTCTCCTACCCTTTGAGAACTGGCAGCCCTGTGTCTCCTCCCCCACCTTTTTAGCACTGCACCACAAGCATCAATTCCTTCTTTTTCCCCTCAGGCCACTTGTCTGAGACTTCTGATCATAGTAAAATTTGTTGAAGACTAATGGTTACCTGTCTCAGTTGTTTAGCTAGTAAACCAAGTTGAAATGCTAGTTGTCTTTTCTTCTATCTCAAAGGACAAGAAATTTGTTTTATCTGCTCATTCTGGATTCTCTGTCCTGATAGCAATGACAGATTTATGCTCTGTTCTCACAGCCGCTGCTTCAAACAAGACTAGTCTCCATACCCCGCCCCCCCGAATTGCACTTGTCGGGTTAGAAACTTGAGGGAAGAGATAAGTTATACAGAGTAAATCATTTTGGCTTTCGGAGAGGGGGGGGGGGCGCATTTCCTTCTTGAAAGTCTGCTGAAGGAAAGAAGCACTTATCTTTGCTTTTGAACTACACTATTAGCTTGTGAAGGTACCGTGTGACCAAGTGGGTAATGCCATGAAGAATGGACTTCAGGAGCTGAGATCAAGCTGTAATTGTTTGTGTTCCCACTTATCCCCTTGGGAAAAGCATAAATCCATCTCGGACTCAAATTTATACTCGAATCATCCAATCCAAGGGTTAAACAAATAAACAACATATAGAGCCATTGATCATGAAAGAACAAACGATGAATTTGAGGTTCCAAATACCAACTTGTATCCTTTAGAGTATGAGCTGAAATATGGAAGAGCTGGAAGTGTTCATCTGTTTCCTTGTGAGGAATCAAATAGGCAGAAATTCTGTGGGTGGACTTATAGGTGGTGTGCCAAGGACCAGGCATAGTGTGTAGACAGGATAAAACATGTGCCTCCTCAGAACTAATTCCAATGTTTTGAAATTCCATAAAAACCTGCGGAAGGCAGAAGCGTACATAGTTGAAACATTGTAATAATAAAACAACAAAGATGAAGATATTACATTTTTCTGTTTTTTATCTTTATTAGATGAAGTAATAAAAATCAGAGCTATTTCAATTTTTCATGACCATTTTTTTACCGTGATTTATTGTTTTTTAATGCAACTTTTTGCTCGGGCCGATTTCACTCCCCAGTTATGATTGGAAAATAAAGAATAAACCCTAAGTTGGATTTGAACCCACATCCACAATGGGAGGCACCATTAAAGCAGGCCTGTTCTATCAATTGGAACTACTAAGAATCGCCTGAAAAATAAAAGTCCAAAACACCCTTGAACCTATCTTTCCTTCCGGTCAGTAGTCAATTTTGTTTACATTCTGGCAGTTTCAGTATTGGATAAACTTTCCTGTTTTTTGAATTTTCATTAACTTGAGTATTATAAGTCATTTTTAAAATTTCTATGTCTACTTTTACCTTCATCTTTATTTATTTAGTCTTTGCCTGAGGAAATTTGGCCCAAGCAAAAATTTGCAATAGAAAGCATTTTATTGCAATTTTTTGCTCAGGCCAATTTCCCTCTGGTAGTGATAAAGTAGCATTGATCAGAAAATAAAGAATAAGCCTCAGGTGGAATTCAAATCCACTAGTCTGAATGAACAAATATATAATGTTTTCCAGTGTTTCATTACTCAACGCTAAGCTGCATAGATTCAGTAGAAAGGGTTAGACATTTTTATTTTGTTTGGTTGGAGAAGGCTTGTTATTTATGTTTTGAGTCAGACATTTTGTTATTACTGTTGATTTAAAACCTTCATTAAATAAACATGACATAAGTTTGGTTTAACTAATTTCCTTGTCTTTGTTGTTTTGTTTTATGACAGCATTTTGACTGTGTACTCTCTACTTATCCTCAGTAGTCTGTTGTGTTCTGGAATGTGGAATCTTACTCTGAGGGAGCATAACCTTACAATGTCTCCTATACATCATACTCGGTGACTTTATCTGCATATTCTTGGGATTGCCTTCTTCTTAACTCTGCACTTGACCCATAGAATTCTCGAAGTACTCACTGAACTTTGCCAGTGCTCTCATCCCTACCAGGCTTTGTCTTTGAAATTCCAAGTTTACTGTTTGTTTTTTGTTTTTTCCTGATTAATGGCTTCCAAAGGCTATTGATGTCTATTGTCAATCAGCTGATCAAGTTAACTGACCACAGTATGTGAGCGGATTCTTTCAGCCATCTTATTCTCCCAAATGAGAAAGACGAGGAAAGCAGTCCAAAACAAGCATATACATTAATTAAAATCTTTTGTCTGATGAAATTCAGACAAAAACATCTTAGCACTTTCAACACTGATCTCCTCATACATATGACTCCTTCTCACTAATACTGGGAACAAAGGTGACCAACACTCAAGGTACCACCTCTACACACAAAGAAATATGAACTGAAAATGTAATTACATTATACAATATATATATATATATATATATATATATATATATATATATATATATATATATATAAAGAGAGAGAGAGAAAGAGACTTCACTGTGTCTGATCAATTTTCCTTGGTCAGATTAAGGTCAGTGAGTCACTATTCTTGGGGCAATGGTATGTATCAGTATTTGTAAACTTAAGTGGTCACTCATGTTTATGGACTTTCAAAACTGTAAAGCCATCGCCAGTGTTCAAAGAGTTAATTTTATTGACATACGAGGGCAAACAGTGAAATTTATCTTTGGCAGTTGAGCTTTTGAGTTGTAATGTTTAGATGACATTTCCAAATGAACAAAACTTTTCACTTTGTTTCCATTACTGACTTTTTTGGTCTATTTTAATAAGTTATGTAGAATTGGAAATTTGCTTATTTCATGTTGCGTAGAGACAAAAGTTATGTTTCAAAAACTCAATTGTGTTAGATTCAATATGTGAATGTTAACTTGTTCATATAGAACCAACTTGAAGCTTTTTGCTCTTCTCTGAAGAGATCAACTTTACTAGGTGCACTTATCAAAGTTAAAATCACTTGGCAAATTACAATGGCTATCCCTCTGAATAATGATAGGTATATGATTTCCTTGATAAATTCTTCTACAAAGTATATACTAGGCTGTTTCCTCTTTGCCTGTAATTCATTCAGTTTCATCTTGACAGGATAGGCTTTTAAAATATGATAGCTGTCCTTGTGGTGTCATGTATGTTATTTTATGATTGAGGGTCAATATTGCTCTTCCTTTTTCTTGATACAAGCAAAATTTTGTGCAAGACTGTCAATCTAGAATAATATGTAAAAGTGTTTCCCTAAAACTGTGCATGGAATTGAGTTACCTATTTGTAAGAACCAAACTCATCCATTTCTTTGAAGCTCTGTCATTAAATTAGATTAGATTACTCATCATCATCAGCAGCAGCAGCCTTTTATTGTCTGTTGTCGGATATAGACCTTCCCCGGGATTTGACACACCTTTCTATCAAGGGCGTCAAGGAGACAATACTTTCTTAATTTGTCTAGATTGTCTCTCTATCTTGTATTCTGCCGGCTTTGTTTACGCATGTGATCTCTCAGGATCCATGTTGTGAGTTGTCATGTTAATCACTTGTTTGCTATTCTTGCAACATGACCAGCCCATTGCCATTTAAGCTTTTTAGTGGATTCCATGATGTCTCAGACTCCTGTTTTCTCCCTGATATGCTGTGTTGTCTTGTGATATCTCCATGTTAAGTTGAGCATGATTCTTTCATGTGCACGTTGCATACTTTTTAGTTTGAGGGTCAGTCTCTTGGCTAGGTTCCATGTTTCAGCTCCATAAGTGACTATCAGGAGGATGCATTGGTTCTAAACCCTTCGTTTTTTTAGGATTAATAGGATCTTCTTGTTTTTGGAGGTTAATAACAAATACTAAATGTCTGTTGTCTATTTTACGGTACTGCTGTACAGGACTACTGTTTCAAATTCATTTCAAATTCTTTGATCCAAGATTGAGGCTAAAAAATCTAAATTTCCAAGAGAATAACCAGAAAGATAATCTAATACTATACAACATATATCTAAAATCAAACCATGCAATTTAAACCTCTTGAAAACAGTGAAAACCATACGTGAACTTTGCATACATATGCAGCCTATCTGTTTTATGCAACTGGTAAAGTTGAAGGTTATAGAAAAGATGTGGTTCAACAAGAAAAAATGACGATTATAAAATAATAATAGATACAGAGAAATGTTCAGTTGTCTGTACATCAAGTTGATCCATATCTTAGAAAACATTGTATCAAATGAATCTCCCTGTAGATGATCTGTTTCTGTTATGAAACCTCTCGCATTCCTCGTCCTCTGAATTACTTGAATCTAAAATTGACCAAATATTATTCATTTAGTTGTCAATTTATATTGAATCATATCCATGAATTTAAAACCATTTTCCTGTTTTCCTCCATTACTAATTTCAATAAAAGCTTATCATATATTTTTGAATTTTAAAATCTCCATGCTCCTGGGAATAAAAATGGAAAGAGCCTTTTATCCATGATAAAATTTGGATAATAACCATTCCAATTTGTTTATTTTTTTTTTTTTTTTCCTTTCCCAATGCAAGAATCTATTTTCTGGCATTTTAAAAATTGAGTAAAAATTGAGGTAAATCTATTTCGAAGAATATTCTCTACACATAAAGTTATCGAAATTTTTCCTTCCTATTTGCACGCATAATTTGATTCTGATAGAAAAAATATTGGATTTTCAAACATTCTTGGTTTTGATATGGAATTTTGAACTGAACTGAAAGCTACTTGCAGATGATGTAAGATCCTGAAGACATTTTTTTTTCTTTTTTTTTTTTTTTTGAATGTTAATCCCTTTGAGACAAATATATTTGTCATTTTTTTTTAACATTTAAAGTTCATATTAACACATGGTAAATTATTTTGGATTAATATTGATTTACTTTTGCATGTCTCGTTATTTAATTCCCAGATTTTCTGCCAACTTTCATAACTGGAATACATTATGCGCAATAAATTAATATAAGAAGACATGAAAATTACATGATATATCTTTAAAAACTCGAATCCTCTTCTGGGATAATACTGATCATTTTACAAGCTAATCTAAAAAGTTCTATCGCAAATAATATCTTAGTATGAAAACGAAAGTTAAACACCTACATATCATCACATTTTTTTCACACTTCAATGAGCAAAACGCTTGCTACACTTCCTCAAAATGCATTGTCAAAAGTTATCTTACTACCTATAAATCTATTAATTAATTATTTTTATGGCACAAAAACCTCTCTAAGCAGATCAATAGCAAAATTGATCAACTATAAATACTTATATTGCAATGATGTCTGAGTATAAAGAAGGAAGTTAAACATCCACGGATTAACACATTTACTTTGCATTCTTCAGTTCGTATAGTGCTTTGCTACTCTCCCTCAAAATACATTGTCACAATTTACCGTATTACCTACAAATATTTGCTTTCGGTAAAGTACTGAAAATCAAGTTGACTTTTTTTTATCAGGAATTTTTAAATGGGTAAAGCACCAAGAATAGACTTGATGATTCACAATTCACCTCTGCCAATGACTGCGTCTTTCAGTCTGTCTTTCTTTTCCTTTGTCTGTCTATTACATATCTCCAAAATTACTCAGGAAATTTCAATGAATTTTAATGGAGTGGTCGGCAATAGAGCAAGGAGAAATCGGTCCAAATTTGAGATGGATCCAGGAATTCTTTTGATGGAGAGATGTTCCAACCCACTTTTTTTTTTTTCTTTTTTTTTTTTTTAAATACTTTTATGTATATACTGATAACTGTCCACTCAATATCTCCAACAGTTCTCAATGAATTTCAATGAAAATTTGTGGGAGAGTAGGTAATATGCCATGAAAGAAGTGATCAAATTTTGGGGAAGCTCCAGGAATTTAATTTTTGATTGGGATGTATTATTATTTTTTTTCCCCTCATGCATTTATATATATGGTCATGTCAATCCATGTATCTCATAGTTCTCAATAAATTCAATTGATATTTTATGGAAGGGTAAGCAATGGCCATGAAACAAGTAATTAAATTCATGGCTAGATCAATACACAAACACTTCCCACTGACAATTGTGTTGGCAGATATAAACATCCTCCGAGTGCTTCCTAGTTTTTTTATTGGATTACTTTGTATCCATATCCTAGATTGCTTAGTTCACCATGAAATTTCCATGCATCCTATTTGTAGGTATAAATTCTTAAGGTTTTTTCTAATTATTAGTATAATTAGTTTACAACTTTGCCTTACATGCTAAAATGAATGTCTAAATAGAGGGAACTTTTACTACATTATATGAAAATATACTTAAGGAGCCAAACCATATTCTTATTGACTGTAATATCCACGGTTGGCCATCAGCCTTTCATTTCTCTTGACCCATGTGTATGGATTGTTTACATTGGATGAACATATTAGGTGTTATTGTTAAAGCTACAAAAACATAGTGCCAAAGGTGAACTATTCTGAAGCAATCCATTGGTCACTACATTCAATCCATAAATTGATCCAATTAATTTTATGAACTTTCTAATTGGGGTAGGGGGCTGATTTTTACCTATCATAGATATTTATCATGTAAATAGAGAAAAAAAAAAAAAGATCTAGCCGAAAATGGCTAGTTTGTCAGCCTTGCTGTGATTCTTGCAGTGAAGGCCAGACTGCATTCTGATTGGTTCATAATCACAGGCTTCCTTATCTGACTATTGTTGGCACTAGTCGATTTCAGTGTAATTATTTGATGATATTTAATCGTCACATTATTCTCTTTTCTGGTGTAATCAGTGAGATTTTGTAAGATTTAATTAGGAGTTTAATGATAGCAAGAATATTTACACTCTGTGTAGAGCTCCAGCCATTGGCAAGAAATCTCTTCAAATTGCACAACGGTCACAATTTCTTTGGCCAACATAATTCTAGTCGTAAAGAAACACCACTACGGCTTGCCTCCATTGATATCAATTTATCTCCAGATTGATTTTTATTGATATTGAATAATTCCTGCTACATTTCATTCATTTAGATCTTTCAATTAAGGTTTTCTTACGTACAGTTTTTTCTATTGTAAATGTATATCTATTTTTCTACTTTTGGTTACCCTAAGCAAGGTCTTTCAGCCACTTTTCACATCAAAGAGTTTGTAAAAAAAGAGTTGTTTCTATGACAGAATGTGATCAGTCAATACACATTGAAATGTTTAATCGATGGAAAAATTGAAACTCTTGAACATGTCTAAAATGAGGACTAAAAACAACTATACAGGTAATAGGGGAATTGAAAAAAACTTGAAATATATAATAAACACTTGAATGATGAGCAGTAAGAGACTTATAAAAGATGAAGATTGAGTGAGGTAGTTATTCATCCTAGATTTAAAAGAAGAAAAAAAAAGTTCATTCCTCATTGCAGGTGTTCTTAGGAAGAAACTATTTGCATAGAACCTGCGGCAAGTCATTGATATATCCAAAAAGTATGGATGTGCCTTGCTAGCTAAATGAGTTTCAACTAAAAAATCCCTGGAGGAACTTCGAAATGTAGTTCATTTGAACAAATTCTATGGAAGAAGCAGTAGAAAAGTGCCCAACTTGCGACATTGTGATAATGAAACCGTGTTTGGAGTGTGGAGAAGAGCTCATCTCCTTGTGTCCATTCGCTCGCTTCTGAATTCTATCAAGTGTGGAAAGTATCGGATGAGAGGAGCCGAGCCTGTCTAGATGCATGCGCTGGATTCCATTTTTAGACGCATTTGGCTCTTATAGATTTCATCTCTTGGCTGTCCTTCCAGACTGAACTTTTTAGCATCCGACAGATTTTCATTCAATTGATTAAACTTTTTTAGCATCTTCACAGGTTGCCTTGAGATGATCTTCCGAAACCTATACAGGGAAAACTGAAGAATTAGAATAGACGGTGAATACATAAGTAACCTCAGATTTGCTGACAACATTGTCTTTTCTGCTGAGAACCATCATAATCTTCAAAAAATGCTAGACCAACTGAACATAGGAAGTGAGAATGTTGGCCTTCAAATGAACCTCAGTAAAACAGATGTCATGTTCAACAGACACTTTGAGGACAAAAATCAATGATCAGAATAGAAAATGCCGAGCTCAAAAAAATAGACCACCTCATCTACCAAGGACAAGCTTTTGGTAGAGCAAACACAACCTTCAAGAAAAAGAAAATCCCATTAATCCTAAAAAGAACAATATGCAATAGTCACCAATGGAGCTGAAACATGGAAACTTACAGAAGAATAACCCTCAAGCTGAGAACCATGCGATATGCACAAGAGAGAATCATGCTCAACATCACATAGAGAGATTATAAGACTGCAGAGTGTATTAGAGGAAAGACAGGGGCCAAAGGTATCATAGAAACCATCAAAAAATTACAAAAAAGTAGCAATGGGCTGGCCATGTTGCAAGAATGGCAGTCAACTGCTGGACATCCAAATTCACAACATGGATCCCCAGAGATCATATGCAAAAACACGACTGGCAGAATATGAGATGGTGTGACAAACGAGATAAATTCAGTAAGTATTAGCTCCGCAAGACCCTTTATAGAGGGTTCTGGCAAATTTTGGGGAAGATGTCCAAGGACAGATGCTAAAACGCTGATGAGGATGAAAGAATTAATGACTGAGGCCAAGCAAAAATTTTATTTGGCACATTTCATTCTCTGTTTAATTTGGCATTAATGATGACTTTTTTGTGATCAATGTTCCAAATTTTCCACAAATTTTTTTCAGGAATTAGCAGAATTCTTTTATCAACAAAATAGAAGATTGAATTCCTCATGAATGACCGGAGACATAATTAAAGATAAATCCGTTTGATGAAGCCAACTTTTACCATAAGGACACATTTCTGGAACATTCATTAAGGATCAAAGATGCGGTTAATGACTTCAAAAATTCTGCATTTTAAAAAGATGAAATTTAAAAAAAAAATCATTGTCAGATCATGTCAAAAAACATTTGAAGAATAACACATTGCCATGTATTTACAAAGGTTGTTTAAATAAGGCAAATCTCCAAACTAATTGGTGTAGACATGTGAATAGCACTAAAGCTCAAATTGTATATATGTAAGGCTTTTATTCTAATGATAAAACTCCTGTTAGCCAAAAATTAATTTACCACTACTACTAAGGGTGCTGCTGCTATTGTTGCTTATTCACAACAGATGTCTGGTGGTCATTTCAGGAGACTGAGTGACCGCAAGTTTGCAACACCCCTCTCAGCATTCCCATAGACCACAGCAGTGCTGTGATTTGCACTTTCTCACCAGATATCTGGAGGCCATCATTGAAAGTTGTTAGTAAGTCTCCCCAGTTCTCCAACCCTTCTTCCATCATCCTAACATATAACAGCAGTGCTGTGGTTTGCACCATTCCCCAGCTTCACTTAGACATGCCTTTCTCCATCTAACTATTAGGCCATTGCCTACTACTTCTACTACTACAACACATTTTTTCTATCACAATCATTATCAATTTTTTTACTATTATTTTTTTTTTGTCTGGATTCTTAGCAGCTTTGGATTCCAACTTACTGAGATTATCAATTTACAGCAGTGAGTAATCAGTACCGATCAGAAATTTCTAATACGCTTTTGATGAGACTCATCACATCCTTTTTGCCTCAGGGAAGCCTAGTTAACCATACTAGCTACTCTTATCAACTGAGCTACAAAAACCTTATGAATTCATTATTTTCTATCTCTGCTGTATACTCATTGCTGTTCACCGATGGTCTGCGTACAGATGAAAAACAAACTAAAACTAGCATCTCAAAAAATACTAGACAAAAATCTACTTATGCAATGATCAGAGCGACTTTTTCTATTTCTCTATTCGTAACAATGGATACCTCAACTTAAAGGTGACAATTTTGCTGATAAAAACTTCTCCTGCCCACCATTTGAAACAACGGACCCCCTCTACTGGAACAAGTTCAGTAGTTTCTTTTCCGAGAACAAAAGAAAAAATCTCATAAAAATCCGAATATATCTGAAATTTTTTTCACCTGGTTTAACTAGTTTATAATATTCGTTTTGTTATGTTGAAGTTTGTAGAGTTTTTTTTTTTTCGGCAGTCTTCAATCTTAATCAGCTAAAAAAAGGAAATACCCTTGAAAATGTAGTTCTTCAGTGTTGAATTTAAGTGTAGATACATAGATGTCCTCTGCCACCTTTCCAGGGCAGGGGCTAGGGCAGGGCAAAAGGATGTATTCAAAATATTATATATTGGTGGCAACCCTGTTCCATGACGGGCATTCCATACACCATTTGCAGTGTAAGCAAGTACCACCTTCTGTATGTTGGATAGTACCCTTGACTGTGGACAGATATGCATGTCTTGACCAAGGTTGCTAATTTATAAGAGATTTTTCATTTCTTCCATTCTCGAAGTCGCTCCCAAATTCTGAAAAAATTTTTTTTTAATCTCAATTTGCAACACTTTAAAACATAAAAATCTCATTTTGCAATATTTTCAAACATGAAAATCTGAAGAAAAAAAAATTTAAATACTGTCAACAGTGGACTCACAAAAAATAAAATAAATGCTGGACCTTACACAATGGAGTGACAACCAGCAAATAAGTCGTTTTATATGGGAACATTGAGTCTGGGTTACATGAAACATTTGTACTGTGCTTTTATTGCTTATTGACTATAAAGAGCTGACTTTCAAACCCATCATCCTCAGTGAGAACGCCTGACCCATGTGTGGCATTGAGTCTGGTTTACATGAAACAATTTTTACTGTACCTTTATTGCTTATTGACAATAAATATCCGACTCTCAAACCCATCATCCTCAGTGAGAAGGCCTGACCTATATGTAGATACTTTTCATATATAATGCCTGCATAAAAAATTACTCTCTTCTTGATCCTATCTTTTGATGGAGTGGCTTGTGCTGAAATAGATGAATTTAACTTTGTATCTGATTGCAGTGATCTGTTCAGATACATTTTTGGAAATGTATTTTTAGAATTATGATTGGAGAGTCTCAAATTGCTTGGATGGAAATCAATTCCTTGTGCGCATTGATTATAAATGACTTCCACCCCCTCAAACATTTTTTTTTTTTTTTTCCCCCTGAACAACCATCAAGCTTAATTTGTTGCCAGGTAGGTCAAGCCTGATAAGAATAAATTTTGGCAATTCTATTTTTTGACGTTTTTCATTTAACCTCAGTATTTGAGCTGATTGACAGATGCAGATTTTAAAAGCTGGTTTGCATTTAAAGATATACTTGTTAGAAACCGTCAATATTTCATATAACTGTACGTGATATTAGTAAATTGAATGAAGAGGTAAGGTTATAAATAGAATGAGGAGCAACTGGACTGTCTTTCATTTTTACCAAACTATGTACGGTAAGGTTGAAAGTAGAACAAAGGGGGCCTTCGTTTGATAAAAGTGGTGAACTACCAAATTTACTTCATATTTACCGATGAGGGACAAACATTGGATATATCGGGCTTTCAGCTTCAATGATCATCCTATTGCCCTGATTAGTTCGATATAGTGGGGAGGGGTTCTTTTATTGGTGTGTTTGTATGTGTGTAAATATGCATTGCAAAATGGAAGCAGAAAGGTGTCCATGCAAAAATGATAATCACAACAAAACAAATGGCTGACCTGAGCCATTATGACATACAAATTTAATTTATTAACTTAATCGATTCCTGTTCTATACTCTAAGCTTTTTCTTTTGACCACAACCCCTTTAAGAGCCCCCTCCTCCCAGTGCCTCTTGTGAAAAGGGGATAAAAGGGATACTTTTCAAATGTACAAGGACCCTTTGGGGGGGCCCTGTGGCCCCTGTTTAGACTGACTGTTCTATCTGTTGTAACCTTGTATTTTTATTGTGCGGAAAGGGATCTTTGATTTTGTTCTAAAAGGGACCTTTAAATAATGTAAAATACCTTGTGTAAGCTAACAATACAGATCTGGTTGGAAACTCAAATGGAAACCATCATGTATCTAATATCTTTTTGCAGCTTGCTATGTTGGGAGGGATCAATTAAAAATGGGGACGGAAAATGATGATCACTGAATTAATTACTCCTCTCACCTCTCGTTTGGTAATGATCTGTAAGAAAAAGTCTGAATTTTCAAATGACAAGCATGAATGCTTCCGGACACAGACTAAGGAGCCAATTTAGCATAAACTTTCATTGAAAATTGAACCTCTCGCTTGAAATCTCCTGAGAGAGATTACAAATCATCATCAGTCTTTTATTGCCTGATGTTGGACATGGACCTTCTCCAGGATTCATCACACCTCTCTATCATGGGTGTTGTGGATCTAATATTTTCTGAATTAATCTAGTTGATCCCTCCATTTTGTATTCTTCCAGCCTTGGTTTCACACGTGATCTCGGGGGATCCCAGTAAATTGTAGTGTTTATCCATTGTCAACCATTCTTGCATATGATCAGCCCATTGCCATTTGAGTTTTCTAATGGATTTTATGATGTCCCAGAATCCTGTTTTATCCTAAATATAATGTGCTGTCTTGCGATCTCTCTGTTAGGTTGAGCATTAGTACGATACATGGCTAGCAAGTCAGCCAGACCAGCTTGAAAACTGAAGAAGACTATGTTGACATTTTTGTGCATATTTCTAATATGTACATTATTTAAATGTGTAGGTCATTCTAATAACTATGAACTAATCAAGATTGTCACCATATTTGACTATGAAATATTTCATAAGTGAAATAACATATAAAGACTTGACCTATTGATCTGTTATTTTCTAAAGAAATATATCAAATAACTCAGCCACAATTGATAAGTGGATTTTCTTTTGATGAAAACAAGTTTTGGTATTATTTTGGGAAGAAATATCCTTGCTACCAATGGATTGTGAGATTAGCATAAATTCTATGAACTGAAAGCTACCTTTATTTAAGCTGAATATTCTGAATTTGACATAAGGTCACATTCCTGGAGAATATTCCAAACAATGGTTCTACGGAATGATGTAAGAATGCTATAAAATTGACTTTATTACTTTTTACCCGTCCTATTCAGAGGATTGATGTAAATATGGTATCGAAGGAGTGATATGTTTAAGGGTTAGGGTTATTTATCTCTCAGTGAAGAAGATGGAGAGCTCCAACTGTAAGTATTCAAACTAAGAGCACGAGCATTACTGAATTACTCCTGAAGCAGCAAAATTGGTTTGAAAGCATTTTACTATGTCACTTTATTTCGGTATTATTTGCGTTGCTCTTTTGGAATTTATCTCTAATTCATCACTACTTCGCTATGTTACTCCTTCGTCACAAACCATTTTTGATAGTAATATTTTGCGGATACACATTCAGACAATCATCCAAAAACTTCCATAGAAAGTGGTCCTGGTTTGTAGAATATGGATTCCTTGTTTTTTCCGGCTTTGTTATATAACTACACTTGGATACTATTTATTTTTATAGTTCTCCAAGACCTGAAGAACATAACCTTTCTAATTAAAAGCTAGTATATGATTACAAACAAAATTAAGGCACCTAATGCTACAAACTCGGTTCCTGTAAAAAAAAACTGGTCAAAGGAAGGGAGAAAATTCTCATTTCAAAGAAAAGAGTAATGACCTTGGATAAGAGAACCAAGGACAAATGGAGAATGAATGATTAAATAGAGTATTTCTGACAGATTTTAACCTAGAAATACTCTTCTGAACTGTAATGCACATAATGTGGAATGAGACATTTGCCGAATCAATTCTATGATAAAGACCTCATTAGGATTAGAAGACTGAGTTTTGAATTGAATTTTCCACAGCATCTCTGCAAGATTGAAAGTAAGTCAAGGTAATGTTATTGATTTCAAGATTGCTTCCCCTTTACCAAAATAAACCCAATTTTTGTGCCACCGGGTTGGAAATCCAAAGATCCTAAACCTGTGAAGAAGATCTCAATGTATATTTTTTACTTACTTTTGCCTTTTGCTTATGCCTTCAACTCACCCAGATTTCCTTGTGAGGGGAACACGCATCTATGGTTTATTTTAGATTCCTGCTGCCTTCCATTAATGTTTTGCGACTACTTCTTGCACATCTGACGGATTATAAAGGTTTAAAAAAAACAACTTGACAAAAAGAGTAAAAAATTAGTGGAGAAAACCAGATAAAATTAGAATTTTCAAAGTTTGTATGTAAAATAGTCATGAATGGAAATACAGTAATTCTGGAATGATACTTCTCTCTCTTTCACCCACTCTCTCTCACTGTTCTCTCCCTCTCCTTCAGATTATCTTCTCAACTCATTCAGCGACTGAGTTTATTAAGGGTAACAATTTACAATGCAAGGACAGCAATGGATGGCTCCAAGCATTTTCATTTCCTAAGAGAGCTTGGGAAGCCATACATCATTTTGAAGGTTATAAGATATGCATTTCATTGATGGCAAAGTTATACAAATATGATGATCATGTGACTTCATTAGGTATTCAAAATAGTTGAAAAATTTAAAGTGCATCTATGTTTTCTCCGGTGGACGGGTGGGGGTTGAGTTGATGAGTGAATACAAATATTCCTACCGATATGTCTTACAAAACATCATCATCATTCAAGTGAAGAACAAAATAATTTGTTTTGTATGTTGAAAAGATATATCATTAAAGAAAGACAATTTAGAACAAGCCTGGCTCCCCGAGGGTTACACTCCATTGCTTGATTAAAATCTAAAAGGTTAGCAAAACAGAATTCATTTCTTCATAAAATATTAATTTAAAACTATGTGTCCCATTTCAATTCCTTCATCTATAGTTCCTGTAAATAGGTTTTGCAAACTTAAGCAAAACAAGTCAACTTAAATTGGGCTTCAGAAGTGAGAGTGAATTTGACATCAGTTTTTGCATGTCACTCTGTCACTTATCTATACATGACATCAGTGGTTTTTGGTATGGTCATTGTCAGCCCTCATAGTTGTTACATACAAAAATAAAGTCAAATCTCTAAAGTAGTATATTGATCAACCTTGTATATTGATATCTACAAAGCTTAACTTAGTCTAGCACAAGGTTGTCTGCGTATGGCACCCAATGAAGTTCAAACTCTCTGCAAAAGTGAACCGGTCTATGAAATATGTTTGTTAACCGTTACACTACAATAAGCATCCAGTCAATTGCATTTATTATCATGCAAGCACCTTCATTTGTCTAAGACCAGAGCTTCCCAAACTATGAGTCATAACATTTTAGTAAGTCACCAATAACATATTATCAGAAACCATCACCAAAACTACCACCAAAATTTTCTTCAGTTTCTGAGTCAATCTGGCTGGTTGGTTGTGTATATCATATATATAGGCCACACCAATGGAGCTACAGGGGGTTGAAAATTCAATATTTACTTTTTATTATGTCTAGAAAGAAATTGAATGGAGTATCCAATTTTCCAGTATAATTTTCATTGTGAGGAAATCAAGTGAAGAATCACTTTGGGATGGCAAGCCTTCGGCAGAGCAAGCTCAACTTTCAAGAACCAGATAATAATCCTAAAAGAGTATACAACCAATGCATTCTACCGATAGTCACTTATGGAGCTGAAACATGGAACCTAACCTAGAGACAGGCTTGCAAACTGAGAAGTATGCAACGTGCACACGAGAGAATTATGCTCAACCTTACATTGAGAGATCACGCAACAGCACAGTATATAAGGAAGGGAAAGGGTGTCCGTGACATCATAAGAACTATTAAAAAAACTCAAATGGCAATGGGCTGGCTATGTTGCAAGAATGAAAAACAACCGATGGACATTACGTCTCCCAACATGGATCCCCAGAGATCACATGAGGCACCAAGGCCGACAGAACACCAGATGGAGAGATGAACTTGACAGATTCAGGAAATACTGGCTCTGCAATGCCCATGATAGGGAATTGTGGCGAATCCTGGGAAAGGTCTATGTCCTACAACGGATGTTAATAGACTGATGATGATGATGAACACAGCACGCTGCCAAAAGACATGGGTCATCTGATGGTGCCAATTGAGTGATTAACCAGACCTGTTTTGTATATCATTCAAAAACCACATCTCCTGAGTCAGTTGAACTGTTAGGGATAACCTTAATGAGTAATGTGTTACAAAAAATATTTTTAAAAAAGTGTGTCAACAATGCCAAAAAGTTTGGTGAGCTCTATTTTGGAATCTCGACCCTTCTCTGTCTCGGTTAAAATGTCATAACCCTCTACGGCCTTACTGTCTCACTTATTTTTGCTTTTAAGTTAAAAATAATTAATACATCCGTAGCATGCATAATTGATTCATAAGAGGCCACACGTGCACCAGTATCAATTATCTGAATTATCTAAAAAAATGGATCTTTTTATCTAAAATTATCTAAAAATAATATGAAATTATTTTTCAAAAATACATCTTATCTAAAGAAAGTAGATCTCTTATCTAAAATTATCTGAAAAACGAAATAAGATCATTTAAAAAAAAAATTTTAACAGAAGAGAATGAATCTTTTATCTAAAATTATCTATAAAAAGATGGATCTTTTATCTAAAATTATCTAAAAAAAGATACCATCACAAAATTTGTGGTATATTCATGAAAATTTTCAAGGTTGTATCCTAAAAATGTGACAGGAACATCCATAGCCACACAGACAGATACACAGATGAGCAAAGAAGAATCTGTCACCCACTTTGCTGGTTGGTTAGGCTGGCCATTCGTGGGGCTATGATGAAAAACATGTTTCGTGAATGCCAATTTGAAATAAAAAAAAAAAGAAATCTGTTGACTTCCTCAAAGCATGAAACCTAGTCCCTGGATCTTGTTTTCCAATGTTTAATACATAAAGAATGATGTATAGCTATAAAGAATACCAGGAAACATGATTTTTACGTGGCTGAAGGACTTGAAATAATTTTGAATATATTAGAGAATAATTTTGCCATTATAAGGATCTCGATAGATTCAAAGATTTTTCCATTTGATTGCTTTTTGTTGTGTTGTCAATACAATGTTTCAGCCGATCCGTTCTACAGCCTTCTTCAGGTGTACTATCCAAATTTTTTTCTCACCAATGGTAGTAATACCCAACAGAGGATTTTGGTGTTTCCCTTTCTTTTCCTTCTTGGGCTTGGATTTCCATACCTTGTCCGTGTTAAGCAGCGGAAGCCTAATCGAGTTGAACCCTGCTTTGTCTGCCACATTGATGTATGTTGGTCCTTTCAGTTCTTTTTCTTTTTTTTTTTTTTCCCCCTCAGTTTCCAACTATATTACCTGTCTATAATCTGGACTTCTTCCCCATCCCAGATTTTTCTAACTCACCTTTGATTATGGCTTTTTTATGTTCCTCAAATCTGACCTTGTCAAGCCTACTAGTTTTTCCTTCATTTTTGTTTTTTTTTGTTTTTTTCAACATTTGCAGAGAATTGATCTGTGGAAATGTTAACAACAATACAATTAACAAGGAGTTCAATCATATGTAAAACTCTTTGAATGTTAATGGCCCTTCTCGAAACTCGAGACGGTATCTTGGTAGATTGCTTTTATATCTTCCAATATGTTTGTCTTTGTAGAACTCAAATATATGAATAAGTAAAGGTGATTTTTATAGAAGGTCGAAGTGAATAGAATTTTTTCCACGGATTTGTTACTTTTATACAGCTATGTTGATACAACTATAAACTTACATATGTAAGTGAATATTACAGATTTTAATTTATTTGATGTCGCTTGTATATGAATGATGTATATACATTCACGTGGTCATCTACATATATGTTACTTATGTACATTCTTTTCTTCTCCAGCAACAAAGAAAAAAAGTATTGATACAAATATATTCTTTTCATACTTGTCTATCGTATAAAAACTTTCACTTAGATTAACATGTTACAATAAACACTATTTACATCTGTAAAGCCATACATCTGACGAGACTCTAACAACTCCTTCTGATGTTAGCTCTGTTAAATGAATTTTGTATTATAGAAACCGTCTAACAAAACTGTCACCAAAAATGTCAACATGGATTTCTTCAGCTTTTAAGTAGCTCTGGTTAGCTATTTATGTATCACATATGTACAAATTTTATGCCTTATCATGTCTAGAAAAAACTCTATTTTTTTTTTTTTTTTTTTTGATCACTTCCCCCCCCCCCAAATAGATTTTTAGTAGGATGTTCAATTTGCAAAGTAAGTTTAAACTAAATCAGTCCCAGGCATGTGTCTGGTAGCATTAATGCTTGTCTTTTGGAAATTCAGGCTTTCTAGTGACTACTGCCCCGGAAAAAGAAAGAAAAGTAACTTATTAATTGATCAACCATTTTTCTAATTTCTCAAATGATCACCCTTCTTTCCAATTCTTCAATTGATCCCCCCTTTTACCAGTTTTTTTAATTGATCACCCCCAACATGGTTTGCTTTCAATTACATTGATCACATGACTGTTTCTATTGGATGACTAACCGGACTTGTCTTGCTTCTTATTCATTCTGCCATATTTACATCTCTGACATATGTAGGTACATACTTCCTGCTTTCTTATCTTATAATGGAAGTCTGAGAGAGTATATTCTTTATCAGCTCATAAGATTGAATTGGCTGAGTATATGTTTCAGTTAAGGATGCTTATATCCCTTTCATGCTGATTCTCTTGGGCAGGGATGAGTTTGATTCTCTCTGTGCTTTGCCTTATCAAAAGTCATTTTGAATACAGTTTTGTCATAGGTATGCCACAAGGCAGAAAAGAGCAGTGGAATAAATGGGCAGTTCATCATCAACGATATCAGCCTTTCGACATCTGTCATTGGACATGAATGGGCATCGCAGGACCAATACTTTCTGAATTTGTCCAGCTCGTTATGCCATCTTATTTTCTGTCAGCCACAATTTTTCATATGATCTCTAGGGATCTATGTTCTGAGTTTTGATGTCCACTCCATTGCCATTTGAGTTTTCTAATGGTTTCTCTGGTGCCTTGGATTCCTTTTTATTTTCTTTAATATACTGTGCTGTCTTATGATCTCTCCACGTAATGTTGAGCATGATTCTCTCCTATGCATATTTTCACTTTGAACATCAATCTTTTGGTTAAGTTCCAAGTTTCAGCTCCATAGATGACTATCAGGATGATGCATTACTAGTATATCCTTCTTCTTGTCTTTTGAGGGTTATTTGGATTTTCTAGTTCGTGGAAGTTAAGCTTGTTTTACCAAGAGCTTTCCAACCTCATTTGATTCTTCACTTGATCTCTTCTTATCTTGGAGATTTTATGTCGATTCAATGTCCTAGGTAGATGTAGTTATCTACCTTCTTCAGCTCTTCATTTTCAATTTTGATCATTGGGTCCTTGTCCTCAATGTTTGTCGTACATGATGTATGTCTGGCTAAAATTATCTTTCCTGCCAAAACAATAGATTAAACATTCTCAATTTTGAAATATGGAACATTGTGATGTATAGATTTTACGCAGATGGATAGATATGATTGTTTTTCATTATTGATTAGACAATGACTCGATGAAAATTGTGAATGAAGACAGAAATAATTATCAGAATTGATATTCAAAAGAATCTCAAATAAATCAAACATTCCTGAGAAAATTATGAACCACCATCACCCACAAGTGCTGTGTTGGGCATGACCAATCAAAAAGTTGGAAAAAAAAGGTGATAAATGATTAAGTTAGTTTTCTTGCCTTTTGTTGGGATGTGATCACTAAAAAAGATCTGAATTTTCAAGAAACAAGGGGGTACTAAGTAGTGAACGATTTAGCAGAAAATTTGATTGCATATTGAACTCCCCCATTAAAACTCTATTTTGGAGGGAAATTTTCAAAAAACAAAAAAAAACATTCTGTGTACTCATTAAGGGGATTGTGAACACAGAATGTGAAGTTTGTACTATACATGGTAAGGGCTGATCAAAGTCTGGAATAGATACAATAGATAGCTAGATATAAATCTCTGAATATGTGAATGATCTAAACTCAGCAACACTTATCAGACCAGTTTGTTGTGGGTAGCAGCGATTAATATATCTTCTCATCTTTCAGAATTTAGACTAAACTTATTCATAAACTATTTGTACAAGTTACCAGAATATTCGAAAGCTTCTGCAGAATTCACTTCAGAACTTTATAAATGGATTGAAATATTTTGTGCTCTTTGAATTTTGCAAAACGAAATATCTTTTTCGGACATTTTTTTTTCTTTTTTTTTATTAATTATTTTCATTAACATGCTGGAAAAATCTCTAAAATTATTTCCGTATAAAGTTTTTCCGTTTTGTATCTCAGTTCAAAGGGAATTAGAATTTAATTAAAGTATGATGATAGCACAAAGTAAACATTAAAAGGTTATGTGTCATCACTAATATCTAAATAACCTTTTTAAAAAAATGAATAAAGGAAAATAAGTTGTTTTTTTTTACTTGCTTTTACTCTTGAATGAAAAATGTTGTTTTTTAGTGAGTTTATGTATGGTCTTTTTTTTTTTTTTTTTTAGTTTAAAAAACTTTGACTAGAATCTCATCTTAGTACCATATACTCTTTGTAACTAGCATTCATGTGCTGGTATTGATAAAAGCTCATACACATATATACATGCATGTATATAAATACATATTGGTACATAAGTATATCCAGGGTATTAACACACACACACACATATAAATATATATATATATATATGTGTGTGTGTGTGGCAAATCCTGGGGAAGGTCTGTCCAACGACAGATGTTGAAAGACTGATGATATATATGTGTGAGTGAGCAAGTGTGAGTATATCATTTATATAGATATATATATATATATATATGTATATATATACATATATATATATATATGTATTGAGAGGCACTGTTTGTCTATACATCTATCTATTCTATATGAACTTCAATAAAGTCATTATCTATGAATTTATATAGTCTACAAACATCCCTACGTTTTTTTTTTTCTCGTCTTTCTGTGCAGCATAGAGAATGGTATCTGTAAATCGAGTTCAAACTCCCGCTGTAGCATTTTGGATTCACTTGAAATTAATGCCCTTGGGAAAAGCATGGATCCACTCATCCTCTCTCTGATAGATAAATAGCAGGGCACTTAGAGCAATTTACCACTGTAAGTCAGTCTGTCTAGGGTGTCGGGTTAGTGACCTTGTCCCATAAAAACTTTAATTGCTATATACAATAGTATCTCCACGGAACTTTTTAGAATTGAAGGCAAAATCATTGCTTCATATGTCATACCACATGGGAAAATTTAGCTAAGAAATGGCCAATTTTGTAACTTTGCTTGATAAAGATCTATGAAAAAGAATTAAATCTGGTAAATTTGATAAAACAAAATCTTTAATTTCTATTAATCATCTGTTCTGGAGTCTTAGGACATGGTTATTTTATAAGATAAATAGGATTTAAATGAATATATCTGTATATAGCATCTAACATATTCAAAATATATCAAATTTAGCCAATTTTAGCCATTGTTGAGCACAGTGTTAGGTATAAAAGATGAACCATGCTTGGCAACATGAACTGCAAGTAACTTTACTTTTCCCAGCAACTTCTTGTAAAAAGATTGACTATTCCATATCAAAAAGATGAAGGACATCCAGCATCTTTGAAGGGTTAATTTTTTAATTCTCTGTATCTGGGACCAAAAGGCATCATAATTTCTTAGGTTTCCTCAGCCGAGGATTATTTCTTCACATTTCTCTGGTATGTCCGAGACTTTTTTAAATTCTAAAATTCTGCTTCTTAATACATATTTTGGCCCTGAAACAAGAAACGCATAATGTTTAGTACCGGGGAGGGGGGAGGGTCTATCCCTACCTAGGCAGCATTTACTTCTTCATGGCACTTGAAGAACTGAGGTCGGGGTCAATTTTTAATGCCCGAGGAAATACAAAATGGAAGCGCTGACGGAACTGGACAATTTCTGGAGCCACCGACAAGTACGCACAAGGCTCTCTACTATAAAATTGACCTGGGGTCAAATCGTGTCTTTGAGTGTCAGTGAACGGATGTCAGGTTATTCAGAAAATGATGACCATTATCTGTTGTTAATAAATTTCTTAGAACTCATGCTGAACCCACTTATCGAGCTTTTTCACTTTACCAATTTGCCTTAGGTGGTCTGATATTGTCGCAAAGCCAACACCCAGTATCTGTGACATTTATTTGACAGTTTGGTGTGGGGTTTTGTTCAACCAACATCTTCGGTTGAGCATTTTCAATGCAGATGGACTTTCTCTGTCCTCTTGATCTCCAAAAATTCAAATCTCTGCTACGAAACTCTTGAAACCGAAGCAGGTCTGTGCAAATGGAGATGAACCTTCACCCCGTCATAAGTTGATAGCGGAAACTTTGAGCGACACAATTGTGATTGAGTTTATACTTGTGCAAGAAGAATATACACAACTCTTTCTTCTATCTTTGGATTTAAGGGTCTATACTGTGAATATTACTGAAAAGCGTACATTTTAATGATTGAAACTAGCTATATATATATATATATTGTATAATATTTTCCTAACAACCAAATACCATTTCTTAATGCATATAATAATGTTCATGAACCTGTCTACTTTCTGGGCAAAATATCTACTCGGCTGTTGGTCCGTCTTTATATGGAGACTGAAATGGCAGCCATTTTGCCTACCATCAAATCAATGATGTTTGAGTAGTGAAAAAAAAAAAAGATTTCTCATGCTACTTTTCAAGGCAGGCAGTCTTTTTCATTTGGGATATGGATGCAAAGTAACTTTCATAGCTCATAGTGATCAGCACCTCTATCTACTTGTTGGATTCAGTATCATTATTTATATATATATATATATATATATATTAGTGTGTGTGTATAATGATATATATTCCTTTCCTGTGGAAGTTTCTGTAATACCAACCAGCAGGCTCTCTCTCTTTCTTTTGTAATTCTTTTGAATGTGTGTATATATATATATATATATATATATATATATATATATGTGTGTGTGTGTATATATATTCTAGTATTTCATAAGAGGGGTCAATAAATGTGAGATAGGTAAATAGTATCAAAAACGAAAATCTTTTCTTTTCATAATCTCATTGACATTGTTGAGAGGAATTTTTTCAGTGAGCTAAGAAATACAACTATGAACACAAACCTTTCTTGAGAAATATCCAAGTTGTTAAATATAAAATAATCCCCATCCACTGTGACTTTTTCCTTATTTCCCAACTTATCTTTTACTTTATTCATATTTTCACAAAGAAAATTACACTGGCTGTTCCTGCTGGGTTCTCGGTCCCAAAAAACCCAGCTACATCTCTTGCTTTGGGTGTGGCTGATGTGCTCCAAAAACGACTACCCGAACACTTCACCAGAAGAACACCCATTCCTGCTAGGTCCTTGGTGCCAAAAGGATCAGCCACATGATTTGCCTCGGATGGGAGTGATGTGCTCCAAAAGTGATTACCAAAACACTTCACCAAGAAGACACCGATTCCTGCCGGATCGTCAGTCCAATAGCAACTACCCAAGCACAGCCCCAAAACCATCATCAAAAGAACAACATTATACATTGATACCTAGACTCTCTATTGACATGCACCTAACCGATCTAGAGAATGAAATCAAAAATGTCAAATAGGACATTATAGGCATTAGCGAAATGAGAAGAACTAATTGAAATGAAGAGCAAACATCTTTACAGCTACAGAAAAGAGAAAGTAAAATGAAGTGAAGTAAGCTTTCTTATCAATAAGGGCCTAAAAGACAGGCTTCAAAGCTGTCTTTAATTGAATAGCCAGAACCACCATACAACTTTAAAAGAGTCACCAATGGAGCTGAAACCTGGAACCAAACCAAAAGACAGACCTGCAAACTGAGAACCATGAAACATGCTCATGACGCATGATGCATGATGAGATAGACGGCACAATATATCCAGAAGGAGACAGGAGTCCGAGACATCATAGAATCCATTTGGCCTGGCCATGTTGCAAGAATAGCAAACAACCGATGAACATCATGATTCACAATATGGATCCCCAAAGTTCACATGTGTAACCGAGGCCAACAGAATGCAAGATGGAAAGACAAACGAGATGAATTTAGAAAGTACTGGATTGCAACGCCCATGGCAGGGAAGTGTAGCAAATCCTGGGGAAGTTTTATGTCCAACAACGGATGTTAAGAGACTCATGATATATATTTAATATTTAATACATATATGAATAAATACATCTTGATTACTGTGGTTAATTCATTCCAATATTTTCCTTTCTGTGAAAAACAAACCTGTTCAAGTCTTATGTAAATTGAATATGTTTTTGTTTCCAGCTCAAAGTTCATTACATTAATTTGTACTGCAATACCCGAACCATACTACATCAGAATCCACACTAATCAAGACCATATTATTTAAGGTATACCTGTACGTGTGCGTATTTACACAGAAAAAAATGTTACTTAGAAGAATTTTCAAAAGTTGGTTTAATTTGTCGCACCTAAATTATTTACTCGACTAATGAGTAAATATACTTTGAAACAAACTGATAAATTTAGGTGTAACAAATGAAAGAAGTTGTTTTTTTTCTTCAAGTTGGTGTAAGAAACACTTTTTTCAGTGTTCATATATATATGTATATGTATATATGTATATGTATGTGTAATGTCATTTACTACTTGAAGTGGAACAAAGTTCAAGTTCTATATAAATAGGTAATGCATTATGTATAGACTTTCCCTAGAAGCCATCAGTGACCATCTTGGAGTTGAAGATGATGCAAGCCAAAGGCCAAGGCAAACATGGCCGGCAAGAGTGGCAGTCAGGCTGAATAACATTAAACTGCTGCCTAGTAATGAGAGACCATAGCATCAGAGTTTGGTCAAGAGGGTCAGAAAATAAGGCTAATATCTCAAGTGGGTATTTGCTGAAAACATTTTTCTTTTATGGAATGAGCACTTTAGTGTGTCAGGCCTACTAAGTCAGGATTAGGTGACTAAGTTAGTGTAGGTCATCAAAGAGGAAAAATCAACTCCTTCAAATCAAATGTTCAGTCATTTTTAGTCTGCTCCCATTCAACCTCTAAGTAAGAGCATGGTTCTCCTGCACTTTTCCTTCTCGTATATAATATGACAAAACGGGTCTGGTTAGTCATATAATAAAAACCGTCATGTGACTGATGTCTCTTGGTAGAATGCAGAGTTGGAGGTGATCAATTGGAAAAATGAGATAATCAACTTATAAGTCAAATCTTTCTGCTTTTGTTGGGCAGTGATCACTAAAAGAATCTGAATTATAAAATAAGATAAGCCTGAATGTTGCCAGATTCAAACTAAGAGGCTAATTAAAACCTGAACTCACAATGCAAATTGAGCTCCCACTGAAAACCCATCGAAGAGCCAAGATTGAAAACAAAAACTAAAAAAACAAACGTTTTTTCTAGATATAATAATAAATGTTTTAATTTTCAGCCCTCTAGGTCCATTTGTGCATGATACATGCATATACAGCAAGACTGGCTTAGAAACTGAAGAAACCTATGTTGACAGTTTTGGTTGACATTTTCTAATAGATATCAGATATGATGAACTTTGGAGTCTTAAGGCTATATTCTGTCCTATGTATTCCAAATCTCAGTCTATTGAATAACTTTGGCCAATAAAGAGAGCAAACTGTTCTATCTTTTTTTGTATATGTATGTGTGTTTGTTTAAATGTTTGTAGAAGGGTTCCAGTACTCCTAATCATACTGTTTTATCCCCAGACTTGAAAATTGGCATCAGTATTCCACTAGACTCTTTCTAAAAATGTTTTATTTTTGGAAAAAATCTCCTTTGACTTTTGAAGAGCCTTATTTTGATGGGTTCATTAATAACATCTAGATTCTCCAGAATCTAGATATTTCTGGATTATTTTTTTAATATTGTTTTTTTTTTACTCTATCTTAGCTATTTTACCGTGGAAAACACTGATGTCATAAACAGATTTATTCTGACCATATTAATTCTTCAATGGAATTTTTTATATGACTTCAAATTCTGATGCTATGGTTGTTCGACTATTCACTGTGATGGTGGTTGAAAATTAGCAGTTTTAGTTGAACAAAAGAAAAGTATTTTTTGTTTAACTGAAACTTGTAATTTTCACCCACTTAACCATCTTCCTTGATGAATCAAATGTTTTAAGACAGATTTGAGTCAACTGAGGCATCAGGCTCTTTTTTTTTCTGAGAGCAGAATTATATCTTGCTATAATTCACCTGATGTTTGTCTGTCTGTATCTGACATCTTACCTCAGAAATAACTCAATACATCTCCGTGAAATGTACTAATGGGACCCTGGAAGAGGTTTTTGGCAAGTTGGTTTTTGAAAATTCAAAATTTTTTAAAGCTTTTAGCTGGGGAGGGTCGATTAACAATGTAATACATAGTATTATACAAAAATTTGTGTCCAACTGAATTAGTCCTTACCTAAAGAAACAAATTTATCAAAAAAAATTACATTTCAAATTTTATGTCTGAATAACTATAATTCACCAAATGACTGTCTGTGCATTGGATAATGTAACTCAGGAACTACGCAATATATCGATATGAAATTTTCTATTTGTACTAATGGGGCCCACAGACATTATTATACTTTCATGATAATGACCTGATTTCCCTCAATCCATCACCGAGATTCTGATTCCATTTATCTGTGTTTGACCTCTAAGAAACAGAAACGATGCTTTGTAGCCAGAGGTAATGCATTAACATCATCATCATCATCATCAGTCTTTTAACGTCCGTTGTTGGACATAGACCTTCCCCAGGATTCGCCACACTTCTCTATCATGGGTGTCGCAGAGCCAGTACTTTCTGAACTTGTCTAGCTTGCCTCTCCATCTAATATTCTGCCGGCCTCGGTTGCGCATGCGATATTGGGGAAACCATGTCATGAGTCATGATGTCCATCGGTTGTCTGCCATTCTTGCAACATGGCCAGCCCTTGAGATTTTTAATGGATTCTATGATGTCCCTGACTCTTGTCTTTTCTCAGATGTACTGTGCTGTCTTGTGGTCTCTACAAGTGAGGCCCAGCATAATTCTTTCATGTGCACGTTGCATGGTTCTCGGTTTCCGGGTCTGTCTCTTGGTTAGATTCTATGTTTCAGCTCCATAAGTGACTATTGGGAGGAAGCAGTGGTTATACAACCTTCTTTTTACGATTAATGAGATCTTATTTTTGAAGGTTAAAAAAACAAAACATTTTTCATCTCTTACAGTGGGTCAAAGGCCCTATTTCGGTTTTCTGCGGGAATTATCCTGCCTGTATTGCAAGTTTTCACCTAATATCAAGAACCTTTACCATCTCCCAATAATGTTAGATGAACTAAATGAAGTAAGCAAAAAAGTTGGCCTCCACATGATCTTCAGCTAAACAAATGTCACGTACAACAAAAAAGTTCAGCAATGATTCAATTCAAATTGAAAATGCCGAGCTGGAGAAAATAAACCACAACATCTGCCTAGGACTGTGAGACTCCATGAAGTCATCAAAAGAAGAACTCAAGTGGAGAATCACGCTAGGTTGGCAAGCTTTCATGGACAAGAAAATCCAAATAGTCCTAAAAGGAAAGGTATACAACCATTGTATCCTAGCAGTAGTTACCTATCAAGCTAAAACATAGAACCTAACCAAAAGATTGACCCTCAAACTGAGAACCATATAACATGCACATGAAAGAATCAAGCTCAACTTCACATAGAGATATCATAAGACACCACAGTGTATTAGAGAAAAGACAGGAGTCCGGGATGTCATGGAAACTGTTTTCAAACTCAAATGGTAATGAGCTGGACATGTTGCAAGAAAGTATGACAACCACTGGACATCATAACTCATCACATGGATTTCCAGAAATCATATGTAAAACTTTGGCCGACATAAAGTAAGATGGCGTGACAAGCTAGTTAAATTCAGAAAGTACTGACTCTGCAATGCCCATGATAGAGAGGTCCGGTGAATCTTGGGGAGGGTCTATTTCCAGTGATAGATGCTAATAGGCTGATACAATGATGATTTATTACTTTGAATATTTTGGCTCTTTCGGAAGTCAATATGCCATGACGTGATTTAAGAATAAAACAGAAAATACCTTCATTTTGTTAGGATTCTCAATAAGTATTAATCTTTATCATTTTATTTCTTGTTACCTCAGTCAAGTTGACATCTGAAACCTTATCACTCAGCGTCTATTTAAATCTCAACATGCTTTTATACTTATCACCATGTAATGGACATTTTTTTTGTAGGATTTCTTTTCCAAGAGATTGTGCTTCTAAAAATTTATGGATGAGAATAGAATTTTCTCCATTATCCCTTTGAGTTATTTCTAATAATTTAATATTTCAAAAAGAGATTCTCCTTTCGAAACTAGCATTTGTGGAAATGTAGTAATTAGCATGCTTATCTCACAAGCCGTTAAGTGTCAGTTCAATTCTGCAAAGTACTCTTGAAATGCGGTTTCAGGCCAAATTGAGTTCGATACGACAAATGCTGTATATTTTTAACATAAGATGATTTTATTATTTTTAGATTTTTCAACTAAAACAATTGCCTCTAATTGGTAGTTGAACTTGTACTTATGCCTCTATGAATTCAGCATCACTAAACACATGCATTTCAATGAGAGATGATACCAATTGTTTTAGTCAGATTCATTACCATAATTTTGTATAAAATGCTATGTTGGTAGTATTTGGTACATATTATGTGATATCAAATCATTTTTTCAGGTAGATTTGTCATGGCTGATGACAATTCCACTTTTATGATCTGGTAACAATTATTGATTTGTGGAAGATGATCATCTGTCATTAAAACATGAATTTCTTTCAAGTGACATAAACCGTGTATTCATAAGTAGAGAATATCTTTCATGATAATGTTATGGCAAAATAACTGGCTCCACTTATGCTCGAGCCCATCAATTTTCCAGAATTTAATACTTTATCCTGAGCTCATCTTAAACTCACTATTGACTTATATTCAAGTATACACGTTATTCTATGATAGATAACTAGTCTTAAAATAGGGATCACCAAGCAGTTTTCACTAATTATTGAATAGTAAATCTTATTTTTACTGCACAGTTGATGGAGGTGTGTGGTAGCATAATGGTTATCAGTAGAGAAAACTGAATCCGTGGACTGAGTTAAAACTCCAGCTAAGACTGTTCATTTTGCTCTAATGTCCTTGATAAAGGTATGAATCCACTTTTCACGGTGCTCAGTTCTATTGTTGGCAATCTTGACAAAAGGTCTCATCCCTTGGATTCCTCAAGTGCTGGCAATGAAAACAATGGATGAGTGAGCAATCGGACAAATCCCATTTCCATAACCAATTTATCTGTCCTGGCAGTTGCAACAAAAAGCTGTTATTCCCATTGTCAATCTTGACATTGAACTATTGTGCACACTTTATGATTGGGGTTATATGCCAGGACTGACCTCATCAAAATATTTTTCAGAATCATGTAGTCTTCTCCATCATAACAGATATACATAGAGATGTCATTACCTGAGGCTAATCTTTTTTTTTTTTTATTTAGATTCTCTGGTATTAGAAACTGTTAACCAAAACTGTCAAGTTGGTCCTACTGGCTGGCTATGTATCATATGTACAGGCCACACCGTTGGAGCTAGAGGGCTGAAAATTTCAACATTTACTCTATATCATGACTAAAAAAGTATATATTTTTTTTCAATTTTTGAATTTTTAGAGGGGGGGTTTATTTGCAATGTATGTTTATGCTAAATTGATCCTTTGGTTTCTGTCTGGCAGCATTTTGAATTCAGACGTTTTTGGTGATCATTGCCAAATGTGAGGTCAGAGTAGTATATCATTCTAACTTGGCATACTACCAAAAGATGTTGGTCAGTTTCTATGGAGTGACTAACCAGACCTGTCTTTCAAGTTGTTTTAACATGTAGTAGTAAATTTGATACATTATTGTGTAAGAAAAGGATACGGGAAAACAACCCTATTTGGTAGGTGGAATTTCGAGCCGAATTTTATTTTGTCTTTTTTTTTTTTTCTTAAATTTTAGAAAACAAAAGCTTATATGACTTTTTGTGGGCTATAGATTTTGTGTACAAAAATAAAAGAAATTAGATTTGATCATCTTTGATTAAGTACCATTTGAAAAAAGAGTAAATTATCTAAATTATAAAGAATGATGCTAGTGCTCATCTTGCGGAACTGGCTTTGTTTTTTTTCCTCTTCCGGTAACATGTAATACGCTTGTGCTTCTTGGTCGTTTATTCACGAAAAACAGTTTTACGATTGCTGTTGCTTGTCTAAATTTTGTAAGATTAGGTTGAACTATTTTCCTTAATGTGTTCATTTATTCATAGCTTAGCAATGATATGAGTAGTATCTGGGAGCCTCTAATCATAAGAGACTTCTCAAAAAAAAAATTATATGAATAGTATCTGGGAGCCTCTAATCATAAGAGACTTCTCAAAAAAAATGATATGAATAGTATCTGGGAGCCTCTAATCATGAGAGACTTCTCAAAAAAAATGATATGAATAGTATCTGGGAGCCTCTAATCATAAGAGACTTCTTGAAAAAAATGATATGAATAGTATCTAGGAGCCTCTAATCATAAGAGACTTCTCAAAAAAAAAAAAAAGTATGATAGATTAACCTATGCAAGGGAGGCAGTGTAGAAGTAGCCCGATAACACAACCTAGATAAACGAAAAACAGATAAGTGTTCAGTCCAATCGAGTATGCGCTCTGAGGAGTCATTCCATATTCTAGAACCAAATACACCTGATGGTGGCTGGGGGAGGGGGATGCTGTTAAAGTGTTGTAAAAAAATGAGCACATACACAGAGGAAGTACTCTGACCATATCATGGATAATCATTAATTTCTGTAACTATTTATGATGCTTTAGATATCTACTTTGCTTTCGATAAAACTGGAATGAATGTATTTGTCCATCAAAGGCAGTTCACAACATCCAACTAGATGCACATGTGTGTCATATGGCAGTAAACATCTTGAGAAAAGGGCTCTCACCACGGTTTCAAATCATTTCCCTATTTGAGCCTTTGCTTATACTTATAACTAATCTATCATTATAGATTGTATCACAAGTCAGTAAGTCTGTTACATTGAAAGAGAAATATTGTCATCCATAATAACACTGTTTCTTCTTCTGAAGAACCATTTCCTTTGATAAGATTATTTCCCATGACAACTTACACCATGAGAAATCAATGCATTCATTTCTGAATAACATCAGCTCAAAACAAAATCACATAATTTCCAAACTTCTGAAAAGACCAACACGACTGGTGAGATTGTACAGAGTCCGAACCTAGTAACAATATCATTTGATTTGGTTGACTTGTTTCTTGACTTATTTATAGAAATTTTGTTCTTAGTACGTTTTAAAATACTTTTATGAGTACGTGAATAACTGTATTATGATATTGTTTATGTGAATTTGAGCAGAATCATTTGAATATGATAATGTAAGAAATATTAAAGTATTAGTGTAAGTTAAGATCCTCAGGATTTGCTTGTTGCGATGCAGTTAGCAACATCGAAGATAGATTCAATGAGTTCAAATTCCAGCTGAGACCATCTGCTTTGACTTTGCACTGATGCCTTTGGAAAAAGGTATGAATCCAGCTCCCATTCCTGCCAGCTATGGGTAAAGTAGCAAAACTAGGAAAGTCCAACCATCCCCTTGTCCTGTACCATTAGAGACTGGAAATGGACAAAGTAGAGAATGTGTTCCTGGAAAGTAAGTCGATGGGGCTCCGGTCAAATAAAGACAGAAGTGGATTACAGCAGATGCCCATGAGAAATAACCGCACAAAACCCTCAATTGAACAAGCTGATCGATGATTTTAAATATCGATAGACACAATGCATATCAGCAAGCAATAATGCTCATTGTTTTATCTCAATTTATTACGATGGTTTTATACAAAAAGCTATATAAATAGTATACAATGTGCATTGTGTATTCTCCTATAATCGTTTTTTTCGGATAGATTTGAGATCACTGATAAGAATTTCACTATTATTGAAGATGAAAGAAGTTTTGGTGACAACTGACTGAGGGTCATGAGCGGAGATTTCATCAGAAGGAATATCTCTCATGACAACATAATGGCAAAATAAGACACTCGGCCTATGTTAGAGTCAGTTGATTTTCTGAAATTTATGCTCTAAGTTTGAACCCATTTCATACTCATTGTCGACAGATATTAAAAAATAAATGGTAACCAAAATTCTTGTTTGTAAATCAAATTATTATTAACCACCATCATGTCTTTTCAAGTAACTCCCACGCTTTGTTTCAATACTATTTGATACACATGATTACGTACATATTTCTCTTTCATAAATAAAAAAGAAAATGATATTTGACAACGCTCTTAGCAAATTTGACATTTGTTGTCAGTCAATATGGTAAAATAATGGAACAAGTTGGTTTTTATTTTCTACTCTTTGTAAATAAAACCAGAGATTGATTAATCATAAATTATAGTTGCTGCAAAAGTTGTACATCCCCATTCCTATTAAGCCTCGTATATACATATACATGTTTTTTCTCTCTCAGATGTAGGAAAGCACGAGGATCCTGTAATAAATTGAAAATGATATCATTTGAAAGTAATAAAGTCTATATATAGTTGCCAGAACAGAAAATTCTTGAAGTCTTTGAAGGAATCCGGTGCCAATTTTCATATCAATTTTTGTTGCCTAGTGCACAACTAAACCTGAGCATATATTTCAAATCTCTCTTTCGTTCGCTTTTTCTCTCTCTCACACACACTCACTGGCTCTTTTTTGACAGAGTGTTCTGAAAAGGTTATTGATGTGTTCGTAAATGTATGTAAGTCTCAAATTATCAAAAAAGAAAAAAAAAAGTAGGGAAAATGTCAGGAATACAGGTGGTAAGATTTATGCTTGTTAGCTGAAATTTAATGTCGGTGGAAAGAGATTCAAATCACTGGAACAGAGAGGAAAAAAATGAAATAAAAATCCTTGAATAAACATCTATTTTGGCCCTTTTTTCATCATCATCATACCTTTTTTTCCATTCAAAGAGTAATGGGCCAAAAATTTCTGTGATTGAAATTTAAGGGCATGTCAGTTTTTTTTTTTTCTGGTTGCCTTTTTTATCTTGTAAAGCCAATTCTTAATGAACTGGTTTTTTTTTGCCTGTATCTCTAACATGAGGCTGTAGGAGAAAATCTCCCCATTTTACAAATAATGTTCCTCTAAAATCTTAAGTTTTAAAAATATTAGTTCTGTTCATCAAACAATCTTAAAAGCTTTTATGAATGATGGTTTTAAGAAAGTCACTCAGAGTAAATTATTCAAATTAGTACAAAATGGACTGATGCACTAGTTTCATTTGACCTAAAAAGCAATAAAAGTTGGTCACTGCATTAGAATATAAAATGTTTCAAAGAAAAAGAATGAAAACAACCTGTCGCTTTGGCTCAGTCAATAGGAAAGCTGTCAACCACTCACTTGGTCATGATTTCAAATCATGGTTGGGAAATGCTGATTTTATAGGTGTATTAATTCATCAGGTTGAAATGAGCTCTTGCATATTTATAACAATAGTTTTGGTAGATATATAAGACTTGACAGTTAGGCTAAGATGGTAAAAGACACAACCAATAAGTTGATTGTGATTTCAAATAATGGTAGGAAAATGTTATCTTTTTACCTCTCTGATTTTTGTGAGGATTCTTGTTGTTCTTATTCTTTTTGTGGTTGAAATTCAAAGTAAACTCTAGGTTTGGACTGGAGTTTGACAAAAATGAAATTCTCTGAGGAAAAAGGATGATAATAACCAAAAATACTTTCACGTAGATGATTAATATTTGATTTTTTAAAAATTCAACCTCACTCTTATTTTCATCAAATGAATATTGATTACCGGCAAGTATGTTTTCCAGAGTTACTTTTATCTATCATTGTTTTGGCTCCGATAAAAATTCTCTTACTACGCCTTTTGGGGGGGGGGAGTAGAATGTAAGGGATCCATTAATTTTGCTCTGATTACTTTGTACCTTCTCTCTCGTTCCGCTGATATAAATGATTTCTTTTGCAACAATAAAGAATTCGATTTGTCACCAGGCATAAAACTTTAAAAAAAGTAAACTCAATCTGTACAAAATGGCTGATCATTCAAGAATTTTTAGCTTCCAAAATAAAAACCAATATTCCTTGATATTGGCCAGCCTTTCATGTAAGTCAGCAGATAATCTATGGAAGACTTAGATTAGTTTTTAAAAAATCCTCAAGCTCTTCTTAGTATTACGAAATTAAGTGGGTTATGTATGGAAAGCAGTTGTGTTGTAATCAACGGAAAAAAATGCATTTAGAAACTTTAAACCCAAACTGTCACCACAGGTTTCTTCTGTTGTCAAGTTGTTCTAGATAGCTTTGTATATTATCTCTGAATTTTTGAGATGAGGTATTAATATTATTTCTATTTCTATTCGGACCATCCTCATCTTGATTGCTTTTCATACAACGTTTCGGCTGTTGCACTCTACAGCCTTCATCAGGTATCATCTGGTAGGTGTGGGGGAAGTAACGAACCGAACCCTTTATTTATCCGACAGAGACATATTGACCGCACTCCCCTCTCAGCACTGGTAGTATCATTATTGTATCACACTAGGATTGAACCTAGAACCATCAGATTACTTTGCAGTAATTTGTCTGATGCTGTAACCACTGTGCTATGTGGACATCATCATCATCATCATCAGTCTTTTAGCGTCCGTCGTTGGACATAGACCTTCCCCAGGATTTGCCACATTTCTCTTTCATGGGCGTCACGGAGCCAGTACTTCCTGAACTTGTCTAGTTCGTCTCTCCATCTAATATTTTGCCGGCCTCGGTTGCGCATATGGTCTCGGGGAATCCATGTTGTGAGTCGTGATGTCCATCGATTGTCAGCCATTCTTGCAACATGGCCAGCCCACCGCCATTTGAGATTTTTTATGGATTCTATGATGTCTCTAACTCTTGTCTTTTCCCGGATGTGTTGTACTGTTTTGTGGTCTCTCCATGTGAGGCCCAGCATTATTCTTTCATGTGCACGTTGCATGGTTCTCAGCTTACGGGTCTGTTTCTTGGTTAAGTTCCATGTTTCAGCTCCATAAGTGACTATTGGGAGGATGCATTGGTTATACACCCTTCTCTTTAGGATTAACGGGATCTTATTATTTTTGAAGGTTGAGCTAGCTCTGCCAAAGGCTTGCCATCCTAGTGTGATTCTTCGCTTGATTTCTTCTTCTTTTGAGGGTCTCATGGAGATTCGTTGCCCTAGGTAGATGTAGTAGTCTACTTTCTCGAGTTCTGTGTCCTCGATTTCGATCTTAGTGTTCTTATCTCCAATGTGGTTGTTGCACATGATCTTCGTCTTGCTGAAGTTCATGTGTAGGCCGACTTTCTTGCTCTCTTCATTTAGTTCATCTGTCATTAGTTGGAGGTCGTGTAGGTTCTCTGCGAAAAGGGCTATGTCGTCTGCGAATCTGAGGTTGCTCAGATACTCGCCGTCTATTTTAATTCCTTTACTCTCCCAGTCTAGCCTTCTGAAGATCATCTCGAGGCAGGCTGTGAAGAGTTTAGGTGAGCTGGTATCACCTTGTCTTACTCCTTTCTGGAGCTGGAAGGGGTCCGAGTCTTTATGTAGCCTGATAAAGGAGCTGCCATGATTGTATATATGTTTCAACACTTCAACATATACTGGATCTACACCTTGCCGACTGATGGCCTCCATGACCTTAGGGATTTCTACTGAGTCGAAAGCCTTTTTGAAGTCGATAAATGCTACGGCAAGTGGTAGTCTATACTCTGCTGCTTTTTCTTTCAGTTGATTTATCGAGTGCAGGTGGTCCATGGTCGAGTAGCTTCTTCTAAAGCCAGCCTGTTCACGTGGCTGGTTTTCATCGAGTGTTTTTGTGATTCGGTTAGTGATGATCTTTGTGAAAAGTTTATATACACAGTTGAGTAGGCTTATAGGCCTATAGTTGTTGAGGTCTTTCGGGTTCCCTTTTTTATATAAAAGCATTATGATAGCAGTATTCCAATCGTCTGGGACTTTACTGTGTTTTAGACACAGGTTGAAGAGGACGGCCAGTTTCCTATTGATGGTTTTACCTGCTTTTCGGAGTAGGTCGATGGTGATGTTGTCTGGTCCAGGGGCAGTTCCTTTCTTTGTCTGTTTAATGGCTTCCTTCACCTCCCACGGGGTTACTTTTGGGAAGTCCTCTAGCTGTTTGCCCGTGTCTTGCGTATCTTGCTCATTGTTTTGCAGTCCTTGTTTGGACGAATAAAGTTTTTGGTAGAATTCTTTAGCACGTTCGACAATCCTGTCTCTGTCTGTTATTAGGTTTCCATTTTCCTCGAGTATGCTAGTTATTTGCCTTCGTCCCGAGTTGAGGAGTTTGTTTATAGCTTTGAAGCCCCGACCTTTTTCAAGAGTTGATTCAATGACTGCCGTTGTGTATCTCCTTCTGTCTTCTCTTCGTTTCTTCTTGATTAATTTGTTTAGTTCAGCCTCTTCAATTTTCTCCCTCATTGTTGTCGGTGGCTTGAGGTTTCTGCGTTTTTCCATGAGATTTTTAGTCTCATCCGAGATTTTGCTAATGGGTTGTTTGCTCATTGGCTTGAACGTAGAGGCTACTTCAATTATTGATGTTGTCATTTTGCTGCTTAGTTCGTTGATGTTGGTGCTGTCTTGTCCTGAATCTGTTCTTCAATTCGAGCTTGAAAGATTGAACGTGCTCTTTTGGTATGTTTAGAGGCTGCGGTTTTGTATGGAACATTTTCCTGCCTTCTTTATTGGTGTTTATTTGTACTTTACATCGTACCATTCTGTGGTCGCTGCCTACATTGACTTGATTTAGGACTTGGATGTCCTTGACGATATCGTTTTTGTCCGTTAGGACGTAGTCTATTTCATTTCTTGTTTCGTGATTGGGGCTCTTCCAAGTCCATTTCCTACTGGGTCCCTTCTTGAAGAAGGTGTTCATGATTTTGAATCCATTAGCCGTCGCAAAGTTCACAAGATCTTCTCCTCTCTCGTTGCGTATTTTGTATCCAAATTTGCCGACGCAATTTTCATTTCCTTGTCCTACTTGTGCGTTGAAGTCTCCCATGATAACATTGAAGTGTTTTCTGGTGTCTTGGAGTAGGGAGTTCAAGTCATCATAGAAGTTGTCTATTTCTTGTTGGGTTGATTGCGAAGTGGGAGCGTAGACTTGGATTATATTGAGTTTGTATCGTTTTGAAAGTTGTATGGTGACGCTAGCTACCCGGTCAGAGACGGCTTTGAAGCCAGTTACATTGTCTTTCAGGTTCTTATTGATGAGAAAGCCAACTCCACTTTGTTTTACTTTCTCTTTACCGTAGCTGTAAAGAAGATGCTTGCTTCTCAGTTCGATTAGTTCTTCTCCGGGTCTTCTTACCTCACTAATGCCTATGATGTCCCATTTGACATTTCTGATTTCACTTTCTAGATCAGTTAGGTGCATGTCAGTTGACAGTGTTCTGACGGCTATGTGGACAACAGGTGCTAATTTATTAATAGAAATAGCTTTGTATATATTACTTATACAGGCTGCACTGATGGAGGTACAAGGCTTAATATTGTGACATTTACTCCTTATAATGTCTATGAATCTCTCTCCGAATAGATTTTTTGTGGAATCTTCAGTTTGTACCGTAAGCTTATTTTACATTGATCACTTAGTTGTCTGCTTGTTTTCTGAAAATACAGACCTTATTAGTGATAAATACCCAACAAGAGGCAATAGAAACAACTTATTTACTGATCACTTCTTTTTCCAAGTTTTTGATTGATAACCTACAACACGGCATGCTTCCAAAAGATGTTGGTAATATGATAGTTTCTATTGAATGACTAAGCAGACCTGTTTTTTTGTTGTTTTTTTTTATTTTTTTAAAATTTATTTTTAACTTTTATCATTTCCATTATATCAAATGAACAATAATGGCTTACCTTCCTGAAGCTGTGGAGTCCAATAAAGTACCACTTGACAGGGGGCTAAAAAAAAATGCAATGGTCTGATTTTTATTGTTTCTATGTACCTTTTAATGTTGTTTGGTGAAAAAGAGAAGGAAGTTGAAAAAGCCCTTCCCCAACAATGACTTCAGATTTTTGCCAAACAAGATCTGTTCTCTCTGCCTAGAAACATCGTTTTTCTTTTTGTCTGTTTATGGTCTTTTTCTGAATCAAGGCATTCAGTTCATTTTGCACTAGTTAACTGAAGAGAAATTCACTGCGTACATCAACATTTTTTTTTTGTGAAAATCAAACATGAAAATTGAAACATTGCATCATCATCATCATCATCATCATCTTCTCCTTCTCCTTCTCCCCCTTTTCCTTTTTCTCCTCCCCTCTTCCTTTTTCTCCTCCCCTCTTCCTTTTTCTCCTCCCCTCTTCCTTTTTCTCCTCCTCCTCTTGCTTCTCCTCCTCCTTTCCCTTCTCTTCCTTCTTCTCCTCCTCCTCCTTCTCTTCTCATCCTCTTCCTTCTTCTTCTCCTGCTCCTCTTCCTTCTTCTTCTCCTGCTCCTCTTCCTTCTTCTTCTCCTGCTCCTCTTCCTTCTTCTTCTCCTGCTCCTCTTCCTTCTTCTTCTCCTGCTCCTCTTCCTTCTTCTTCTCCTGCTCCTCTTCCTTCTTCTTCTCCTCCTCCTTCTCTTCCTTCTCATCCTCCTCCTTCTCTTCCTCTCCTCCTCCTCTTCCTTCTTCTCCTCTTCCTCTTCCTTCTTCTCCTCTTCCTCTTCCTTCTTCTCCTCTTCCTCTTCTTTCTTCTCCTCTTCCTCTTCTTTCTTCTCCTCTTCCTCTTCTTTCTTCTCCTCTTCCTCTTCTTTCTTCTCCTCTTCCTCTTCTTTCTTCTCCTCTTCCTCTTCTTTCTTCTCCTCTTCCTCTTCTTTCTTCTCCTCTTCCTCTTCTTTCTTCTCCTCTTCCTCTTCTTTCTTCTCCTCCTCCTCTTCCTTTCCCTTCTCCTCCTCCTCTTCCTTTCCCTTCTCTTCCCCCTCTTCCTTTCCCTTCTCTTCCTCCTCTTCCTTTCCCTTCTCCTCCTCCTCTTCCTTCTCTTTCCAATTTCTTAGCAACTTTTGCATCATCTCCATTGGTCCTCCTCTCTAAAATTTGGGTCAGCATAATACGGCACTTGCCTTTGCCCTAAGTAATAAAAAAAGTATAATAAAATGTCTACTGCACACAATCTCTCCCAAGGAGTTGATCGATATCAGAATTCTTGATATTTGAAAGAAAAGTTAATGACATTGGTTTCCTTTTTTGTTAGCTGTTATTGCTCCAGGGAGTTAATAAGCTTTGTTTTATTACTGAGGTCTTTCTTTCAACACATTTTGGCTAGTTTATTTCAGCTTTTATCTACAGAATTTTGTATTTAGTAAACTTGAAGATTCCAAGTGGAACATTTTATTTTACTTATAAAGCTTTGTTTTATCACAGATACAACTTAGGCAGCTCACTGCCTTGTCATCTCTTATGATGTAAAGTCTAGAGAATATCAAACAAATAGATTCTCTTGCAGAGAAATCAATGCAACTTTTAAAACAGACCGTTGCATCTATACCAACAAAGAGAATATGACACAGAGGCAATGAAATGAGGATCCTAATAAATCACTCAAAAAATCAAAAGCTTTTTTAATTAAATAATTGATTTTTATGAGAGATAAGATAAAGTTTAAAAACTCCCATAAAAATGAATCTTTTGGTTTCATCTGATAGATTATTTCAGTCAAAGCATAAAACTGTTTTTTAACATTGTAACTTCTTTGGTTCAGTGAATTAAGCTGAGTATCATTAAGTTGCCAAAATTATCTCTGCAAATATTTCATGCATTTATTTTCCCTCTTTCCTGTATTTGATGTCCAAATCATTTTATCTCTTTCAAGCAAAAAAAAGATTAGAACAGACATTTGCAATTAAAATGAACCATTTTAGTATTCAGGCTATTTTCTTGCAAAAAATGCATAAAACATGCACAATTTGCTGAAAATCAGAATCTATATCTTACATCCAAATATGTCATTTAAACTCTAATCACCAAATCATTCTTGCATTTCAAGTGCGGAATAATGTAGAAGTCGTTGATTTAATCAGGTTGGAATAGATTTAGCCCAGTGTGATTCTTGTATATAGATTGGAATCACCTGGATACATGTTGGGGATGTACGGCTTTGTCTTGTGTATCTAGCTGCTAAAATAGACTGATCCAGTAAGTATATTAACAGCCATTTTGTCTTCTCCATTTTCTCAAGAGATAGGTTTTATTTCCTCTTTGCTTACAAATTCTACACCTGACAAAGGCTGAAAGATAGTTTGGTCAAAATATTCAAAAATACAGAGGTTCAGTTTTCCTTACTAAATCTAGAAAGATAATGACTCTTCTTTAAGGTATGGACAAATATGAGATGATGAGGAATCATCCAAATTTATTTAAAAAAAAAAAAAAAAAAAAAGATTGATAAATATGTAAAATAATCTTTAAAAAAATACTAACACAAGATTGGGGCATCGTTGGTCCCATTTTAATTTCTTTTTTTTTCTTTTTTTTTTTTTTTTTTTGAAAAAACTAATTGATCGTTTTTAGATGACACCCAGTTTTATACTCATGCAAATTTTCAAGGTTGTAGCCCAAAAAATAAGACCAGGAGTGTCTAGAAACACACACACATAAATAGACACTCAAAGAGAGAAGAATCTATAGCCACATGGCTAGTTGGTCAGGCCATTTGTGGGGCTACGGTAATTTGATATGGAGTTGCTCATCGCACTCCATCATTTTCCACCAATAATTGTATTGTCTTTATGAAAATACTTTGACTAGAAAATAATTTAGAATAAAAACAATCTTCTGAGTTTCTTTTCATTAGCGACTAATTCATATTATAATCTGTCTTGTGCTGTTCATGTTAATATGATGAATAAGTGATGTATCATGGCTTTTTGTTCTGGCTTTTTTCCAAATATTTTTTGTCATCTCAAACCCATTGCTATCCACCCGGCATTAAAACAGTGTAGAGAAATGTCAATTTGGTTTGCATCATGTACAATTATGTCTTGAGGCAGATTTTTAACAGCTTTAGGAAGATCTTATAATTTGATAATGAAGTTATTTTTTTATGGACGAGCTGAGCCATAAAAATTTGATCAGTTAGAAGCAGTGGTTTTGAACCATTGAAAACTCAAGGACCCCCTTCTATGGAGAAAATACTCTAGGAGACTCCAAATTTCAGCATTTTTAGTTTTTTTAGACTAATTAATGAACAATAGAAAGTGATTTTTGTTCTTTTGAAACCCTTTATTTGAAATGAATTACATTTAATTGAATTATGATATGTGGAACAGGTCTGTGTGTAATAATTATTTTTTTGATAGCTTTGTGATAAGTGAAAATGTTTTTTTTCTTCTCACAGGATTTGTGATGTTAGGGAACACTGCTGGGGACCACCAGGCATCATTTGATAGACCCCGGTTTCAAAATCATTGGTACAAATTATGGGCTGATTTTTTTTCTCCAGCTTTTATGTTGATATCGAAATGCCTATCAGATCTACCAGGTTTTTTTAGAAACTGACACCCAAAACCATCAACTTTAGCATAGGTTTCTTCAGTTTTTAAGTTGGTCTGGCTGGCTATGCATGTATCATGCATACAGAGCACTCTAATGAAGCTAGAGGACTGAAAATATAAACTCTTACTCCTATTCAAAAAACAAAAGTTTTTTGTTTTTTTTTTCTAGACATAATTATGTCTAGAAAAAAAAACTTTTTTTTTTACTTTTTTTTTTTTTTTTTTTTTTTCAGCCTCTTTCCCCCAATAGGTTTCTAGCAGGGCGTTCAATTTGCAATGTAAGTTTTTGCTTAATTGGTCCTTCAATTTGTGTCCAGCAGTGTTTTTTGAAAATTCGCACTCTGTAACCATTGCTCTTTTTTAAAAGATAGAGAAATGCCCCTGGATCAAACGCTTACATTCTCTTGTTATTTCTGTACTTGCAAAATCTATGATAACCCAAGTTGTAAATGAATAGACAATTGTGCTTGTATCTCCTCTATACATATCATTTCCAGTCACAATTGTTCTCCTTTTCAATTTACAGTCAAAGCCCAAAACCATCCATCATGTTCAGCATAATACCTCTTGACAGATAACATTACTGCTGATATCTGTTTTGGGAATAGTCAAATGGTCTCTGTGAATTCAGCAAACCTGCTTGTAAACATTGTCAGAGATTATAGAATCTGTGTGGAAAGTCTGCTCTCTTGAACACAAGCCTGGAAGGCCATAAGAAATCTATATAACTCCTGCTATCACTTCATATGTGTGTATATATAATATATATATATATATATATATATATATGTATATTATAACAAAACTAAGCAATGTCATTTTTTATGAATCTGTTCAATTCTGGTTGAAAGGTTGAAGAATAGTCTGATATCAAGACGGAAGAACTGAATAAAATGTCTTTTATTTTGACACTCAATGCTTTGACCTACTTAGTATAATGCATTCAATGATTCTTGTTTCTGCAAGCAAACCTGCCAGAATAGGAATATACAGCAATGATACAATCCGGATCAAATTTGAACCCCTACGGCAATCCTTTCTTATCAAAAAACAAGAACCATAAGTTCAACGACGTGTCCACCATCATTACTCCCATACCTGTGATATCTGATTTTAAAAAGATTGTAAATCAAATAAAAATAGCATTACCAGTGGTGGTGGAAGTAGCATGAGAAAGAGAATGGTTCACCTGAAAATCTGGTTATTTATAAGTTTAAATCAGAGTAGGCGTGGAATTGTTTTTTCAATAATTTCCTCCAGAATCCTAATGTATTTTTATTTATCTATTCATTTATTTTTTTGACTAAGGGGTTTAAATGAGTATTGTATGTACTATTTTTAGCTTATGGCAAAAATCAGCTAAACTTTAAATTTCCAGCTGAATTTATATGAATTATAAATTCATAATTTAGCTTGAAATTTAAATAATAATGAATTTATAAATTTAGCAGGAAATTCAAAAGATTAGCCAATTTTAGCCATTTTTGGAGATAGTTTTAGCTATTAATAACAAATGATACTATGAAAAAAAAACAAATGCTTGGTATATCATCTTCTGATCAGAATAGATGTTCTTTTAATGATATCACATATTCTCGTCCTTCCTCTTTCTCTTGTTTACATAAATAGAACCACTGACCAAGAAGCTTCTAAAAGAGATGTGGTTTCTTTGACTAGTGCTTGTTCCATTGCGCTTTTAATTTAAAAAAAAATTTTCTGTGTGCATTTCTGTCACGGCTTCCAAATGAGGTACCCCTATATCTACTCCTTCAGAGAAGTGCAGAAGGAATATCTTGTCTCTGAAGACGGAGCTAGAAGGTTTCGAGGATTTACCGAAAGATCGTAAAGCAAGATCAAAAATAGGAAGAGGGGGCGACCAAACTGCCTTTGGAATTACCAAATGATATTCATTAGATATGGTAAACTATCAAAAATGACTTCTTATCTTCGGAACACGGGTCAACCATTCAGGAATAACAAACTTTCAGTTTTGATTACTACACCCTCCCATTTAGTTTGTTTATTTCATGGTTTACTGTATATGTAAGTGAATGAACACAAATGTGCCAATTGTGTGCATATGTTGAAGAATATCCCTATATACATACATACACACACAGATTTGCATCAATGTATGTACACAAGTTATACATGGATGGGTGTGCACAGATTTATTTGAATGCCTGCAGACATAGTTATGTTGCTTACTTCCATCAATGAAGTTGAAACAGGTAAATGTATTTACTCATATTTGTCTGTCTGCCTGTCTCTCCACACAATATCTCCAAAAGTTCTCAATGAATTTCAATGACATTTTTGGAAGTGTGGGTTATGGGCTATGCATATCTATACGTATATATGGTTTGAATATGTGAAAAAAAATGTCTCTTAATAAATAGAATAAGGGAATTTTTTGACCTGCCCTAAAAAGAATCAAGAGATATATGTATTTGAGAATATTTGTCTGCCTGCCTGTCCCTTCATGCAATGTCTCCAAAAGTTCTCAATGAATTTCAATGGCATTTTTGGAAGTGTGGGCCATGGACTACAAAAGAATATTTCAAGTTAAGGGCAGGTCTGGGAATATTTTCTTTCTTTTCATTAATTTTTTGATCGGGAGACATTTTTTTTTTTTTTTCTTATATTTGAACAATAGTCTGAAAATTGAAGAATCAAAACTTACACAGTTACCTTCCCTGCATTAGATATACAGATATACATGGATTAGAGCAATCAATTCATTCCTAAATTTTCTGTACTGTTCATAACTGCACTATTCAAGGTCTTATTATAATTCAATGGATTTTTCAGCCTATACTCGGTTATGTTATTTTTTATACCATTAACTTAACTGTACTACTTCAAAAACCTCACTAATCAAAATATACTATTTTCGGTATTCCTATGTATATGAACTTGTTCTCATTCAGTTTTTAGTTAGTACATGGTTTTTGCAGTGTTATGTACTCTCTGAGTGCTTTTAAGAATATTCCTGTCTAATATATAATGGATGGAGATAAAGGAATCCTGGAGACTATGTCTGCCAAGCTTGTACTTTTGTTTACGTTGTCTACTTCATCCACAAATGCTTTTCAGATTCTGATACCATTCAACCAGGTGGAAAACAAGAGAAGACAATCAAAGTGCCAAACTTTTGTTCTTTTTCTTCAAGTCATAAACACTGGACCTTGTCCGTCCAGAGGTCTTATGGCTTTTCTTAATGCAGAGCACAATCAGCCAGACTTTATGAGCAGAGGTGTGTCTGTCTGACTCCGATTAGAACCAAACGCCGAGTGCTCCTTTCACTTTTATCTGGTCGACTTTTGATTTCTCTCTCAACTCTTTTCTTTCTTATTCTTTCTCTACTTCCTTCTCTCTCACTCTCTCTCTCTCTCTCTCTCTAACTTTTTTTTTCATCTTCCTTCAGCGATTCTTCATCTCCCTCTTTTTCTTTCTCGACTCCCGCTTTCTCCTCCCTCTGTTTTTATTTCTCTCTCCTCTTTCTCTCTCTTTCTCTCCCTTCCTCTGACAGATGCTCTATCTTTGGATTCTCTCCTTGTGTCTCTCTCCTCAACTTTCTCCCTTTTTCATGGTCACTCTCACTTATTCTCTTACTAAGAGGTAGTACATGGGATCTGCAGTGGGGGTGCCGGCACCGGAGTTCTTGAAGTGCAATATTTTAAAGAAACTCTGAAAAAAATCTCGAAAATAATGTAAAAGAAAATATTTAAAAAAAAAAACTCCTAACGCTGCCACTGCTTTTATTATAGAATTTTATAAGAAAACCTCAAGAAAACTGTAAACAAAGGTTTTTTTTAAATTGGTCTAGCTGGCTATGTATATATTATATGTACAGGATGAACTGTTGGTACTAGAGGCTTGAAAATTTGAACATTTACTACATATCTCTAGAATTTTTTTCTCCAAACCCCACTCCGCAGAATAGGTCTTTTGAATTTTAGCATTGACTGAATGCAGGTATTTCCCATCATAACATGGTTGCTGGGGTCCAACAAAGGCAACTGCATTATAACCAAGTGACAGATAATCAAAAGTACATTACAAGTTCACCACTGAATAAAGGTATCATTTTAATGACAAAATCAGGGAAATTATACGTGAAATTAAAACAGAAGGTATTTGGAATTTTCACTCTGGTGCAGACTGTTAATTATGTTCTGAGATACATGGTTCTTTTTTTAACTTTACCTGGCATAAAATTGCTTCTGACAATATGCTATACGCCCATATCTTGTTGGAAAAAAAAAATTTCTGACGAGGGAACCTCAGTAAAAATCTACCATTATAAGAAATAAGGTTTAAATTTTCTAGCTCTGCAATATCTAAGATATTCTTACTCAATGAAGGTCACTCTAGCATGTCCAATTGATTTCATTGGTCTACTGAAAAATTCCTACGGGGCTCTATTACAGCGCCTACAGGTAAAAATGCTGGGTTCACCAATCAACTGCCTTGTACTACAAATCACGCTATATCGAACGTCACCTGTATCATTTTCTCTCTCTCTCTCTCTCTCTCTCTCTTGCTGTTTCTTCAGATTTTATTTTTCATTTTGGTCTTCTGTCAGAGCCCGGAGCAAGGATAAGACAATCTCAATGATGACTCAATAAGAGGGGGGAAAAAACAAAAGCAGAAGGTGGTTCTGTTTTTGGCACACTACTTTCTATTGACTTATCATACGGGCTGTTTTTATTGCTATTATCAGTGCATCAGTGATTTGTTACTATTTGATATATATAACTCAGATTGGGAAGAACGGTGACCAAAAGCAGGAATCGTAGACTGCGGGAATGCATCAAGAGTTTGGGCCAGTTGCTTACAAAGTGTACATCTATGTGAATGTGTCTGTCTCTGTCTTTCTCTCTCTCTCTCTGTTCTTCCCGTTTTCTCCCCATATTACCTGAAAGAGAGAAGAAATCAATAATTATGAAAACATTGTGCATGTGTGAATCTCTTTCTCTCTGTACTCGCAGATTAACTAAAAATATCAACACCTGCCCACATTGGGGGACATTACACCAAATACTGGATACAGGCTCTGTAAAACAGACAACTTCTTGTACCTACAATTTTTTGCTGAAGATGATGTTGACTAATGAAACCTCAAATTGAATAAATGAATCTCATTTGTACACCATATGACCTTCAGAATACTGTCGGACAAATTACAATCTACACTGATACAGAAGTCTATATATATATATATATAATATATATATATATATATATATATATATATATATATATATATATATATATATATTGTGTCATCCACAGACAGCTGTTTTGTCGTATTACAACTCTTCAGTGTGGCTATAGACTATCCATTATCCCATCCAGTACCACGAGGTTGGACAGAAACCTTAGTTGCAGACCCAGAGGCTGGTATCCTCCCTCTACTCCATGGAACTGGATGGTCAGTAATGTTGAATTTAAGCAATATTTTTGTTTATGCATATATATTCCCTATCCACCAGAGTGCTACATTCCATGTTGGAAGAGCATTTATATATATATATCTGTACACAATCATACTTGTTGATCCTGGATAAAAAACTAAAAATCCACTTTTATATTTGAATTACAATGAGATTTTATTTCTAAGCTACAAAACTGTCTTTCAGTAGAAGAGTTCATCATTTCAAACAGTGGGTGGTAATAATTCTTTCAACAAATAATTACCTTCATATGGAAGAATCCATTGTTACTGATAGAGAAACTGAAAAAAATCACAATGTTCATCATATAAGTAAAATTCATTTTGTTCTTTTGCAAACTAATGAATTCGTATACACTGGGCACAAGTCTTTAATGGTTGACTGTGAGGTAAACGAATTCCCATTCATATAGAGGTAATTAATATGCACTTTTAATTAAACTCCTATTCAGACTTTTTGTGTTCATAGACGCAGGTACAGAATAAAGTTTACCTACCTCCAATTAGGCTTATACTTAACAGCAGGCACTGTTTTTCATGTGTTAAGTCTATGTACCTGATGAGACTTCTATAACATTTAGGTATTTATACAACTGAATTATAGGTTGGTAGTTAAAGTGTCCTTATTTCGATGCAAGCCTTAATGTCTTTTGTACATATGCTACTGCGTTTCCTGTCCCACCTTTTGCTCCAGCAACTGTCATTTCTTCTTGTTAGGTGTCCAGCCCATTTTTTGCTTAATAATTTGTATAATATACCTCTTTCTGATTCATGTTGATTTTTTTTGAACAGTGAGATGTAGGAAGATCAATTAAAGGATAATATATATACAGAATGGATGAGAAGTCATTGGTAACTTTTCTAAGTATTACTCTATTTTTGTGGACCAAATTTGAAGGAGGTGGTGCACTGCACTGAACCACAAACTCTGGATCAACTGGAGGGGCATATCTGACAGGTTACGGCCAAATAACTACCAGTCTTTCTTCAAAGGTTTATTGGAGCCGTATCAAAATCCTTACGGATAATAGTAAACAACAGTGGTACCTATTTTGAATTTCAAAAGCAGGAAAATTCTATCGTTGTTTGCTATAAAGCAAAGCTACTTTGACTACAATTGACCAATAGATATAAAGTTATCACCAATTTCCATTAGGAAGTTAGTTCTAACCCACCCTGTGTGAGTGAAATTGCATGTATAATTCTGGCAGCAATTTTGTATGTATTTGTTTGTTTTTTATATATGTATATATATGTGTGTGTATGTATCATGTATGTATCGTGTGTGTGTGTATGTATCGTGTGTGTGTGTATGTATCGTGTGTGTGTGTATGTATCGTGTGTGTGTGTATGTATCGTGTGTGTGTGTGTATCATGTATGTGTGTGTATGTATCATGTATGTGTGTGTATGTATCGTGTATGTGTGTGTATGTATCGTGTGTGTGTGTGTATGTATCGTGTGTGTGTGTGTATGTATCGTGTGTGTGTGTGTATGTATCGTGTGTGTGTGTGTATGTATCGTGTGTGTGTGTGTACGTATCGTGTGTGTACGTATCGTGTGTGTGTGTGTACGTATCGTGTGTGTGTGTGTACGTATCGTGTGTGTGTGTGTATGTATCGTGTGTGTGTGTGTTTCCATATCTGTGCAGATAAACTGAGCTAGGTTTTTTCCCACATTATGGATGGGAGTATGAGCCATAGACTGAGATATGCATCAACAGTTTAATGTTTGTTTTCATTCATTGGCTTTGAGTCTCTTCCTAATTGCTTTCATCTCTCTTTGATACAATTTTTCTGCAACGAAAACTGAGCAAAGGTTCAAGGTCAGGCAGAACTAGTAACCTCATCCATGAACTACAATGTAGGCCTGGAATGGCAACCGCAACATTCACCCTCCAGAACAAAGTATAGAAGGGCAGATAATTTCCGTTGAAAACAAAGTTGAGATTCTTTAATTTCGAACGTGCTATCCACAATGTTTTATGGCTACAAGAACTGGTCAATTAAGACCACAGCAGTGATGAAATAGGATGCCATTGAGACTAGATTCGAATGTAAAACCATGGGCATCAAAAGGAAGGACTGGGTATCAAAGAAAGAGGTCAGGAAAAGATTATAACAGCCTCTTATACTAACCACCATTTGAAAATGGCACCTCCACAGCTCAGCATATGTCTGGAACCTCCTCAAAACAAGCCCTGCGAATCGAGCCATCAAATAGATGACAATAGGCCAGAGAGAGAGAGAGACAGCGGCTCAGGATGAACTGGCTACAGACAGTACAGAAGGACCTCCAACTGGTATGACACCACCAAACAGACTGAAAAGTACCTTGACAGCCTAATGTGTTGCAAAACACAGAACCAACTAAGTTTAGTTTCAAACTTGGTAAAGAAAAATTGCTTACTTTTCTCAAGTTGAGTGTTTGGTGTCAAACTTTGAGAACAAACATGACTCTGTTTCATATAGCTTAGTGGTTGATGGTACCTATATGTATTGTCAGTCGGAGGTTGTCCTAATCATTTACGTTCATTTTCTAGTTGGGCATTTCTGTGCTTGATTATTCATCTTAATATTGTTATGAGTGAAAGGACTGATGTGCACATACATTTCAACGAAATGTTGGTGAGTTCAAAATGTCTGAATTGTTTGGATGACATTTTTTCCATTGTCTTTCCTTGTAGCCAACTAATGATGTCTGGCCATAAAACCATCAAAGGGAATTCAAAGTTATTGCTTTTTTTTAGATTCTTCTTTCTTTTCTTTGAAATATAAAAATGAAATAGTGCTTATAGACCAAAATCAGAATTGAAAATTTCCCCAAAGTAAACAGGTGGGGTTAGTCACTCGATAGAAACACAAGATGTGTTTGGGTAATCTATTAAGAATTGGAAAGAAGCGTGTCAATGAGTAAGTTACCATCCTCATCTTTTGTTGGGTAGTGATTATATTAAAAAAAATTTTTTTTAAGTGTGGGGGGGATGCTGCCGGACACAAACTGGGGGACCAGTTTAGCGAAAACATACTTTGCTAATTGAACCCCTACTAAAAACCTATTTAGTCTGAGAATTTTGAGAAAAACCCTTAATCATTTCTAGTTATAAGTGTTGAATAAATCTTTAGATTTCCAGCTATCTAGCCCATTGGTACAGCCTGTATGCATGATACATACATCGCAAACTAGTGTACGAACCAGCCAGCAAACCAACTTAAAAACTGAAGAAACTTATGTTGATGGTTTTGTCCATTTACTTGTTTGATTTTTTTTGTCTTCAGCTTTTTACAAAAAAACTCAGGAATCTTCAACTTTCTGTTTTTTAAGAATATTTTCAAGTTGAACTAAACCCTCAAAAATTCTAAAACAGATTTTTATGAATAAAAAATCTGTATCAAGAAAACAAGATCCTGTAATAGGGAAACCAATCAATTGCTTACAATCTTGAATAGCGGCTTTTTGTTTACATATTGATAATTTTCATTAGATGGGTATGGCGGAGCTAATACTTTCTGAATTTGTCTTCTTCATCATACCATCTCATATTTTGCTGGCTGCATTATTGCATATGATCCGGGGATCCATGTTGTGAATTGTGATGTCCAATGCTTACCAGCCATTCTTGCAACATGACCAGCCCATTGCCATTTGAGTTTTCTAATTGTATCTATATCTCTAACTCCTATCTTTTCTCCAATATGCCGTTCAGTCTTGTGATCTTTCCATGTGAGATTGAGCAAGATTCTATCCTGTGCAAGTTACATGGTTTTCAATGTGAGGGCCAAACTTTTGGTTAGGTTCCATGTTTTAGCTCCATAGGTATGTATTGGTTGTATACCCTTCTTTTTAGAATTAATGGAGATTTTTTCTCTTGAAATTTGAGCTTACTCTCTCAAAATCTTCTCAACCTAGAGTGATTCTTCATTTGCTTTCTTTTTTTTTTTTTTTTTTTAAGATTCTGTGGAAATTCTTTCTTATTCTTGATTTTCAAGAATTTTATGAAATACTATACTTTGTGAGAATCATTTTCTTCCTGTCTATTTTTCTCCGGTGGACTATAATTCTTGAAATATTTTGCAATGCTTTGGCTTTAAAAGGAACAACAAAATTGCTTGTGGCTGAATATTGATCGTAATAAGTACATTTGTATTTATTGGATGTTTATATATAACATAGATTTTTACAAACCCAATAGAATCATTAATGGATCAAAAATTCCGAACGAATCATTAATGGATCCATGAGAAGTCAGGAAACTGACACTAAAATCAATGGGTTTCACTTGAAGTATAGCGTGACCTGTATTTTTCAATATTTCCACATATATTCCGATAATAGCAGCAAAAGCTCTCTCCGCACTCGAACATGTTCAGTAGGTATGAACCATTGCAGTATCTGAGTAGTTAAGTAACTGGTGACTGTGGAGTGAATGTCTTTCATGGAAGCATAGAAAGCATTCTGCATATATCTTGGTTAAGTATGAACAAGCCTATTGATACAGATTCTTTACAATAGCAAATAAAAAAGATGGAAGAGAGATTTGTGTGCTCTTTTTTTATTTTTTCCTTTTACTTATTTTACTTTCGTCTTAGGAAAGATATACGTCTTTCTTTATTCGGTGACCGTTTTTTTATATTCTTTTTTTTTTTCCCCCCCAATACATTCGGTTACCTTCGAAATGGGTTTCTGAAAGAGATTTCGCATCATATTACCAGAATCGGTTGAATTTATTCTGTAAACTATTTTGTTGCTGCGGATAGGTAAAAGTTTCGCATTTTCCAGGTCCTTAGTCATCCGGTGTCTCACCTGACTAAATGCGAATATCATTCCTACTCTTTTAGTTTGATACTAAAAGACCATATCAGAAACCATCAACCAAAACTGTCAACATAGGTTTCTTCAGTTTTCAAGTTGGTTCTCCAGGCAGGCTATGTATATATGACTTATAAAGGCCCCGCCAATGGAGCTAGTGGGCTGAAATTTTCAACATTTACTCCATTATCATGTTCAGAAAAAAACAATTTTTTGTTTTTACAATATTCTCCTGAAAACAGATTTTTAGTGGAGGTACAATGTAAGTTTTTGCTAAATTGGTCTCTAGATTGCGCAAGCATGTTTTTGAAACCCAAACTTTTTTGCGATCCACTAAAATGAGAGAGAAGTAACTTGTCTATTGATCACATCTTATTCTAATTTTTCAATTGATCACCCCCAACTGGCATGATGCCAAGAAATGTTGGTTATATGACAGTTTCTATTGAATGACTAATCAGGCGTGTCTCTCAGTTTGGTTCAAATTAAGCAAAAGATTTCAGTGTATACATTTTATACTTATGTCCTTTTTTTTGTTTTTTCTTTTTTTTTTTCATTCTGTAGGTTTTAGTGGGAGAAGGGTATGATGAATTTTGAAAGTTTGGATTGAAGATTTTTCCTTTCACTGTAGATGTAATCTAAGAAAAGCAATATTTACACTTTAGCACGGCTTTATTCATTATAAAAAAATACATTACTTAAAAAAAAAACTTTGTTTTTCCTTCATTCGGAGGATTAAGAAGGAAAACAACTTATAGACACCATGACTGTTGAGATCTCAGGAACGTCCATAATCATGAATTGTATCTTTATTTAAATTGCATCTAAAAAAAAAAATGCAATTACATTAGTAAATCTTTCATTTTCAGCATTGTTCTCTTCGGCATAACAAAAAAACATTTCATACGCAACAACTGAATAAATACTGTTTATAGATTTGAGAAGTTTCACTTTCGTCCAAAGAGGGTTTTTTTTTTTTTTTTCTTCTGGATGATTGAATGTATAAGTTAGACAAGTGCAAGGTCCAACTTGATGAGGCTTCCACAACACAACAGGGACAAGGTTTTAGAAATTAAGGCCTAACACAAAAAGGAGAGGGAAACAAGCTAATCCTACACTTTAAGCATTGCTACCATTGGAGATTTAAAAAAAATTCATTTACCACAAGTACATTTTGATAGCGCACCCGAAGAAAGCAGTAGAATGGATCAGCCAAAAGTCTTAACAGCACTAACAACAAAGTGTTCAATCATCCGGAAAACTCTTTGAATCTAATGGATATCATTCAAAGCAACACTTACCATAAAAAATATTATGATAAAGTTCATCAAGCAAACCACAGGCATCCTCCTTTATAACTTTGATGTTGGGGTCCAAGAAAGCCAACCCTGTTATAACCAAGCCACTGCAGGCTGAGGCAATATTCAAGGGTGGATGAAAGATGGTAAACATCTATGATATAAAAACTATGTGGTATTTGAACAGATGGAAAAAGGCATTCTTCAATGTTTGTTTTTATTAAATAATACCACCAAAATGACTACAATATATTATAAAGTATCATCTTCAGTCTTTTAATGTTCCTCATTGGACATGGACCTTCCTCAGGATCCACCACATTTCTCTATCATGGGCGTCATGAAGCCAGTATTTTCTGAGCTTGTCAAATTCATTTCTCGATCTTGTATTTTGTCAGCCTCGGTTTCGCATGTGGTCTCTGGGGATCCATCTTGTGAGTTGTGATGTCCATCTGTTGTCTTTCATTCTTACAACACTGCCACTTGAGCCTTCTAACAGATTCTATGATGTCTCGGACAACCGTTTTTTCCTTATATATTGTGCTGTCTTGTGATCTCTACATGTAAGGTTTAGCATGATTCTCTCCTGCACACGCTGCATGCTTCTCAGCTCTACAGGTTTGTCTCTTGGTTTGGTTCCATGTTTCAGCTCCATAAGTGACTATCAGGAGGATGAATTGGTTTTAATTCTTCTTTCCAGGACTACTGGGATTGTCTTGTTTTTGAAGGTTAAGCTTTCTCTGCTGAAGGCTTGCCATCCGAGGGTGATTCTCTGCTTGACTTCTTCTTTGATCCGCACAATGAAACATAAAGTATACTAAGTTCCAGTATTCAAAAACAAAATGTTTACGTCAATGGCTTAATCTTTTGAACCCTTAGCCCTCGTGCATTAAAATATACCATACCTGAGCTCCAGAATGGAAAAGCTCAAATTAATTTTCAAAAAAGTTATGTTCATTGACTACAGAAGAGCTTTTGTCCTATTCATTTAATTTTTTTACAGTTGTTTTGCTGATATAAGTCAAATTTGTTTCTGGGTGGGAGTTGTCATCTCTGTCATCGAATGGGCAATGTAGTGTATAGTGCTCAGGCTGAAATATTGCACTTTTAGGGTACAAAAACAGGGAATTCTGTTATTTGTGATCTCTAGGTGTGTAGGTGAATAGGGAGGTAAAAATGTTGAGGTCCAACACCCACCTGCCTTATATCGTGAACCATACTATAATGAACCTTATTACATCGGGGGGATGGGGGCGAGAGGAGGTCATGTGCTTCTGCTGGAGGATGCAAACAGAATTTACACTCCCTTGGATCAGACCTTCTTGCCGATAGTGAAAGGGTTTGAAAGTTGGAACTCTACAGGGGATGGAGATCACTAACGGGTCATTATGAATAGTGACAGCTGAGAATGAGACGTGGCTTAGGCATTATGAAGTCCTTTACCTGACAACCAACATATAACACACACACACTTATATATCCATCCCCTTTCCCAACATATATCTTTTTGTCCTTCCCTGGAAACTGGCAGCGGACTCCCTTGCAGGGGATGCCTATATTACAACTGAGTCTGATCCTGAGAGCCGCATTATTGTCAGATTAAATCTAAGCTCAGTAAATATCTAAAGAAGCAATACATCATTATGGCTTTTATATACCTCTTGGGTTTTGTTGGGATAAATATCCAAGTTTGAAACATCTGAGCTCTCAGTTTTACATTTATGATACAGCCAAGTAGAAGCATGTTGCCTTTGAACAGCGATGGATTATGGATTACCTGTCAGCTAGAACAGGTCGATTACTCCTCAAATGTAAGAAGCGCTTTCGAATTTAAAACCTGAAATGATTTATGATTGTGCGTGCATGTTTACATCCAGAGGACAGGCCTCGATGTAAGCCCTTTTTTTTTTTTCGTTTTTAGAAGCGCGAGCATCTCTAGTGCTGATTGCCATCATTGGCTCTGACTAACTGATAAGCTGACATACTGAAACAAAATTTGCCGATTTAGCTTTTTCAGACCTAAATTTTTTTCCTTTTCATTACAAGGGAGAGAACTTGCTCATCTGTAGTCTGACTTCAAGACTTCTTTCATTTGACACAATATACATATTGAAATGTTATTATGACTCAATTTTTTCCACATTGAACATCAAAGTTATTATCAATTTTGATTTTTAATATTTCAGTTGCTTATTTATCCCAACTTTGCCCTAAGATTACAGTCTGATTCAATGATTAGACAGCGCAATCAGAAAATAAGCAAATCCATGTTGAGAATCAAACTCACACCTCTTAGCTCAGGGGAGTCCAGTATGTGCCTGGCGGCTTCAACCATTCAGCCACAGGGACTTTATAGTTAAGCAGAAGCTGACCTTATTCTTCAAACCTAAATCTTTACAACCAATATTCCATGCTGTTGATGTTCACAATTGAGACTTAGAAGTCCTTTCAATATATTGATATTCAAAATTTTTTTCATATTTATTCTTGGGAGAAGTATTGCAACATTATTGTCAATTTTGACTAGCTTTTTACCATAATCCTAACTTTCAGTCGCATTTTCATCACAACTTTTTGAATGGTAATATTTTGGGAACAAGGTAAAATCTAATCAAAATTAATGTTGGAATACTTCATCCAAGAATATATTCAAAAGGTAATTAATGGCTGACCAAAATTACAAGGCTTTCTACATAAAAAGTGTATTCTCATAAAAAAGGATATTTGATCATACCACAAAAATCAAAGATTATCAAAAAGATGAAAAAAAATTCTAGAAATCAAAACAACAAATCTTTTTAATAATTTGTTTTCTGTCAAAAGTCTATTAATCTGGAAAATAAAAGATGAAAAATTTTCTTGGATTTTGATAAATGGTGACAACTCTATGAAACTTTCCTTTTTGACCCTGACCTAATTTATACATATGCATACATACCTATTAAGTTTCAAGGTTGAAAATGAGAGGGAATCATCTGATCTCCCCCCACCCCCTATTTTTTTTTCCAGGCATTGGGATGAAAATGGGGTGGCGAATTCTAGGGGATTCTTGGGTCATGCTCCTCTGAGAACTTTGAAAATTATGTATCAAATAACTCCAAGGTTGAAATTGTATTCCATGGTATATCAGCAGCTGAAATTAAGTGTTGTCTTGAAGTCTATTTAAAAATGGTTTCATGTTTCATTTAAGATAAGATTTTTAGCTGAAATCTAAACCAGCAGTATTCAAACTGTGTTCCACGAAACCTTTCCAGGGGTCCAGGAAACAAAGTGATGTTTTGGCTTTTTTTATATTCAATGATTCTTCATTACATAAATGATTCCTTTATGGCCTTTCAATGTTTCTATTTTATTTCTTTAGCACGAACAGTGTTTTTTCATGTTAGAAAAAATGAACAAATTTTGTGTTTTTAATAAAAAAACATCTTGGTTATTTACGTCACATGAATCCTGTTCAATCAGTTATCGTTCATACATCTATTTTTCCTCAATGACCTTTGTTCTTTTCAATTTGAGTGAGTATTTCCCATTTGGGCTTATACCCATTCATACAGTTCCATTAACATATATATATATACAATGTGTGTGTGTGTAGAAAGGAAAGTTGATTTTGAAAGGTTCCCAAGAAAATTTAATCCTTGAAAGGGGTTCCCAAGTAGTTGAAGTTTGAAGGCCACTGATCTAAACCAATTTGATAAATCTAAATAATTTTAACATTTTTTTATAAAATGTGGGAAAATTTTTCTTTTCTGCTTGTAAACGTGAGAATGTATCAAAATGTGTGTGTCTAACACAGAATGTTTAAGACTTGGAAGGTCTGTGTATCTGTACGCAAAGGAGCTGGAAAGTTCTCTAACCAAGAACGGACTGGGCCAGAATCAAGGAACATACATTTCATTCTGCATCATCGTCATCATTCTCTTAACGTCTGTCGTTAGACATAAACTTTCCCCAGGATTTGACAAACCTCTCTATTGTGGGCATCATGGAGCCAATACAACATGACCAGCCCATTGCCATTTGAGTTTCTAGATGGATTCTATGATGTCTCAAACTCTTTTTTTTTCCCCCTGATATACTGTGCTGTCTTGTAATCTCACCATGTGGGGTTGAGCCTGATTCTTCCATGTACACATTGCATGATTCTCAATTGGTGGCTCAGACTTTTGGTCAAACTCAACGTTTCAACTCGCTAGGTGACTACTGGGAAGAGGCATTGGTTATATTAGCTTCTTTTTAGAACTAATGGGATCTTCTTGTTTCTGAAGGTTGAGCTTGCTCTGCCAGCAAAACAAAGGTCATATGTAACAATCAGGTCGGAAACGAGGACACAATGATCAAAATCAAAGACGCAAAACTGGAGAAGGTAGACCACAACATCTACCTAGGATAACGAATCTCCACGACATCCTGAAAAGAAAAAAAATCAAGCTAAGAATCACTCAAGGATGGTAAGCCCTTGGCAGAGGAAGCCCAACCTTCAAAAACAAGGAGATTCAATTAGTCCCATTCTGCATATCCACCCCCAATATTCAAAACACTTGGTACATTGTTTTTCAGTTTTTTTTTTTTGTTTGCTTTTTTGTTCTTAACCATTATGCCAGTAAAGTAATAATTATGCCCTTCCCTATAATATTGAACTACTGCCTCGGCGTGTTATTTTTGACCCACATGCTGTCTATGTCCCTGGTGCTAAATACCCTTACTATGATACTGTTTGCTGCTATCATTTCAAAATCATTCAAAAATGGCCTCCCTTTGAAACTCCTTTTAAGGTTTTGAAACAGGAAAGTCAGATGGAGCAAGATCTGGTGAGTAACATGGATGGTCAATGCCTTCAAACCCTGAGTTCTTCAAAACATCTATTGTCTTGCCAGCCCAGGAAGCAGGTTCATTGTCCTGCAAAACCTCCTTTCCATGATCTCCTTTGTGTTTTCCTTTCAATGCCTCCTCTATTCAGTACAGTAATAGTTGTATTCTGCATCAAATATTTGGCCCTTCAAAAGTCAGTCGTCAAATCACCATCTTAATCCAAGAAAAAACAAAAACCATTGCAATTATCTTGCCTACCATCATTTGAATCTTGAATGTCTTTGGCTGTGGGCTGATTCTACAGCATGGTTTGTTGTTTGGTCTCTGGATCATAGTGATGCAAACATGTTTCATCAACAGTGACAATTCGTTTGCAAAAATTATCTCTGGATCGCTGAAAATACAGCAAAATCAATTCAGAAGTGTCCACTCGATATTGTTTTCTGGTCAGTATTCAAACATTCAGGCACTCCCATGGCTGACAGCTTTTGTACACACAACTGCCCATGAATTATGAACCCGATGTGTTTCCCTGGATATCTCCAGTCTCCGAGCAATTCTTTTGGCCGTGATTTGAAACTTAGCACAACACTTCTTCACAGTTGATTATGACAGGCACTTGTCACCCAATGTTTGCATTATACACTCATGAATTTCCTTTTGGAGTTTTTTCCTGAGGGAACCAGAATTTCAAAACAGCCCCAGAGTTCAATACTTAAAAATTCCCAGCATTGTGCCAAAAAGGCTTTTACTCTATATTGCTTTTTATAGACATTTGAATAATTTTGTATATTTATGCATCCATAGCACACAGCATCCCCAAGATATAAAGCACCATATGCCACTGGTATTTGCATGTATATGTATGTATTATTGAATTGACAATAAGGAAAATAGTAGTTTTTAAATCAAGTTTATTACACTAATGTGTTTCGGCTTTGTCAAAGTAGTAATTTTAAATGGAACCATATTGAAGTCTTCAGCAATAATGTTACACAATATCATACCACAGAGCGTGAACACTTTAGTATATTGAATTATGAGGAAACTGCAAAATGAAAAATCGATCAATATGTTTGAAAAATACGAGGGGTTATGAGCAAAGAACATTGTGGATTTCCAAGGTTACTCTTCAATATTGTTTCATTGAAAATTACTCATTTGACGAAGCTAAAAAGCCACACATGTTGATATAATAAATTTGATTTAATACGACTAGAATCCATTAGAAAACTTAAATGGCAACTGGCTTGTCATTTTGCAAGAATGACATTCAACCAATGGACATCAGGATTCACAGCATGGATCCTCAGAGCTGACACACGCAACCGAGGTTGGCAGAATACATGATGGAGAGACAAACTAGACAAATTCAGAAAGTATTGGCACTGCGACGCCCAAAATAGAGAGATGTAAGAATGCTGGGAAGGTCTATGTCCCATAACGGACGTTATTTTCTGTATTTTCTATTTAATAATATTGTCGAATATCACATACACTTACTCATGTGTATGTATATTCATATATGTGTGTATATATATATTCATATATGTACAACGATAATGAAGAAAATAGGTAGCGTTAATTGTAAAGGTTAATGGGAAATTTGATTGAATTGAAATTTCCATCTGAAGAATGAAAATTCCACGTAGAACTGAGACAAAACTCGGTTCCGCTTTCTGTTCTTTATTAATAGAACATGAAATGCCAATTTAATCAATACCTATTGAATGCAATGACTATTCAGTATTTTTCTTAATTATCAAGAAATGGTTGTTCTGCGCATGACCCAGTTGACAATGATCCAGAAACACTTATTCTTTTAGTATTCGCAGGCTCCACCACAGGATACCTTCTGGCATTTCTATTGTCTGGATTTTATCTCAATCTCCTTAGAAGAGTTAGTCCTGTTGGATTTCTCCAAAGACACAAGTACTATTTTAGTTTACTTCTTTTTTTAATTGCTGTTACCTATTATGCTGGTTAAGATACTGTTTCTGGTTTTAGGTTATTCATGAGTATCTATCTGGACTTCACCCAGTCCTTACCGTTCATGGTAGAAACTTAAAATTTAGCAAACACATCTCCCAATAAGTAGAAAAAATGTTTTGTTTTTTTTTGTTTTTTTTTTCCAATTTAGCAAGAGTGGTCTTTACTGAGGATTCAATTTACAATGAAATTTCATGCCAAATTAGTTCCTAATTTTATGTGGATATTTTTTCTTTTTTTTTTATCGTAAAGTTATGATTCAAACCATACTGGTAGTATATTTTAATCAAGGTTATTTAATTTTCTCAACTCCATTGCTTAATCTATGAATTATTAATCATAATCTTCCCTATTGTAGATGATATAGAGCTAGTATTTTCTGAATTTGTCTAGCTCGTCCCTCCATCTGATACTATGCGGGGCTTGGTTGTGCATATGATTTCTGGGGATTCATGTCATGAGTCACGGTGTCCATCGGTTGTCTGCCATTCTTGCAACATAGCCAGCCCATTGCTATTTGATTTTTTTTTATGGATTCTATGATGTCCCTAACTCCTGTCTTTTCTCGGATGTATTATGCTGTTTTGTGGTCTCTCCATATGAGGTTGAGCATAATTCTTTCATGTGAATGTTACATAGTTCTCAATTTTTGGGTCTCATATAGGTGGAGGTAATTCATAATTTCCCTTGGAATGCTAGTTGTATAATTTCCAAGGAGCAACAATATTGCAGATAATTTGTTTGGTTGAAACTCTCTCACTCGTCCCTTTCTCTGTTGATATCACTGATGGCTTTTCCTTTTTACACTATAAGTATTATCTCCAACTATCTCAGTAATGTATCTGATGATAGCTTTTTGTCAAACTGATTTTAGTTTAACTCACCGAGACAATTTACTAATTCCGCCAGGGAGTGTACTTAAGTGCATTCTAAGTTTTGCAGACATTTGAAACATGACACACATTTCGAATACATTATGAGGACACATGACCATTATATTTGTATAATTTTGCCATAAATGAAATCTGTATCTTATAGCATTTAAAATGATAAATGACTTCCCAGGATTTCTTATAAAATCATCATCATCTGTCTTTTATCATCAGTCTTTGGAAATAGACCTTCCCTAGTATCCACCACAATTCTCTATCATGGGAGTCTGTATTTTCAGAGAACTTAAATTCAGCTGTTATGACCTTGCTTAGTAACCCTTAGAAAAAACGAGATCTCAATGAGTTAATAGATGCGTTATTTCTCCACTAAGATAACTTTTTCAGAGAGACTTTGATATCAGTTATCAACATTTTTAGAAGGGGCCTAGTGGTATATCAATGCCGATTTTCAAGTTACTGGACAAAACAGTATAGCCAAGAGTGCTTGAACACGCAAGCACACAAATACATACAAAAAAATGATAGAACCCTTTGCCATCTTTGATAGCTATGGTTATTTAACTAATCTCTGAAACAAACTAAATGAAGCGAGTAAGAAAGTTGGTCCCTGCATAAACTTCAGCAAAACAAATGTCATGTACAACAAACATGTTGAGCACAAAGACACTACGATCAAAATCAAAAATGCAGAGCTTGAGAAAGTAGACCACTACATCTATTTTGGACAATGAGTCTCTATGAAGTCATCAAAAAAAGAAGAAATAAAGCAGAGAATTACACCATGTTGGCAAGCTTTCAGTAGAGCAAGCTTAACTTTCAAGAACAAGAAAATCCCACTGGTCCTACTAAGGAAGGGTATACAACGAATGTATCCTACTGATAGTCACATGCAGAGCTGAAACATGGAACCTAAGAAAAAGATTGACCCTCAAACTGAGAACAATGCAACGTAAACATGAGAAAACCTTGCTCAACATCACATGGAGAGACCACAATACAGCATAGTATATCAGAGAAAAGACAGGAGTCCGGAATATAGAAAATGTTTGAAAACTCAAATAGCAATGGGCTAGATGTCTTGCAAGAATGTCAAACAACTGCTGGACATTGCATCTCACAACAGAGCTCTGGTGCAACACTGTGGCTAATAGAGAGTAAGATGGCATGACGAGCTAGATAAATTCAAAGTACTGGCTCTGGTGAAACTTAGGGAAGGTCTCTGCCCAACAATGGACACTGATGATGATTATTAAGATGATAATGTTCAAGTGATACAATAGTATAATGGAAACATTGTCTTTGGTATCCTTTCACCAATGTTCTCTTCTGATACTTTAATTTTCAAAAATAATTCTGAACAGAATATCTTTGACACATGAACAATTACTTGAATGTCTAAAGCAAAGAATCATTGAATAACAGTATATTATGGTGAATAAAATGGACATTGAATTTTAAAAAAACAAACTATGCAAATATCATGTTGCATTCAGTGAGCTGGTACTGTGACTAAGGGTCCATTTACCAAAACTTGACATGTACCGTTATGAGTGTTGGATTAGTTGTTGTCAGTTGTAGTCCTCCAATCTACTCTTGTGAACTATTCATCTTATGCTACATAATGATTGGTCTTGTGATGTTGAAGATGAAGCAGTATAGGATGAGCTTACTTCATCACTTTAATTTGGCCATGGTCAGGACCCATTTTTGTATTTGTAACAACCTCTGGTTCGTAACGGGCTCATGCTGAACTCTCCTGTCATTCAGCACCCCAAAAATTGGTTTGCTGCATAATAGGCACCAGGAGAAGTAGATGTTACATTATGATGGGTCTGGTGATGTTGATAATGAAGCAGTTTAAGATGTACTTACTTCATATCTTCTTTGGGGATGTTGTCGGTTAATTCTTTCTATCGTTGGTCACTGGGATCTGAGCATTGAAGGACCTGTGAAGGAAGGTCTTTTTGCAGCAATCCGCAATGAAGAAAAAATAGACCCAAATCATCACTGATAGTTTACTCTGTTAGCTGTCTAAAATGCTCTTCTTGCAGATTGCTCATTCAAAGGAACATGAACTTGTTTCAGACACAGCCCATCAAAATCCTAAGCTATTCTTTGTCAAACAATTTCTAGTCTGTTGTCAAAGTTGAATTTCTACTATGTGCTTACAAGTGGTGGAGCCCTTAGCAGCACACACCTTATGGAAAAGGTTCAGCTGAAGACTCTCGGTTTTATTACTCTCCTATCGATACTTATCTGATTTTAGACATGGATTTTACAAAATGACATCATTAGGTACTTGTCTCATTAGGTCATGTGATTCCTCACATGACTTACACAACCATTACATAAACCTAATTGCACCATCCAAGATTTGTTTACTTTATTAATTGAATTCCAAAACTCCTTCCTGATATTGTTTATAATTAGCACCTCCATATTCTTGATCTGCAGGACAACTTTAACTAAACAATATCATTTGTTTACACTTATAGATTTTTATTTCCATTTCACTGTTTATATTTTGTATGCAGCATTATTTTCGATAAAACAGGCACAAAATTTTTTTTAGATTTGATTATTTTGATATTGCTTAATCAATCAAAAATTATTTTTCTTTTTAGTTAATTAATTTTGTCTTTGTTGCTCTGTCTATTCTTCTATGCTTCAAATTAACCCCTCCCCTTTGGATCATTATAGTACACTCATACTGGGGCATGTACAGTATCATTTATTATAAGTCCCATTTTTATTACTTTTACAATGTTTTGTATGCCAAAACATTAGTAGAATAAGGAAGATGAGTGCAGTTTAGTTCCATTGTTTTAACTCTTAGATTCATATTTTAAAAAATTGAAAGTCACTATGGAGGGGAATAACTATTGATCACCTCCCTCCCACTGTTAAGTAAATAAGAAAATTTTTTTTCTATTCTATTCACAGAAGAGTTCCATTATTTTTTCATTCTATTCACACACTGTTGATCCGGAGTAGAATCAAGCAGTTTATGAAATTAAGAGTTGAACTTTTCAAAGTGTAGATACAAAACAAAAACCGTTATCATAGGTTTCTTCAGTTTTCAAGTTGGTGTGATTGGCTAGTTGGCTATGTATATGTGTACTTGAGCATCCACTGCTACTCCTCCAGGGGAGGGGCAAAAGGAAATATTCAGAATACATCTCAGTTGCAACTCTGTTACATAATAATCCAGTTGTTTTATATAGGAACATGAATCATTTGTTAAGCACTATTATCCAACTTTCGAAGCCCCCTTACCCTCTGGGACAAAGACTCAATTGTGGGGGGGGGTCATATACCCCATTTGCTATTGCACCCTAGCCAATACCCATGTACAGGCTGCACAAAATGAAATAAGAGGGCCGAAATTTTAAACATTTACTCCTTATGTGTACAGAAAAATTTTTTTGTTTCCTGAGAATTTTTTCCACTAGGAAGGTTTTATGTGGGGAGGGGTGGCGTTCAATTTGCAATGAAAGTTTCTGCTAAATTGATTCCTAAATTTGTGTTCAACAGCATTCATGCTTGGGTTTTTGTCTTTTTTTTTTTGTTTTGTTGAAATTCAGACTTTTTGGTGATCACTTTGGGGAAGAAACAACTTATTTAATCACAACCCTTTATTCTAATTTTTTAGTTGGTTACCCCAACATGGAATGCCTCCAAAAAACGTTGGTCACATGACAGTTCCAAAATATTTCGGTTACATGATGGTTACTAATGAGTGACTAACCAGACCTGTTTATTTTTCAATTCCAGATCTCTCGAATTGTTTTCTTTAGTCAGTGCAGTGTCAAATTCTCTGGTTATTGTGTTGATTAACCTTTTTCTCTTGCCAATACATATTTATATATTCAAGTCGTTTAATCTGATTACATATGTTATTACTGTAATTTGCATATCTTAATTGTATTCTGAAGATTTGTGTTGGCTAAGAAATTTTATCAGTCACAACAAGCAAACAAATCAATATCTCTTCTGACATCCGCATCTAACCACTATTGAAGTGATCTTTGTGTGTGTGTGTGTATGCACCGCGATTACTGAACAACTGGCTATGTTATATATATAGAGATATTAGACAGTGTTAAGTTCAAAGATTTTTCAGATTATTGGTTCTTGATAACTCTATGCACTGTGATTACTAAATAACTAACTGCTACATGGAGTTGGTATTCTCTAAATGTTCAAGTTAGCATAAAAGGCAGTGCAGTGTTGAGTTTGGTTTTTAGATTTTTTTGAGAAATCCAAGATCCACAATTACTCGACAACTGGCCATAGTATGAAGGTAACATTCGACAAATATATTAGTCAGCGTGTAAGGCTGTTGAGTTTGAAGTTTTTTGGTTAGCAGTTCTTGAAAACTCTGGTAAAAATGAACAAAAAATTGAAGATAATGGATCTTTCTTCTGAGTTTCTACAAATTATCTCCCTTGACTTCTGCTCTTTGGAATTATCTAAATTTAGATAAAAAGATACCTAAATTTTCAACACTGACGAAATACGACTAATAGAAAATCATGTAAGAATACAATTATGGCAAGCTACTCCACACCCTATGAAGTCTGGCTCCTCCGAAAAGTGCACCTTTGGAGTAGTCAATGCCTTAGTATACACTGAATTTCACTTTAATCTGTGTTAAAATTTTTCTGAAATCTATACATGCAACTATTATTCACCAAACGTCTGTACGTGATTGCATAAATCAGGAACCACATAACACATCCCCATGAAATATTTCTTTGTGTACCAATGGGATCCTCAGGCATGTTTTCAGCAATTAATAATGATCGGATTTCTATTAATCTATCCGTATAATGCTAAAGGTCTGATTATGTTTATCTATACATAACTTCTAAGTAGCCTAACCTCTACTCTGGAAGCAGACGTATTGAATTAAGATACCCTTGAAATGCATCAATTTAAAGAAGGCCAAACCAAATCTAAATGATTTGCAACTGAATAATAATTGTGCAAGGGGTGCAGTCATGTTCACTCTAATAACAATGATCTGATTTCCATCATTCTATCTATCCATCTTTCTCTCTCTCTCTCTATCCATCTTTCTCTCTCTCTCTCTATCCATCTTTCTCTCTCTCTCTCCATCCATCTTTCTCTCTCTCTCTCCATCCATCTCTCTCTCTATCTATCCATCTCTCTCTCTCTCTATCTATCCATCTCTCTCTCTCTCTATCTATCCATCTCTCTCTCTCTCTATCTATCCATCTCTCTCTCTCTCTCTATCTATCCATCTCTCTCTCTCTCTCTCTCTCTATCCATCTCTCTCTCTATCCATCTCTCTCTCTATCCATATCTCTCTCTCTATCCATCTCTCTCTCTATCCATCTCTCACTCTCTCTCTCTCTCTATCCATCTGTCTATCTATCCATCTCTCTCTCTCTCTCTCTCTCTCTATCTATCCATCTCTCTCTCTCTATCTATCCATCTCTCTCTCTCTCTCTCTCTATCTATCCATCTCTCTCTCTCTCTCTCTCTCTCTATCTATCCATCTCTCTCTCTCTCTCTCTATCTATCCATCTCTCTCTCTCTCTCTCTCTATCTATCCATCTCTCTCTCTCTCTCTATCTATCCATCTCTCTCTCTCTCTCTCTCTCTCTATCTATCCATCTCTCTCTCTCTCTCAATATATATATATATATATATATATATATATATATATATATATATATATATATATAATTCTTTCTGGTATTAATGATTGTTTATTTGTATGTGTGTGTGTTAGTTTGTGTATCAAAAACTTCCAGAAAATTGTAAAGTCGTTTTTTGCTTTTTTTTAATTCTTTTTTCAAATTAACTTCGCAAACTTCTAGTTAATGTCTCCGTTGAAACCTTCATCTCCCAAGGGCAGACTTTGATTAATGCAAAAATTTATTTCGGAATTCCTTACAAGAAAAACCAGACGGAATCAAATTATGTTTTCAATCCATCCTCATTTCACATGACAAAGGACTAGATTGCGATTTAGAATGAGAACTGATTGGATGACAGGTAGCAAAAAAAAAACAATCTGTGAAGCACTTCTCGACTCCGAGTCGAGTGAATCTATCAAAACTGGAAGAAATTATTCTAGAGTGTGAAATTAAATTCTTAACTAAGATGTTTTTCCAAAAGATCCATTCTGCTGCTTATTATTTTGAATCTAAAGTAGCCCCAGTGTTCAAAATTTAATAAATCGTAACATTTCAAAAAGATCTGTTCTAATGCTTTTTATTTTGAATCTAAGGTAACCCCAGTATTCAAAATTTAATAAATCGTAACATTTCAAAAAGATCTGTTCTAATGCTTTTTATTTTGAATCTAAGGTAACCCCAGTATTCAAAATTTAATAAATCGTAACATTTCAAAAAGATCTGTTCTAATGCTTTTTATTTTGAATCTAAGGTAACCCCAGTATTCAAAATTTAATAAATCGTAACATTTCAAAAAGATCTGTTCTAATGCTTTTTATTTTGAATCTAAGGTAACCCCAGTATTCAAAATTTAATAAATCGTAACATTTCAAAAAGATCTGTTCTAATGCTTTTTATTTTGAATCTAAGGTAACCCCAGTATTCAAAATTTAATAAATCGTAACATTTCAAAAAGATCTGTTCTAATGCTTTTTATTTTGAATCTAAGGTAACCCCAGTATTCAAAATTTAATAAATCGTAACATTTCAAAAAGATCTGTTCTAATGCTTTTTATTTTGAATCTAAGGTAACCCCAGTATTCAAAATTTAATAAATCGTAACATTTCAAAAAGATCTGTTCTAATGCTTTTTATTTTGAATCTAAGGTAACCCCAGTATTCAAAATTTAATAAATCGTAACATTTCAAAAAGATCTGTTCTAATGCTTTTTATTTTGAATCTAAGGTAACCCCAGTATTCAAAATTTAATAAATCGTAACATTTCAAAAAGATCTGTTCTAATGCTTTTTATTTTGAATCTAAGGTAACCCCGGTATTCAAAATTTAATAAATCGTAACATTTCAAAAAGATCTGTTCTAATGCTTTTTATTTTGAATCTAAGGTAACCCCAGTATTCAAAATTTAATAAATCGTAACATTTCAAAAAGATCTGTTCTAATGCTTTTTATTTTGAATCTAAGGTAACCCCAGTATTCAAAATTTAATAAATCGTAACATTTCAAAAAGATCTGTTCTAATGCTTTTTATTTTGAATCTAAGGTAACCCCAGTATTCAAAATTTAATAACAACCTTCTTTAACCTTGTTTTAAAAAAAATGGTCATTTTGAGACAGTATTCCTTTGGATGAGATTCAGAATAATAGATGCATATATCTGAATTATATATATATAACCAAGAGGTGTCAATGCTTGCCTGTCACAGCATACGAATTCCCAAAACATGGGCACAGCCCAACCAAATTTGGCATACACACTCTCTAGACCTAGGGAAAGGTTTTTAGCAAGTTATTTTTTGATCCCCCTCTCCCCCATATATTCGGGAGGGCTCAGGTGTTTGATTTACCATGAAATTTTAAGGCGATGTGAACACATATTTAAATGTAATGTGAAGTCAGAAAGAATATTAGATTGTTTTGTTTTTCTTAATCAATTCTTGATAAGGTGACGTCATGAAGCATTTTTATTTTGAGAAGCTTTTCTTTTTGATGGTATTTTATCTTTTAACAGTGTTTTTATCTTTTAACGGTATTTAATCATTGACTTTTTTTAATTAGTTGGAAAATTACCACCGACTTTTATTATCACAGCCAAACTAACTCTGATATTTTGAAGTTATAATCTCTAACAGCACTAATCCATTTCAATATAAAAGTGCTGTAAAGGAAAAAGATTGTTGTTCTGGGAACTCTTTTCTCAAAGGCTTCCCCACAAAAAAATTGTGCTTTCTTATACATTCCATTTGTTTCACCATGATATAAAAAGTTTTGTAAATGATTAATTCCATTTTTTTTTTTTTTTTTTTTTTTTTTGTTACAGCATTTATGGGGTGATTAATAGGCTAAGGAAGAAGTGATTAAATTTTGATCTCTCTCTCGGTGAAAATTATATAAAGAGAAAAGAATAACTAATTTAATTGGAAAAAAAAAACTTGGATGTTTGAATTTACAGACACCAGACTTGCTTTTTTGTATGAATATGCTTTAAAACCTATTGGCTGTTAAGATTTGCACTTATTGTTGAGCTGGCTTTTTTCTTATGAGTATGCTATGGAACCGAACATTTACACAACAAACATGCCTGTGTGAACAGGAAAACAACCCCAGTTTTAGGTAGAATAGCAAAGAAGACTAAGTTCCTAATTTTGGTTCAGCAATTATAATGCTGCTAGCTCAAAGTAAAGTTCAATGATGTGACAGGGTGGGGTTGTCTTTTTCTTTTCCAATATTCAACGATTCAATCCAGTGTAGAGGGTTACTTCAGCTAGTGTTAGATATGAATAACTCATTATTCAAATCCCATGGATGAAGTGCAATATGCTTTTCAAGACAATACTTTCTTATCAATTCTTCTACTAAAATCTGGAAAATTTTGGAATTGTAAACTTTTGGAAGTCAACTCTTATGAGAAAGGTAATCTAGGAGAGAGAACCAAAAATAGAATGCGATTTTAGGTAATATCAACTCTTACATAATAGTGAGATAGTGTTACAGAAGATTTTCTTTGAATATTTTTATATCTCCAGTTACTTGGGAAAAACTTAAGTTGTTCTTCTCTGTTATTCTGGATGACAGTTAAGATATTTCGACTTGCCTAACCTTGTTCTTGAACTGTACAAGATAAAGATATCCAATTCTTTGAACCCATTCCATGGCTTAATGTAATTGAGTAGCTTCTTAGGAAGTGAGAGAGATTCTAATAATCGTCTTTGGTCAAGGAGACCAGAGAATAAAATCTGGAATGTTTTATGCTGGAAATAGGATCTTGAATTACTGACAATGATTATAGCAGCCATTGCTGTTCTTGTCAGAACAGTAATTACTGCTAAAGTTTATTACCCCCACTCCCTCTCTCTGTGACCTTCTTTCATCTGATGTGATCCGCAGCCAGTGAGAAACCAGCTCAAAATGACTGGCAATGAGCCGGTATGTTGTATGAAGCAATTCTTCTAGACTTCGCCTACAAGGAGAGGTGTGTGTGTGTGTATGAAAATATGATACACACATTCCATGTTATAATGCAGGTATCAGGGTCCAAGAAAGTGAACCATGTTATAACTGAATCGTAATAACTGTGGGATGGGTCTGGGCAATATTGAGGCGCGGGTGTAAGATGAAAGACTGCATTTTCTAATGTATAAAAACTGAGATAAGGACCTGCTCCTTCAGACACCCTTTACCTGAGCTTGTGAAAAAGAAGAATTAATCAATAAAAAGTTTTGTTCTCGTTTTTGTTGTCTTCATCCTATTTTTACTGTTGGTTTATCAGCATGTGAAATATATTTCCTAGTGGGGGTTGTGGGGAAAGTTTTGTCACCTCTGTCAGCAAATAGGCTTATGGTATTGTAAAATAGCTCTCAGCCTAAAACGGCGAGTTATGGCTCCAAAGGGAAATCATGTTTCTATTAGGTAGGTGATAATATACTTAAAATTGTTGGGATCCATCAACCACCTACCTTATGTTGTGAACCGTGCAATAACAAACTATTTAATGATGGGATATCTGTATTGATGTTTTTTGTATTTATATATTGAGATTTTAAGGTAAATGCCTTTCTAGAATTGTAGTTGAGAGTCCATTTAGAAACTGGTGCACTACCTCAAAATTTTCATTATCTAATTCTTAAGCTGTTAGGTTCTTACAGAAAATAATGACCATCTTCTGTTGTTAATGGTTTTCTGTAGAACCCACTTATCAAGCTTTTTCACTTAACCAATTTTGCCTTGCAGTGTTGGCCATGTGACATTATCAAACCATGTAACGTTTTTCTGACAATCGGGCACGGGTTTTGTTCGACCAACATCTCCAGTTGTCCATTTTCAATTGCAGATGGACGTCTTTTGCCCTCTTGATCTTCGAGACTCAAATCTCCACTTCAAAACTTTTTAAACCAACAGCACACAGAGATGGGCCCTTCATCCAATCCTCAGTTAATATTGGAAGCTGTTTCAGATGTATGGTGGAAGAGGATTATGCACAACTTTTCTTTTTTCATCTTCAGGATCAAGTGTCTAAACCTACTCTGAAAATAAATAGTGAATACTAGTGAAAAGAACACATTTTAACTATCAAGATGAACTATATATATTGGTACAATAGGCTATCATAATGCTGTAGGACATGACTAAAAGTTGGTACCTTGAATTGGTAATTATTTTTCGATCAAACTAATATCATACTCTTACAGTCGGATTAAAAATACATTAGAGATCTTACAGCATAGTGATGAGTAAAAATAAAGAACCAAGTTGACTTGTGTATAATTTTTCTACACACAGTGTCTAAATGAAAAATGGGTGTTATCTGTAATTCAGTGATTTTTGTCAAGAGATCCCAAGATTAAATAGCTTTTCACAATCTCCAGAGATTGAATCAGATAAGAAAATCAAAGCAACGTGTACATAATTGTGAGTTATTTGAATAAGCGAGAGAAATGTCCTTACTATTGACTTGTTGGATCAGTGGAAACTGCACAAGAATCTATATTATAATGATCCGACTTCTGTTCGTGGCTTTGTTACTGTAACAGAGCAAAAACAGCAGTCTGTATTTGCACTCAGTCCAATTATAATCATGTGATATCTGTTTGGAAGTTTGATACCTGAGACTTCACATCAAGCTTAATGGTCACTGGCCGATGGTGGCCCATAAGCCAGTTCTTGGAAAAAATCAATCAAAGTTGTTGATTATTGGTAGTGATTGGTAGAATCTTGATTAAAAATGAATTTGAAGCCTGATACAATAGTTGATTTTGTTTCAACAGGATTGGTGCATCCTTTATTAGGAAATCTCTAACTCTATTTGAAAAAATAAAAAAAATCCTGCAAATACGATTTGAATGATCAATTGAGATTAATGGCCTTGCGTCGTTGTTATGCCCAGTGTCCACGTCCGCTCTGACTTCTTGACCTTTGCATTCGATTGATGGATAGTTTTCTGTCTCAGTGCTGTTGACCAAGTGCTGTTTGTCATTTATCACAGTGGAAATTACAGAGCCTCTAGGAAATATCTGATAAACAGTCACTTGCTTTATATATTTGCTTGTGTGGAAATGACACTTTCCTAACAACAGCTGCTTGATTTAATTGGTGAGGCTCTGCATGAATATCTCAGCTTATACTTTTAGGTCCAAGTGTCGTTATAAACCATATTGTCACAATTCCAAAAGTTTGAAAGTGGGTCAGTTGTGTATAAATGTAAACAAAATTTTACGTTATGATGTAAATATATTCTGGTCTGGTTAGTTATTCAAAAGAAACCATGATGCAAATAATATTACTTCTATCGACTTTTGTTGGGCAATGATCTCTAAGAACAGGCTATTCAGCATAAATTTACAATTAAAACCCATACTAAAAAACTATTTAGGGGAGAGGGGCTAAAAAACAAACATCTTTTTTTCTTGACCTGATAAGTAAATTCAAATTTTCAGCCCCCAAGTTTCATTGGTGTAGCATGTTTATGTGATACATACATACATGGCCAGTCAGCCACACCAACTTGAAAACTGAAAAAATGTTGATAGATTTGGGTGAAGGTTTCTAACATTGATTCACTAAGATTAAGTCACTGTGCACAGAACAATTTAATCTCAAACCAGTGAGCTTTCAAGACCAATGAACATTGAAAGAAGGAGTTCACCTCTATACAGGTTTAACTCCAATATCCAAAGCTTGAGCATTCCTAATCCTCCTGCAAGCCAAAATAGCATAAAACAAAGATGTAATTACCATTGATTTATACAGCAAAAATTTTGAGCGTTCCCTGATCCCCAAAATGGTGATCTTTGGTTAGACTGAGTTCTTAGAGGTTAGGGAGATAGGGGGCAGAGGAGACTGGGGTGTGGAGGAGAGTGAGATGAGGAGGATGTACACTGTCTCTACATAATGGCTCAGCAAAATAAAGCGTAAAGCAAACTTTCAAAAAGCTGGTGATAGCTGTGTCAGTATTTTTCATGTGGATAAGTATGGTATAAGGCCAAAATATTTGGAGTTTGAACTGCTTAAATATCTTGAGTAAGAAAGTGTTTTTCCTGCTATGAACTTCACTTTAACACTATTGGCAATCATTAAGGTCATCGCTACTTGCAATGTGCCCACAGAAGTACATGATGGTAAATATGATTTCACGACATGGATCCCCCGAGATCACATGCGCAACTGAGGCCTGTAGAATATTAGATGGAGAGACAAGCTAGACACATTCAGAGAGTACTGGCTCCACGACGCCCCTGATAGAGAAGTGTGGCGAATCCTGGGTAAGGTCTAACGACAGACATTGAAAGACTAATGATAATAATGATCATACATACTTCTGTGGATGTAGATCAAAGACATTTCTGCATCAGATATATATATATATATATGTGTGTGTGTGTTTGTGTGTATATATATATATATATATATATATATATATGCAATTGTGATGGCATGAAAGTTTAGGAAATTATCAACCAAAACTGACATCAGTTTCTTCAGTTTTAAAGCCAGTCTGGCTGGCAGGTTATGTGTGTATCATATGTACAGGCTAAATCAATGGAGTTAGAAAACTTGAAAATATAAATATTTACACCCTATGTTTAACGAAAATGCTTTTTTGTTTTTTGAAAATTCATATCTAAATAGCTTTTTAGTCAAGGGTTTGCAACTTGAAACATAAGTCTATGCTAAATTGGTTCCTCAGTATGTGTCTGGCAGCATTCATGTTTCTTTTGGATTTTTTTTTTTTTTCAAATTCTGACTTTTTCAGTGATTGCATTCTTTGCTCACCCCTTTTTCTAATTTTATAGATCATTCTCAACATGGCATACCGCCAAAAGATGTTGGTCATATGACGGTTTCTTTTGAGTGACTAACCAGAACTGTTCATCTAAATCTTTAATTAACATTGAAGATCTTTGAAATGCGTGCCCTTCCCAAGAAATGCTAATGCATTAGCCACTAATAATGACCTGATAACCTTTAAGTACGCTGTGTGCATACGCAAAATCTGTCCTATATGTTGAGAAGCATTTTCTGTATCACGGCAGAAAACAATAAGAAATCTATAATTCATTCTCTGGCTTATTGTATATATTCCATTTTCAACTTCACCTCAGAGTGTTGTCATAGTGACAAAATGTGTAGATGCATATTCTAAATTAACAGTATCTGAATTTTAGAGGCAGAGAAAAGGTTTTTAAAAAGAAAAAAGGAAACAAGTCTTCATCGGCCGTTTTGAAAAGCCTTACTAATTCACAAGAAAAAAAGTTTTGTGTAAGATGACAAATTTTTAAAACAACTGAAAATTGAGGATATAAATCAGTGAGAGAAGCCATCGGATGCGTTCGTTTCTGCTGGAATAAATGAAATTAAAATGGCTGGAAACGATCTTGCCCATCTGGCTAATTTGAAATATAAAAGATAACAGGTCTGGTTAGTCACCCAATAGAAACCATTGCATGACATGCCTCTTTTAGCTATTTAAAATTAAGAAAACGGAGTGATCAATAAATAAGTTTGTTCTTTCGCCTTTTGTTTTATAGCAATCACTAAAGTCTGAATTTTCAAAAAAAGCAACCATGTATGCTGCTGGACACAAACTAAGTGATCAATTTGGCATTGACTTGCATTGTAATTTGAACCCTTTGCTAAAAAACCTCTACTAGAAAATTTAAAAAATAAAAAACTTTTTTTTCTAGACATGGTAAGCAGTAAATTTTCAAATTTTCAGCCCTCTAGCTAAGTTGGTGTGGTTTGTACATGTGGCACATATATACACAGTCAGTTAGCCAACTAGGCAGCCTGGCTTAAAAACTGAAGAAACCTATGTTGACAGTTTTGGTTTGCATTTTCTAACAATAGCTCCAAAAAAAGATTTCTTGATATTTTATTACTTTGGAAAAAGTTGAGTTGACTCGGTTAATGTTTGTTTTTTCACAACATCCTGGGAACTTTGGCAGTGTAAGTGACATAACAGTTATCGGTGCCGACAATGGAATCGGTAATCAGGTTTCAAACTCCAGCCAAGGCTGTTTACATCCCTTTTGCAGTAAAGGCATGAACCCATCTCATCTCCACCCAGTTATTGGTAAATTAGCATGGCTGAATAGTGTCTTTAGTCTTTGGAGGCAACCAGCCCAGGAAAAAGACAACTTTGAATTAAAAACCAGAAAACTGTTGTACCTGGTCTGACATCGTCTTCAGCCTGGTTTTTGCAACTCCTGAGACAACATTGGTGCCAAACTGAATCGGTCTTTGCTGTCTCTTTGGACAAAACTGGTTCTTGGATAAAGAAGACTAGCTGCATGGGAAACTATGCGGCTTCCATATAACCTAACCAAGGTTGTCACCCGAGGGAGATTGGAAGCAGGACTTTCTAGTTACAGATCTATTGTCTCATGAAACTGAAGAATACCACCACCATCTCGGAGGAAGGGCAATTGCTTTTCAGAAACCATCAACCAAACTTGTTACCAAAACTATCAACTTAGGTTTCTTCAGTTTTCAACTCAGTCTGGCTGGATATGTATCTATGTATCATGCTTACAGCTTGAACAAGATTAAACTATTACTCTTTATCATGTCTGAAAAGAAACTTTTTTTTTTTGTTTTTTTTTTCAATTCCTCCTGTAAATAGGTTTTTCGTAGGGCAGTTCAATCTGCAATGTAAGTTTCTACCAAAATGGTCCCTTACTTTGTGCCCAGCTCAGTGTTGACAATATTTATGTTTTTGAATTTTTAAAAAAAGTGTTGTCATTCTGATATATCAAATTTAAGAGTGTATTCCAGAATTGAAAATTCAAAAAATCACATCAAAATTGGTAACCCTGGTTTGAAATCATTCACAATTGTTTTTTGAAAAAAAAAATTTTTTGCAGAGATATTTTTCTTGCCTTTTGTTAGGCCGTTAACTTACTCATTCATCACTTCTTTTTCCAATTTTTTAATTGATCATCCCCAACATGGCATTCTACCAAAAGATGTTTGTCAAGTGATAGTTTCTATTGAGTGACTTACCAGACCTGTCTTTATATCCCTTGTATGTCATTATCAAATCCTCTATGTTTTATGTTTTAAATCAGATATTGATAAACTACAAAAATATTGATGGGTGTTCTTTCTGCTCTTTGTGGGAAATGATTGAAAAGTTTTCTTCTGATCTTCACAGGGTGTGATTTATTCTTTGCAGAATTTGCATTTTCCGTTTTCTGTTCATTTAGTTTTACATATCCTTTTTTTTTTTTAAATTTTTAATACTCACAACAGACCGGTTCAAACACTGTTGCTGGATTTAGGTTATTCATGTGTTCTAACATTTATATGTATGTAGCTAAGTATTTATCCAGACTTTGGACAACCCGTAACGTTCATCGTAGAAACTTTGAAATGTTACACACATCCTCATCTCAATGAGTAGAGAAAATTGTTTTTTTTGTTTTTTTTTTTTGAAGCCCCTGCCTTAAATAGGTGGGGGGGGGGTCATAACTTGCAATGTAGGTTTATTCTAAATTGGTTGTTTAGACAGTGTCTGGCGGCATTCATGCTTGATTTTTGAAAATCCTGACTTTTTTTAGTGATCCCTGCCCAATAAAAGGTTAGGAAAGTAACTCATACATTAATCATCCTTAACACAGCATGCTGCCAAAAGACGTTAGTTTCAACTGAGTGTTTCTGGGTTCTTCCCTTCTTGCTTGTTTACAAAAATTGAATCTTGCATGTTGCTTGCACTATAAAAAAATCTTTCTTTTCAGTTTGGTTGTATTTTATGCAGAGTAATAAAATTTTTCCAGTGTTTCCGAAAATTATACCTTTCTTTGTTCAAAACCATTTTCATGTTTAAGCTTTAGCTAAAAAAATACTGCCGTATCTTCTATTAAGATTTTATGACTAGTCTTTTCATTTCTAAGTATTTGTGTGTGTAAACATTTTTTAATTTTTTTTTCTAATGGTCTTTCAAAGATGTATATGCACATGCCCGTGTATGTGTGCACTAATGTGTATGGCTTTTTGTGTGTGCATGGTTATAATAACATGTGGTTGTGCATACAGTGTATATGTTTGTGACTGATCTACTTATATGAGGAACAAAGTGACTTTTTCTGTTCCTCTGTCTATAACAATAAACTCTTCCACTTGAAGGTAACAATTTTGATGATGAAAATATCTTGTACATACCAGTTGGAACAATGGACTCTTTCACTGGAATGATTCCTGTAGTTTCAAAAAAATTCATTTTATAGAAATTCGAATAGCTCTGGACTACAGAAGTGGGTGATCAGTAAGGCTGAATTTAAGCGATATATACATTTCCTCATCCACCAGAATGCTCTATTCCTATGGAAGATCATTGCATGATATATATATATGTAATAATTGTGTCATCCACAGACAGCTGTTCCGTTGTATTACAACTCTTCATTATGGCTATAGACTATCCATTATCCCATCCAGTACCATGAGGTAGGATCAAAACCTTCGCTTCAGACCCTACACAGAACTGGACGGTTAGTAAGGTTGAATTTAAGTGATATAATCACTCATGCGTAATTCCCCATCTACCAGAGTGCTCTATTCCCAAGTTGGAAGATCATTGCATAAGCTTATAATGAACGAGTTACATCACTTAAAGAGTGCTCAACCCTGAATTAGGGAGCATTAATTATTATAATATATATATAGTTAATAACCCCCCCCCCCGTGTCTTACTCAGTTTTTTATTGAGTGATAAACCAAACTTGTATGTTTACCAGACATCAAACCTATTAGGTGACGAATGTCTTTTGGCGGCATGTTATGTAAAGGGTGATCAATCAAAAAATTGGAAAATTACTTCTCTCGCTTTCAATTTGGTGTTGATAACCAAAAAGTCAGAATTTCCAAAAAACAAACGTGGATGTTGCTGGATACAAAGTAAAGGACCAATTTAGCATGAATTTACATTGCAAATTGGAGCTTTTTCAAAAACCTACTTTTGGGGGAATTTTCAAAACCAAAAAAAACAAGATGTTTTACCAAAAAATAAGTAGTAAATGTTTGAGTTTACAGGTCTCTACCTCCGCTGGAATGGCCTGCACCTTCGATACGCAGGCAGACACGAGGGACTTGTCAGATTCGGAAAGAGGCAAATTGCTTGTCAACGTGAAAGTGCAATGAGCCCATACTAATGTTGCAATAGGAAATTTTGCAATCCACCAACACTGGAAAAATCACAGCGTCTTGTTTAGATTGATATCAGAAAATCTTAATGTGCTGTGATTTGATCAAAAATCTCTATTTCAAGCCAGATATGGCAGTCAGAAGTGTAGCCAAGGAGAGAGAATGATGGTATTAGAAGATGCCCCCCTCTGGCTCCTTAATGGTGGGGAGTCCTCCCAAAAGCTTTATAAATTGTAGTTCACCTGCAAAACATTGAAAAATCATATGTAATGTATGTGGATATCTACTAGGCCTAGGTTAGAGTGGCTACCAATGAACATTGATCTTACTATACAAGGTTCACTTACTTACCATTATGTTTGTGAATGATTGAGAAACCAGAGTTCAAATAGTTGAATATAAAATCCAAGTAAAAAAAACATTTTTTTTTTAAATTGAGAGGAAAGAAATAAAGTCTGTACGAGTTTAAAATGTCTGTAATCTTGCGTTGAATACAAGTAGCGTTGGATATGCTGGTTGGAAACATTTTATCTCTGGATCTGAGGAGAAAAAAAAAGAACCAAAAGATGTTTTGAACACAAATGATTTGTGTTGTTTAAAGAGCGAAAAAAATAAAAAAGAAAAAAAGGCAGCTTTTAGTCGTTTGCAAAGAAAATAAATTCATGAGAGGTGCTTTATCACAAGTTTAACATTGAGTTAATTTTATACACACACACCTAGGTACAAGCATGTTCATGTGTGTATGAATCTATGTATGTATGTATGTGACAGGCAGGAGGGGTAGTTGAGGAAGGGGGGGTCTTTTAGAAAACATCACATCATGGGCCCCAATTGAGGGGGAAGCACAAAAATTTTATAAATAAGGGTTCACCCATTGCATTTCTCCCAACATAATACAATCATCATCATCAGCTTTTTAGCATCCGTTGTTAGACGTAGATCTTCCCCAAGATTTGCCAGACCTCTTTTATGTGGGCATCACGGAGCCAGTAATTTCTGAACTTCTCTAGTTCACTATACCATCTTATATTTTGTCAGGTCCGATTTTGCAGATTTATTGGAGATTCATGCTGTGAGTCATAGTGATATGCCATTCTCGCAACATGACCTACCCATTGCCATTTAATTTTTTCTTGCAGATACTGTTATATCTCAGAATCATTTTTTTTTCCTTCTAATATATTTTGTTGTCTTGTGATCTCTCCATCTTATGTTGAACATGATTCTCTCTTGAGCACACTGCATGGTTCTCAGTTTAAGGATTAGTGTTTTGGTTAGGTTCCATGTTTCAGCTCCACAGATGACTATCGGGATGAATTTCATTGGTTTTATAATAAGGATATATTTGTACATACACTATTTGCAAAATGTTAATTCAGGGTTAAGGAATATTTTTCACCGATTATGAAATACGATAATTTTTTAAAAATTCTGGACATAGTAAACATAGTATTAACAAAGTTACTCAGTCTACGGGAAATGATTATGTGTTGAAATGAAACAAGGTTCAGTGAATGTCTCTGACGGATCATTTTGTCACAGTATGGTCTGGAATCTGCAACCTAATGGTTCAGTGTTTGGTAACAATGGCGTTGGTCAAGGTATATACTAAGCGCTTTCAAGTTTGGTGATATTTTTGAATGAATACCCTCAGGTTTCTTTATGAAGTTGGTATTTACTTTGTATGAACAAGTGCATCAATACATAGATTAGAACGGCGATCGGTTATTTGTCTTTCGATATTCATAGCTTCTCAGGTTCTCTGATGTACACACCACTCTTGCTTCTAATCGGTTATAAGTCTCTATAGAATGTCAAACTGTAATACACTAATTACATGACCAAAAAAGAGGTTGTGTCCGCTGCCATGAGAATTTTATGGCAGTATTTAAGGCTGAAGCCAAATTCAACAGAAAACATTGGACATTTTTTTTTACTCAGAAATTTCATCGAATCAATTATTAAGAGGCCAAAGCATGTTAACGTCCAGGCAGATTATGAAAGATGAAATATGAGCTAATTTTTCTAGCTTGACTGAAAATTTTTATTTTAAACAAGTTTTATTTTACTTCATGTGGACCGAATTTAATGTCAGAAATTGTTACCCCTGTCCCTTCTGGATAACAGATTCTCCGATGTCATTCAATCAATCATATTACAGTTTTTAGATTTTTAAACAAGAATTTTGCATGCGAAAGGTCATGATGACATTGGGTACAGTATATAAAAAGTGTTTGGTTTACAAGTTTTTGCTTTCATTAATTTCTATCAATATCAACTGTTTACAGATCACTGTGGCCCAGGGGTTGAGTGCTTGCCTCAATCAAATTAAATTCAATCAAGAGTCAGACCAAAGACTTTATGGTACTCAATACCTCTCCATTAAACACTCGGCACAAGGACCAGGATTGACAAACCTCTCCCCAAGGCTATGGTTATACAGCCAAATCATATAGGATACATGGGTTCTTATAAGATTACATTTTAAGTAAGGTTGAGCATGGTCAGTAACTAGATGGGTGACCATTGAGGAATACCTGGTGTCATAAGCAGACTGAAGTGCATGAAACCATAATACCCTTGTTGAGAGAACAACGATAATATATCGAGGGTACTTTCCTTTTTCTCCCATCTCCTTCTGCATTCATTGATTCTCTCTCACCAGCATTTTGTTTTTTATCTCACTAAAAAGAATAACTCACCATCACAGTCAATAATCAAACAACCATAACATCAGGTTTTGAAGTCGTGTAACAAAAATTCAATCAAAGAATAAATACGGTTAGAATAAATTCGATATATAACATCACTGATGTTTCCCACAAGAAAATATCTAAAGCAGAGTGAGGAAATATCTAGATTCTGGAGAATCTAGATGTTATTGATAAACCCATCAAAATAAAACTCCCAAAAGTTCGAAAAAGACTTTTTTATCAAAAATAAAAAGTGAAAATACTTTTAGAAGAGGTGTAGTAGAGTAGTGATACCAATTCTCAAGTCTGTAAACCAAATGGTAAATCCAGGATCTAACAAATACATGAAAATATAAAAAAAAGGACAGAACCCTTCGCCATCTTTGATGACTGTGATGGTTCAATTCTGCTTTAGAAGAAGACTAATTTGCAATGTGACACTCGGAAAGAATCGCTAAGTGAATTTATTCATCTAGTAATGTAAAGAGTTTGTCATGTCAAGGAATTTGGTTTGTTTCACTTCGAATGAACTTTCAAATCTTTTTAAGAGTTTATGTACACCTGTGTGTTGGTAAAATGTGTTAGAAACCGTTAACCCAAAGCTGTCAACATTTACATAGGTTTCTTCAGTTTTTAGATCAGTCTGGCTGGCTATGTTTGTATCATGCATACAGGTAGCAGTGGTAGGGTTAGAGGTTGATCAAAACATTTAACACTATCTTTTTGTATTTTGAAAATTCCATCATCTAAATAGATTTTTAATGTGAGTGCGTGTGTGTGGAGGGGCTCAATTTGCAATGTAATTATATGCTAAATTGGCCCATAAGATTGTGTCTAGATGCGTTCAGGTTTGTTTACTTTCTTTTTCTTTCTTTTTTTTTTTTTTGAATTCAGACTTTTTTTAGTGATTACTGCCCAACAAAAAGTGACAGAAGAAATTTATTCATTGGTCACCCCTATTTTCAAATTTTTCAATTGATCACGCCCAAACATTTCATGCTGCCAAAAGACGTTGTTCACATGAAGGTTTTAATTGAATGACTTACCAGAACTATCTTTTCTAAGGTTAATCCTTTGTACACCTCTGTGTTTGTGAAAGAATGAATTTATTCCTGTATTCTGAATACCCCTTACTCAGATGCGTACATATTTGTGTTTAAGCATGTGTTTGTGTGTGCATGTATGGGAACATGTGAATGAACACCTGTGCAAAAGTGTGTTAATCACATTATACAAAAGTATCTTGAATCTAATTTCAGCTCACCTTGATGACTAAAGTAATTTATGACTGAAAGACCAACACTTTAGCAGAAGGAAATGCAAAACCGTTGCACATCCATGTACCAAAACTAATTATGAGAAATTACTGATAATTGTCTAAAATCATCTGAATAGAAGTAGATCTTTTATCTAAATTTATCTTTGAGAAATAGATCTAAATATTTTTCCTTAAAATACCAGCTCAAGATTTGGGCATTGTTGGTCCAAATTGACGATAGACCAAAAGAAGCACTTTTGTGGAAAAAAACGAAATAATACATTTCTAGATGGTGACTAATAGTTTACTTATGTAAATTTTCAAGGTTGTAGTCCCCAAAATGTGACTAAGAGCACCTGGAGACATACACCCACACAGAGATGAGCAAAGAGAGAAGAATTTGTAGTCGTCTTGGTTTGTTGGTCGGGCGGGACATTTGAAGGACAATAGTGATTCAATAGAAAACATGTTACTAGAACTTGTTTTTCAGCTTTTGGTTCCGCTTGTAGAACATTATGTTGTATTCAATGGTTTTAGAAGTAATTAAGATTTAGTATTTTTAGGCACAGTTATATATTAATCATCTATCATATATTTGTGTAATTAGTGGTATTTTTCCTAATAAATAAATCTGCATGTTATATTAAAGTCTTATTTTTACATTTATGAATATCAATGGATGAGTATTCAGGGTTTTACATTTATGGCATGCATAGATACATAATTGTATCTGAGGTAAGAGGTTGACTCCAAGTGAAGACAAGCCCTGGGGAGCTTTATAAATAGTAGTTCACCTACTGCATTATATACGATAACAAATCTCACTAAATGTTGGAGGGGATCCCTCAAGCAACCAAGCTCCCAACCTGGGCCCTCAAATCTCTTGCTATGTCACTGCTTTTGAAAGAACCACATACACAGCAAGCTCTTGGATTCCGGGCTTTTGAAAAGTTTGTTAAAAAAAAACCCTGTACAACTTTAGTTGATCCTTTGGAGTCTGCAGCCCCAGGGTTTGGGAACCTCTACACTAAATCTGAGCCCATACTGTTCTGAAAGTCTATGCACTTCACCGCTAAGTTGACATGGTAGGAAGAGATGCAAAAAATGGAAAAGAATGAACTTTATTCGGGGCCTAATGAAAATGGTAAATTCGATTTTTGAAGGCTTTTTTATAAAGCATTACATTGCTTTCTCTTTAAAAATCCTCTTCCTTTTTATTTGATTCTCACTTGAACCTTCTTAAAAATAAGAGTAAACATTCATCCATCAGCTGGTACTATACTGGGTGGCTCTTGGTTATTTCCCATGAGCATTTTTTATGATCAACTTCAGGCTTGCTAGTCCGATTGAAGCTTCACCAGAGCTCCATTAACCATCCCTTTTGAAAACACATTCTCCACTCTGTCCGTTCCATGCCTCTCATCGCACTAGATGAGATGTTGGATTTTTTTAGGTTTCGCATTTTTTTCATCTGTAGCTGGAGGGGGGAATGACAGATTGATTCATGACTTTCCCAAGGGTATTATGGCAGAGTGAATGCAGACTATCTCCCCTAGATTCCCTTTTCCATGCTGCTACAAGCTTGGCCACTGGCACCTCTACTAATCCTCTCAAAAGATGATAAATCAAAAATTCTGTTTTCGGGCATTATTGTAAACCGTCAACCTCAACTGTCAACACTGGTTTTCTAGTTTTCAAGTCGATCTGGTTATGTATAGGTGATTTATGAAAATTCTGACTTTTTTCATTGATCCCTGTTCTACAAAAGGAGAGAGACGTTACTCATTCATTGGTCATCCCTTTTTGCAATTCAGTAATTGATCACCCCAGCTGCCAAAAGACATTGATCGCATGACAGTTTCTATTGAGTGACTAACCAGACCTGTTTACATAACTTTGTTTCTTATGTATCTGTGCTTATTTTCCCTTTTGTATTCAAAATGGCTAACTAGCTCGAAGTCTGATCTGAGATCTTTTTAATAGTCTTATCAAGAACAGATTACTTTTATGTCTTACTAAGTGTGGGATCTTATTAAAATGGCTAAAATTTTTGTTCCTTTTTTATTCTGCCTTGATTTACTCTTACTAGTGTCCTCATCTTGGTTGTTATAGTCACAACGTTTTGGCTTTTGTACCTGTGACCTTCTCCAGGTGTCTATTGTAAAAGGTAATCATCAGGGAGTTTTCAAATAAACTCTTCATTCAGTCTATGGTGGTATGTTGTTCTCATTCCTCTGTCCTTGCAAGAGGATATCTTGTATAATTTCATTCTTATAGCAGGCTCCTAGCAAAGCAAGCTCAACCTTCAAGATCAAAAAAATCCCATTAGTCCTAAAAAGAAGAGTATACAACCATTGCATCAACCTGATAGTCACCCATGGAGCTGGAACATAGAAGCCAAGCAGGAGACTTACCCTCAAACTGAGAACCATGCAACATGCAAACAAGAGAATTATGCTCAACCTCACATACAGAATTCCCAAGAGAGCACAGTATATTAGGGGAGAAACAAGTGTCAAAAACATTGTAGAAATCATTTGGAAACTCAAACGGCAATGGGCTGCCCATGTTGCAAGGATGGACAACACAACTCACACTATGGATCCCAAGAAATCAAATGCGGAGCTGAGGCCAGCAGAATATGAGATGGTGAGACAAACTGGACAGGTTAAGGAAATGTTTGCTCCACAATGTCCACGATAGAGAGATGTGGCAAATACTGGGTAAGGTCTATTCCCAGTGATGGACAATAAAAGACTGATGATGATGAGTCAAATCATCCTTGCAATATTACTTGTAAGCCTCCTCCATCAAACCAGAGTATACAACTGTTTTGCACTACCTAACCCAGGACCACAACTGGCAGCCTGACAGATATTATTGCTTAACCAATACCTTCACCCAGCAAGCTTCTAGTCCAAATAATATAGTGTACAACAATAATTATTCTTTATTTGTTTTTTAATATTCAATTAGACCATTGTATCAAATATGGATAATCATAGCACAGTAGGCAGGAATTCGGTGAAAATCATTATAGTACAGCTGAGACCAAACATTAGACTTGCATTCTTTTTATGAACACTTTCTTTGAAGCATTACAGAATAGGAATAGTCTTCTGCTTAACACTTTGGTAGCCTCTGCATCTTGGCAGATGCTTTGCCCTCGGGCAAAAAACCCAAACAATAAAACAAAAATGAAATTTAAAGGAAAAACAGAAATTGCTGTACACTCACTTCAGGAATGATCGTCCAAATCTGGTTTAAGATGCTTTTTTTTTTATCATACTTTTTTGCTGAGTTATTTTCTTTATGCATCCATTTTTTTTGCCCATAGCACTATCAAAAAATATAAAAAGTAACTGGAACCAATTTCTTGCAATATAGTACTGTGCTCGCAAAAGGTGGCCTGTTTGCCTTTCTGATAGATTTGGGGGGGAAAAAGAAAGAAAGTAATCCGTGTGCATGCTTTTTCCTGTATTTTGTCATGATGTCCCTGGAAGTAGCTCAAATTTAAAAGAAAAATACGAATGCATTTCTAACAGATATACATTATGGTGGTGTATTAAAAGTATCTATCAGTCAGCAATGCAGCCATTTTAATTGCTCTTCTTTTATTCACTTGACCAAACTTCGCATAAGTAAAAAATTCTCTGAATGTTGTAGAATAAGAAAAAAAGGGAAAAAAAAAGTATCATTATGCAATATTTGGTTTTTTTTTGTTGTTTTTTTTTAAATTACTGAAAAACTTTCCATCTTTTCAAATGGAAAATATAAGATTTATCTTAAAGTCTTATTTAAAAACTGAAATAAACGTAAGGATTTCTAGACTTGAAATATCATGTATGATATGAGTGAATGGCTTCGCTTGCGGACAGAGATTTCTTCCACAATTATAGCACCTTGGTTGGCTGGTCCTGTATGTGGAAAAGCCCTCCAGTCTGCGCAATGGAGTTTTAAGGTGAAGTGCTACAAGTCTGATTTAATGATCATCTAGAATACTGCAATTGTTCCAAAGATACAGGAGTCTAAAAGCAATTGTCAGCTTCACTGAGTTATAATGTACAAAGCATGAAGTCTCTTCATTATGGACAGTCTTGTAAAACTTTTCATCAAAATGATATTTTAATTAATGCTTAATTTTCAAATTCTTGCTAATCCTAGTGAAAAAGATTTATGGATATATTAGAATTTCCCGTAGATGGTTCTTTTTAGAAAAGCACTGAACTAGTTTAAATGGAAGTGTAGATCGTTTCAAATAGTTGGTAGGAGATATTTTTTATCAGCAAAACTGTTACCTTTAAGTGGAAGTTTATATTGATATAGAGAAACAAATAAAAATTACACTGTTCATCATTAATCGAATATGTTGTTTCTATGAGAAAAATGATCAATGAGAAAAAAATCATCTTTTATTGGCAAGATTTTGCGTAACCTTAGTCTCTAAGTATGCATTTTTATAAAGTTGATAATATTGATATTCAAGCTAATTTCAACAGTGGTCATCTAGGACAGCCACTAAAATGAATAGGGAAATAATGATATGGTGAGAGAGCCAAGCTTTCAGAAGAGTTAGATAAGTTGGTTACTTACCAAAACAACTTTCTGAGCATACCCCAAAATAAGGCTATTCTGAATATTGTAAACTAATTTTTTTTTCTTTCAGATATTTTTAATTGTTATCATGTATACCTTTTTGCATTACTTTTAGATTTAAAGAAAAAACTCATGGCTGAGTCGGAAATATTCAAAATTAGGGAAGAAAATAAGATTCTCTTGAAATTATAGCTTTTCTTTCTAGATTTCTCTCTGTCCTGAAAAGGTTGCAAAATTTTCCATAGAGAGTGTTTTCAATAAAATGAATAGCAGTATGTTATTCTTTTCTCCATTACCCGAGTTTCAATGCTTTACATTTTCTTCTGGGCTGTTCTGAATGAAAATTGGTTTGTATATTTCTCCAATATAAAGTCAATTAGAGAAGAAAAAAAGATCAGACGTAGACATTGCGTAATGAGATTTTATTCTATTGGAATCACATTGATGTTCAAACTGTGAAAAACATACATCTGAATGTATAAGTTATTATGTATGTATTTATGTATATCTTTATTCTTATAATTCAAGAACAATGAATCTGAGACAAACAATAAAAATTTGATCAAATTCAGCAAGTCTCAATCTATGTTTAACATTAGGTCAATTTTAGGGAAAAAAAAAATCAATTTTGCATTTTTTGGCTTCCGAAATCTATCCAGCCAACATCCTGTAACAAGCAGTCTGTCAGTTTTTTTTTCAATGACCTGCTTTCCACCTAGGAGCTGAGGAAATAGCCATGTACAAATAGTATCCAAGAAAATGCAGTAGCTACTCAATCCTTGAGGGAGGGAGCAGGGCCAGAGACCGGACGGTGTGGGATGGGCTTTCCACTGTAACTAGCTGGGGTTTTCAAGGTAGGGTTTTCAGCCAAGTATATGGATGGATTGGTTTATCTATCAAACAGTGTTATGTATGTGTGCATATATATATATATGTATGTATGTATGTGTGTATGCGTGTATGCATGTGTGCATATATGTATGTATGTATGCATGCATATATGTATGTATGTATGCATGCATATATGTATGTATGCATGCATATATGTATGTATGTATGCATGCATATATGTATGTATGTATGCATGCATATATGTATGTATGTATGCATGCATATATGTATGTATGTATGCATGCATATATATATGTATGTATGCATGCATATATGTATGTATGTATGCATGCATATATATATGTATGTATGCATGCATATATATATGTATGTATGCATGCATATATATATGTATGTATGCATGCATATATATATGTATGTATGCATGCATATATATATGTATGTATGTGTGCATATATATATGTATGTGTGCATATATGTATGCATGCATATATGTATGTATGCATATATGTATGTATGCATGCATATATGTATGTATGTATGTATGCATATATACGTATGCATGTACGCATATATACATATATATATGTATGTATGCATATATGCATATATGCATGTATGTATATATACGTATGTATGTACGTATATATACGTATGCATGTTTATATATGTACGCATGTAAATTTGTGTATGTATACGTACTTATTTATGTATGTGTATATATGTGCATACATACATATATATACACACATAGATAATACCTTCACTGCTGGCTGAGCCATCTACCAGGATAGTGAAGCTCCGACAAAACCTATGACCTCAGATCTTTGCTCCCATTGTCTCACCAAGGTGGTTCATGGTATGCAAACCTTTGTTTTAAAGAGAGTGATATCAACTATGCTCACACCGCACCTCATCCCCTTCTTAGAGCAGGCCTTCGGTCTATGCATCTATGGGTCCCAACGACTGAAGCCTGTAAGACATCAAAATATTCACAAAACCAAGTTGTAGTCATCACCATCGCAATTTATACATATCAAATATTTTTGTTGTTAAGATGACAATTAGACCTGCAAACTGAGAAGCATGCAGCGTGCACATGAGAGAATCATGCTCAACCTTACATGGAGAGATCACAAGACAACACAGTATATAAGGAAGGAAATGGGAGTCTGAGACATCATAGAAACTATTAAAAACCTCAAATAGCAATGGGCTGGCCTTGTTGCAAGAATGAAAGACAACCGATAGACATGATGACTCACAACAGGGATCCCCAGAGATCACATGCAAAACCGGGGCTGACAGAACACAAGATAGTGATGAACTAGATAAATTCAGTAAATTCTTGCTCCGCAACGCCCATGATAGAGAAGTGTGGTGAATCCTGCGAAAGATCTATATCCAATGACAGACGTTAAAAGACTGATGATGAAGCATGAAAAAAACACCCCCAAAACAATAACTTAACCCTGAGCTAAAACCAAGAAATAAAAACTGAAATTGAGGTCTCATCTCATCTGAAGGTCACCTTATCCACCAGAATATGCAGTGTGTGTATATATATATATATATATATATGCAAAGAGATTCATGGTAAAACACATATGTTCAATTCAAAAGAAAAAGGAGTTGCACTGCCTTAACGCTTATCCAAAATGCAATTTATCAATAATTGTCTTGTTTTTCCTATAAAACATGTTTTAAGCTTTCCTTTCTGGATATGATGAGGTGTAAATGTTCATATTTTCAGCTCTTTAATTCCATTGGTGTTTCTTTTCTCCCTTTATTGAGTAGTGATCACTGAAAAAAATATTAATTTGTTGAAAACAGGTGGACACAAACTGAGGGATCAATTTAGCATGACTCGAGATTGCGAATTGAACCCCTCACTAAAAACTCACTTTGAGGGTAATCTTAAGACAAACAAAAAAGTTCCTTTCTAAACATAATGAGTGAATGTTCAGCCTCATTTGTCTATTGTTATGGCCTGTATGTACAATACATCCATACATAGCCAGCCAAACTAGCTTAAAAACTGACAAAACTTATATTGACTGTTCTGGTTGATGGTTTATAAGTCATCAAGATACTATGAAAAAAAAACGGACAGATTTTTATATTTAACAATTTCAGGAGAAGTTAGATAGGCTAGTGCCCTTACGCTGGCTACTACATCAGCTGTCCCTTTCTAGGATTCACACATAATGAGTTTCTCTTGCCTTAACTTAAGAAATGTGAAATAGTCTTGGAGGCAACTGAAGTGGTGACATTCATTAGCTACACCGTTCATACTTACAGCATCTTGTATTCCTTAGTGGTCACCCACAAGTACTGACTGACCAGTCTCATCATTGCTTAACTTAGGTGACAGTAAAATAACAGGTGTATCCAACATGTTTTATTCCAATATAGAAAATGGAAAAATAGTTGAATATTCTCTTTCTGTCCTCAAGATTTTATCTCAAATGCTGAATGGGAAAAGCTCAGAAAAATACATTTGAGGTAAAATTATTTACTCTGTATTTGCCCAGGTATATAATCTCATAAATAAATATCAATTTTATCTTAAATTCTTATTTATTTATATGGTACGGCATTTCAGGACTGGTCTATTTCTATGAGAAAAAATATCTTACTTTTTGAATTACATGTAACATGAATCTATAATCACTTGCGAATGTTGTTTTTTTTTATGGAGTAATTCTGTTGTAAATTTACTGCATATTTCTAGCATCTGCTATTTTCAATGTTTTTTAGTTCAAAATCTAATCTGATTAATTCTTTTCTTATTAATTCTTTTGTTGAGAGCATTGTTTATATTCAACTGCTTTTTTACAGAACACAATAGAAATTCGAACCAAATTTGTTACAATAAAAATGAATTCTGCGCATTTACATTTAGATTATGTAATTCACATTCTTGCTGATTTTTTTTTCCTGTAATTTTTTCAGTTATTTTCAACAATTAGTTTCTTTATATAACACGCTATTGATTCAGACGTGTTTAAGCCAATATTAACCAAACTAGAGAGAGATGCTCTTTTTTAATAGCAGGTTCATATTAAACGTTGAGCATAATTCTTTCATGTGCACATTGCATGGTTCTCAATATGTGGGTCTGTATCTCAGTGAAGTTCCTTGTTTGAAAGAATAATGCTCAACCTCACATGGAGGGACCACAAGACAGCACAATACATCAAGGAGTCAGGGACATCATAGAATCCATTAAATACTCAAATGGCAATGGGCTGGCCATGTTCCAATAATGGCAGACAACCGGTAAATATCGCGGCTCACAACATAGATCCCAAGAGATCACATGCGCGACTGAGGCCGGCAGAGTATTAGATAGAGAGACTAGCTAAACAAATTCAGAAAGTACTGGCTCCGTGACGCCCATGATAGAGAAGTGTGAGGATTTCTTGGGAAGGTCTGTTTAACAATGGACATTAAGAGACTGATAATGATCATGTTAAATGATTGGATTTCCGCTTTTTGTGACTAAGACAATCCTATTCAGCCTTTTAACATCTATTGTTGGACAAAGACGTTCCCCAAGATCAGCTAGATCCCTCGATCATGGATGTCATGGAACCAGTACTTTTTTAGTTTGTCTAGCCATCTTATTTTTTTTTTATGTATATTTTTTTGCTTGCTTCAATTATGTATTTTACTTCTGGGAATCCACATTGAGTGTGGTAATGTCCATCAGTTATGTGACTTTCTCACAACATGACCAGCCCATTGCCATTTGAGTTTTCTCATGGTTCTTATGATATTTTTGACCCCTGATTGTTTTCTAATGCACTGTGCTGTCTTGAGATCCCACCGTGTGATGTTAAGCATGATTTTTTTCTGTGCACATTGCATGGTTCTCGGTTTGTGGGTCAATCTTTTGGTTTGGTTCCATGTTTCTGAATTTTTAGGTTAAAAACTTTTCATGATTACCGGCAGGACGCAGAAAAATTATTTTTGCATCTCTGTGATTTATATATAAAACACAGATGTGTTTATGTCATACAGAAAAGCAAGAACCATAAGTTCAACCATGTATCCACCATCTGTGGAGGTAGTAGTAGTTGTAGCAGGACGAGGAGAAAGAGCAAGTAGTCTATAAGTCAATTGATTCTTATACCTGTAAAATATTGTGATATCGAAATATTCGGGGAGTATTGTTTTCAATAAAAATTGAAAATAGTGTGTTTCTTCGGCCATTTTGTACTCTTATGCAGACCTTGAAAATTCTATCAAGACATCCTCAGCAACTGAGAGAAAAATTGATCAGAATAGGTGTCACATTTTTTTTAATAACACCATGCATCCTAATGACATCACAGTTCTCCCTTCTCTCCTATTTCTGTTGTTTAACATATCTGGTGCTGACTGTCAGACTGACCAACCAACCAACCAAAAAGCATCTTATAGAGGTGCGTGAACACATATTAAAAAAGTTATATTACTTAAAACTCTGAATAGTGGTTTATTCATTTGCAAATTCATAAATATTTGATGAAGAAATACATTCTCATTCAATATAGATATTAGGATTAGTATTAGTATTCCTTTGAGCATTAGTGTCTACTGCCACTTTTCAAAGAAGGGGGGGCAAAGGAGGTATACTTCTGGGGGGGGATGCAAAAGGATATATGTGGAATATATTATAACGACAACCCTGTTACCAGTGGAGAATAATTCCATTTTTCCTATAAGGTCACATTAAGTAGGCGTTACATAGAACAATCATACAGCATCATTATCATTCAAAGTGTTTTCCGGACAATTGAACTCTTTTAACACAACATTTCAGCAGATCCATTCTTCAGCCTTCTTCAGGTGTTCTATCTGACATTGATGGTGATAAACGGAAAAATCTTTCCCTCTCCAATGGTAGCAACACTATATGCGGGTGATATCTTTTTCTTTCCCTGTTAGGCCTGGATTTTCCATACCTTGTCCCTATTTGGTGGAAGCTACATCAGGTTGAACTCTGATCTTGTCTGACTTATACACTCAGTGGACATATTGGTGTGGTTTATCTACTTTATCTATCTCGGTTTCCCCACAGCATTCCCAGTCTATGATCCAGACTTCTTCCCAGAGAGGATAGTGTTTGCCTTTCTCTCTCTTCAGAAGTTGATGACCCTGCTCGAAACTATAGATAGCGTCATCATTTTTTATTGACTGAGTTTCTAACTTTTGAACTCCCTTAACCTAGGTGAGGAGGCCTGACTCAGGGAGGAGTCTAATCCCCACTCCCCAGCCAATGCCTGTGCTTTTGAAAAAAATTTATATAATAATCTTCCTCTGTCTGACTTTGTTACTCCAACATCTTGCACAGCCTGGCTGGAAAGATGAGGGAGAGTCGGTAGTGTGTGCTGTGACAACATGAATTTCCCCATAGCTAAATATTGGTTGTGATTAGTATATTTCGAGATTGTTGAAAGTTTGGCACTGGACCAAAACTTTTTTTCCTCCATTTTCTATAATTGATCTTTACACTGGTTCTGTTTTTTACTAAGTCAAATATAGAATAACTTGATTTGATTTACTGTACTCTCAAATACCATAACAAACTAAGATGTAGTATTTTATATTCCAGGAATAGAATTCTTGAAATATCGTCCCAGTTCACTGGGAGCAATTCTGATAAATATTGTATCTGCATATGTATTCTGAGTTCATGTTCATTTTGATAAATAGCTCAAGTCATTGAAATGAATGAGTTCGAACTGGCTGTGAGTTGACGGGCCAATTTTTCTTGTCTAATGCTGGATACTTCAGTTGAAAGGGTTGCAGATCCAGACCTCCATGAACTTTGCACTTTTGGATGAGTCTATGCAGCTCTATAATACACTCTTCAGTTGGTCGGCTCCCGATTGTGTTAAATACAAATTTTTCTCGAGTTTATGATATTGGATTGATATAAAAGTTGATTCAGATCTTTGGGGGAGCCATTCCCATCTTCCTCTTTCTCTGTATCATGTTTGATTGGTATGAAATTTGGTCCAGACCATAAGGAGAACCATTTTTACCTCACTTTCTGCCACTTCCTCCTTTTCCTCCACCACTTCATCCACAGCTAGTAATGCTGAAAATCAATTTTGTCAGTCATGTCGTGTTGGTTGATATGGAACTTGATCCAGACCTTCAGGTGAATCATGATCATTTTCCTTTTCTCCTCTTTTTGCTACCTCAACAACATCTAGTATTGCTACAACTACTTCATTTGAAATCCCTTTTTGAATATGGACATGAGGATGGTGGACGTATCCTTGAACTTATGGTTCTTGTTTTTATTATAATTTTTTTTTCCTCTGCCAGATGTCCTTATGAGCAGGAGTTAGACTTTGTTACTAATCTCAGTCTTGTTAACTTTCAAATGTTTTTTTTTTTTTTTTTTTTTTTTGATGGGGTACAGACATTATAGAATATCCAATGCTAGCAATCTATTTTCGTTGATTCTCCCTGCCTTGACTGTCTTGTGGAGTGATTCTCAAACTTTATTGCATGACGGCACATTAAGAAATATATTTTAGCTGTGGCACAGCAACAAAGTTGTAATGAAAGAGTATTTTGTAAGTCTACTTATTGTAAAAATGAAACAAATTAGACGGAAACATTTCAGTGGTCAATGAACAAAACTTTTATATCAACAAACTGATATATGTACTCATTGCTCCTTTTTCCTTTTATCTGTTGCTAAAAAGGTTGAGATCTCATCAAATCTAGTGATAAAACCGCTGGATTTGTAACTCAGTGGTGGATATAGGATAGGCCTGACACTTGTACTGGATACATTCAAGACCAGAAATGGTGGGATACTTCATCGGGGGAGGGTATGATATATACCTAATTTTCAATTTCCCTGTTTTGTCTAATGTTTTCTAATTGAGACTGCCATATACCTACTTCTCAAAACCAAGTCTTACCATATACCTAGTTCCGTAAACCTATTTCCACTGCAGGAAATACGTTAGCATCTTTGGGAAAATTTATGAGGCACGCTTTGCAGATAGTTGTAGCCAACTATTGTGCCGTGGCACTCAGTTGAGAACCACCAGTCTCGTGGAACTCTGTTTTAATAATCTCACTGTATGACTTCATTGAAGCCTTTCCATGATTTACACGTTCCCAAGTGACACCTTAATCAGACTATAGAGCTATTGAATAATAAAAAACAATTCTTTGTTATCACAATGTTACTCTTCAGTAAAGTTGTCATATAGATAAATTAGATGCAGTTTTGATATAAGTAAAGTATTTCAGCTAAATTCTTCAAGTCCAATCTTTAATTCATGAAATAGATTTAATGACAAGCTGCAGCAATCAGAAATATTGAAAATGCACATTCTAATTCATTCTGTCCTTGGAAAATAAATCTGTTTTCTGAACACTTACTGAAAGAATATAATTGAAGCTCTGAAAAGTTATGGATATAATCGAGTTTTCATTTTTTCATAATCATAACCATTAAGTAACACAAAATGAAATAAGAAGAATGTCTCTCGCTGGAGATCAATTATAATTGCTAAATCTACAATTATAGTTTTGCTTGAATGAGTTAGTTTGTCAAAAGTATCGTTTGAAGGAAAAAGATAAAAAAGTTGAACTGATTCAAGAAAGAATGAACTACTGAATATGAAGGTCATCTGAGATGAGAGAGAGTGTTTCAAGAGTTGTTTGATACTGGCTTAAATTCACGGAAAACCAAAAGGAGAAAAAAGCAGATTTTCAAGGATGGTTGAGTATTTTTTTTTTGTGTGTGTTTTTTTAGGAGAAAGAATCTTCTTTTTTTTTTTCTCTCTCTCTCAAGAACACAACTCATAAAAATCTATTCATATTTGTACGATTTTCTGTGTAGTATTGTTGGACACTTTTTTGTTTTCCTGTTAAAAATTGTTACAGATAAAGGATGTTGGTGTTGTACGATTATCTTCCATAAACCCATAAAAAAAAAAGGTGGTATTCTTTGATGGTAACTGGGTTGCCACGAAGATATAATCTGAATATATCCTGAATAAATCCGTTTGTACCCTCTCCTGGGGAAATATATCCTCTGACCCCGAAAAGTGACTGCAGTTGCCAGTGCTTATGGTCTCGTGTCAACTGAGCCGTTAAACCTTTGTACACTGAATTGTTGAGCTTGTCATTTATTCTCAGTGTTTGTTTAGTCAAAATCTTACCGTTGTCAGTGGCCTATCCTGTTGCCCCTGAGCTTCACTTGTAATCGGTTGTATGGATTTGTGTCTTCGTACTGATCTCAGTTGATACTCTTGATACCAAGTCTCGTATTTTGTCCTCAATGCTTTAGTAATTCTACATTTTTTTTTACACACTTTGGGCTGTATAGTAAAGCAAGGTGGTAGGGGGACAATATCAGCAGTGAAAGTAGCTGCAAGGTAGTAAACCTGATATCCAATATATAGTCTGATATTCATTCATAAAGTTGACTCCTCTGAATAATTCAATAATTTTTTATATGCGTTGTGGGTATATGTCATTTGAATTGGATTTCACTGAGAAGATATAAAAATGAACGCACATTATTAGCTTTGGGTAAACTCTTCCCTGATTGCCATTTTATTTTGGCTCAACTTATTCAATTATCTAATCAGAGTCTTGAAAAACCGATCCCACAAGTAAATTTTGCAAAAATAATTTTCTTTGTGAAACAAAAGAGGATACAAAGAAGTACACATCAGATTCTGCTTAGTACAAGAGGGCATCTATCAGTCTGAAATTCGACACTATCAATGTGCCAATCTTCTTCAAGAAGTAAAGATTTATTGGCAGGAACTCCTAAAAATTTTGCAATAAGTAATAAAAATAACCAGGTAGGATGTAGACGTGGACAGATTTATATCTATTGAGAGCTTTTTACGGTTCCCAACCTTTTCAAGGTCATCTCCAGTTTTGTCAAAAATATCACTAGTCTCTTCCAACCTTTCACTTAAGTTGCAATAAAAAATAATTTCAAATAATCATTTTGTTCTTGTGTCTAATTAAACAGCTCAATAATAAAAATTAGTTTAAATTTGTCATTGTTCATCTGTTGATTTGTATTTGTTATTTGAAGAAAACAAGTGAAAATAATTAAGAACACAACACTGGAAAATTACGTAAAAAAAGAATTCTACCGTTGTAACTCATGTATGCATCAATGAGATTTCTGTTCTTTTTTTATTTTTTATTTTTTTGCTACTAATTCTTTGATTTGTTAGTCTATTGGTGAGAAACACATCATAAATCATTCTTGAGCCTTGAGCCCAAATACATTCACCACCACTATTTTTATCTAATAGCCTGACCCCAACCCCTGGACTACCTAAATTTCTCCCTGGTGGGGAATCCCTCCACTACTCCAGTAGACTTTGGAATACAGTAAAAATAGGTATAAGTTAACATAGAAAAAAAACAGTAAAACGACAGAATCAGGCAAACTTTTTTCTTTTCATTCTATCATATCTCATTCAGTAATTAAATCAGAGCTTTGACAAACCAAATCCCACAAATATTATTTTACAAAAATAATTTACCTGGCTGAGTAAAAGAGGATACAGACAAGCATACAAGTATCTGGTTGATATAGAGTCAGAGAGGTAGTACTGCGGAAAGGGATTATTTGTAACTGCCCCAGGAGCTTCATAAATAATAGTTAAACCACTGTCTTTCTACAGACATTAAAAAATAACAAGGATTTATTTGTATATGAATGAATTGCAAAAATAATATTGTCAGATTTCGAGGTTGTTTTTCATCGATTCTGATAGTGTATGTTTATTTATTGCAAATTTTCTTTTTTCATCAATTCTCACTAAATGTTGGAAATGGAATCACTAAGAGCCAAGCCCACTCGGCTCTCAAACCTCTTTCTACATCACTGTATTGGGTAGAGGTGGCAAACTTTTTTGAGAGTATTTGCCCATGATGGCAATAATCTTTTGGAAAAAATCCTCTCATGTGCCTATGGGAATTTTTCATTTTTATCATATTTGTATTTCACACATGATTTTATAATGAAAGATAACAAACTGCTCGAAAGTATTCTTAAATTTGCTGATTAATTAAAGGTTGCCAGGGAAGGAGAGGGGGGCCAAAAGCACTATCAAAAAATTATATCTCTCACCTGCCAATAAAACATTTTTGCATTCCACCTCGGGTACAGGGCATCTGTCAGTAAAATTGTCTGACTGAAATTAGACACTATCAAAGTGCCAATCTTCTTCAAGGAGAATGGTTTAATTGGAGGAAACTCTTCGGAGTTTACAATAGGTGATAAAAATGAGGAAACAAATCTGGTCGGATACAGATGTGGACAGATTTACGACGACTAGCGAGACCTTAGACTTTGGAAAGCAGTAGAAGCTCTATAAGGCAAGAGCTAACAGAATCTGTCGGGATGACTCGCACTTTGAGTGCTTAAGTTGTGGTTTGTTTAGCTTGTGTAACTCTAACTTCGAATACGGGTCAATAATCTAATATGCAGAATTCCTTTGAAGATAAGTCTAGACTTCGTGTGCGTATGTGTGTGTGTCTATAAAAATCGCTCTATAGACAGGAATAGAATTAGTTTGAACGTAAATCAATAATCAACATGCAACAAAAATTTGTCTGATGGAACTTTTTGGCCAGGAAGTGTGCATTTCATAACGGTTCCATTGACCGCTGTCTGGAATCTGAGATGTCATGATATTGAGCAATCATTTCACTTTGAGACGTGGGGGCTAAGTGAGTATATTTAATGTTGCAAGATTTGTCTAATAAAGTGAAATGAATAAATTATTAAATTAGAGGCCATAACCATGATATGTATTTATTGGCTGTGAAATGACCAGAGGAATCAAGTGTGTGTTATGAGAAAGTACTCAATCTCAATGAAAAAAATTAATGAATATATTTGAATTTCTATGAGGTGATTTATTTTAGGGAAAGAAACTAATGGAGTCGTTTCGGTGGAAGACTTGATTGTTTTGAATAGTGGGTAGGAGATATTTCTATCAGGAAAATTCTTACCTTTAAATGGAAGAGTCCATTGTTACAGGCAGAGAAACTAAATGCAAAAATAGTAGTGCTCATCGTATAGGTAGAATTTTGACTTTAAAAAGTCATATTTTCATTTTGACTAATCAAAGTGTTTTGGGAGACTAGCATTCTTGAGCCAAAACGAAAGACACATCTTTAGGAGTCAAGGGGGAATTTTTTATTTTCGATATCAGAAACTGTCGATCAAAACATAAGTTTTAATCAGTTTTAAGCTTGTCTGTCTGTGGTTATGTACATATTACGTATACATTAATTGATCACCCCAAACATGTCATGTTGCTAAAAAACATTAGTCATGCTATAGTACCTACTAAGTGACTAACCAAACTTCTTCTTTTTATTTTGTATGATTTCAAATAGTTTAACAGAGTGTGATTTTAGTCTATGTGATTTTTTTTTTCCCTTCCCGTGTGTACAAAAATAAACACTGTCTACCTGCGTCTAAACGAAAGATGGCATGTGCATATCATATAAGATTGATGGGTTTTCTCGATCTTTTTACTGGAGATTGAAATATGCTCTGATGCACATAAAGTAAAATGAATATGTATATCAAGTAAGAGATATAGGAATGAAAGTAATCAATATTTCATCAACAAACAAGAATCTTCTGTGGATTATCATTTTAGATACCATAAACAAAAACTATTACAGAAACTTTCTTCGGTTTTTAACTTAGTCTAGCTGGCAATGTATGTATCATGCGTACATGTTACCCTAATGGAATTAGAGGACTGAAAATGAATATTCACCCTGGTAACCTACAAGTATGTTCCTCAAAATCACATTGTTTTCTGAATGAATGTATTAATGAATGACAGTGTATAATCTACTTGTATAGAAGCAGTGTGTATTTGTATACATATAATTTTTGTGCATAATACTTTTCAGTGGTTGCACAGGTACTTAACTCTGATCCTAAGTAGTGTTATCAAGGAAAAAAAGAAGGCCAGATTTGTTGAAAAGAAGCAGAAAAAATCAAACCTGCTGAGAGAAAGAAAAAGGTTGAAGCTGTTGAAGAGAGGAAAAAAGGTGCAAGCTGTTAAAGAGAGAAAAGAAGTCCCAGCTTTTGAAGAGAGAAAAAAGGTCTAAGCTGTTGAAAAAATAATGAAAGGTTCAGGCTATTAGAGAAAGAAGGGCTAATCTGTTGGAGAGAGAAAAAAAGGTCCAACCTATTGGAGAGAGAAAACAAAATTACGCCTGTTGAAAAGAGAGAAAAAAGATGGTTGAACCTGTTAGAGAGAAAAAGAAAAAAAATTTCAAAAAATAAAAGATAGTGAAGAGTGAGCATTCAGACAAAAAAAGTAGTCAAAAAAGCGAGCTTTCAAATGAAAGAAAGTCATTGGACCTACCATGCAAATGTTCCAATATCTAAGAAAAAAAGAGTATAATGAGGACTACAAAAAGAGACAGAAAAGTGACTGAAATTTTACTTGAAAAATAATGTATTAGCCTTCCATATTCCTGAGATGTAACTCTTGGAGCTGTCGCTAACTGGAAGTGGTCTTAGCATCCAGTCTATATGGGAACATTCAGAGTGTAATAGACAGTAACAATCGGATACTCTAGGATTACAGTAGCATTTCACAGCTCCTCGTGAAAGATACTCTTAACCCAAAAGTCTTGTAGTAAATACTCATACAATGAGACAGATCCTAGAGAGAGTACACAGATACTCTGATCCTAATGAGAAAAACCTATCAAATGCTCTGTATTCTCTTAGTTAGAAATTAAATACAAAACTCTTCTTTTAGCTAGATATGGGAAACGTAACTTTCTCCTCTGACCCCTATAAAACCAATGGACACACATGGTCCAATGCTCATTGGCGCCAGCATCCCTAGCTGGTCATTCCTCTGGCCCTGGCCTTTGTGACCGGTCACTCTTTTCTTCTCCTTAATATCAGATTGGCCTGGAGGACAGCGAAATGATAATGATCTTAGGGAAGAGGAAAGAGAGAAAAAGAGTGGCCAGCCACAAAGGCGGGGTCCAGAGGCATGACCAGCTAGGGATGCTGGCACCAATGAGCATTGGACTATTTGTATCCAGGGGTTTTATAGGGGTTGGAGGAGGAAGTGACGTTTTCCATATCCAGCTTAAAGATTTTCATATTTAATTCCCAACTAAAAGAATATGGGAACACTTTCAATTCTTTCTTTTTTTTTTTATTATAAAAGAATTTGTGTCTTGTATCCAAAATCAAAATTTTGTGTCTTGATATCAAAATCAAAAGTTTTGGTTTAATAATAAAAAAATTGATAATCAATCAAAATTCTCTTCATACTCACCTTTGGAGACAAAATATCGTTTATGGTCCAGATTTCATGTACATTAATAGAACTGCAGGAATAAGTAGTGATGAAATATTTTTTGTAAAAACAATTGATTTGTTTGAGACCACTGCAAAAAACAAACTTATGCTCTCTTTTTCAATACTGAATTCTATTGTTCACAAACCAAAAACAGACAAAGAAAATAAAGAAATTTTTACATGCAAAGTCATATATTCTATGAATTTGGTTGGCCATAGTTTGCCGACCCCTGGTTTAACATTTATATTCTTCTACCTTTGAAGCCGATACTGATAGAGAAGTGTATTTTTAGGTTTAAATGAGTATGTGAGCAGAAATATTATTGTCTTCCCTAGAACTACTGCTTACTGTTGTCTTTTTTCCCCGGTAATCCTATTCTTTGCATCTGCCACAAGATTAGCTAATATTCTGAATACAGTTTAACTATTTCTCTGTTAACTATTGTCTGAAATGGAACTTTACTTTGTAAATGCTTTAACCACCATATTTGATTTGACTCAAATTACCAACAGACTTTGAGTGATATAAATATAATTGTTCGCACCTATCCATCTGTCTCGAAGATAATGGAGTATGCACAGAGGATTAGTCTGTGATTGAGTTGCAGCAGTCGTCATGACTGTACAGCAAGATTCTTGAGTCGCATATTCTGTTGCAGTTCTAATCACTCCAGACTTATGATTCATAACTGTTACATCCTGTTTGGCTTCTGATGCAGTGAGCCGCAGCAACACCAAATTGCCCTCTCCAGGGTGCATGCCTGAGTAAAATGTATTTAGATCCAGGGATTCTGAGTCGACAGAATCCTCTTTTGGGGTTTGATGATGAGATCCAAAAAGAAAGCTGGGGCAATATGTTTGGTATCTGCTGGGCTACAGGCGTTGCGGGAAAGTCAGCATTCAACCATCTTCTAGGCTCCACTATGAATCTTTTTTGCATTGGTTAACTCCAATAATCTTTCTCTCATGAAAATATCCACAAGGCAGTCGAGCCATTGTCTAATGGCCAGGGCTTAGATTCTTGATGTTTGGGTATCAATAGACACTAGGTCTTCACATCCCAAGACTATCAAGCACTCCCTGGTGCTTGATGGATGTTATGTCAGGCTTTTCCTTATCTTAGACAGATCACCAGCAATGGCTGTAAATTCCACCTGCCTGGCTTTTTACATCAGAGGTCATCTTTTCCTAAGCTGGCTGCCAACCTTGCCTGCTCATCCAGTGATACCGCTAGAGACATCGATTGCTCAGAACCTTGAAAATGACATCCATTTTCTTTGATTGTCATATTACAAATCAATCAAAGATAGATAAATCTATTTAAGATAAATAAATCTATTTAAGATGAATAAAAATTTATTAAAGATAAACATATCTATTATTGAAAAATACAAAAAAATAACATTTGAAAAAAGACGTCCGATTTTATTTGATTCTCAGAAACCTATATATATATATATATATATATATATATATATATATATTTAGATTAAACTTACAAAATTCTTGCCAAGCTTTCTCATAAAAGATTTTAAATTAGTAATCCATAACATTCACCAAAATATTATGTTACCTAACTGCCCCATGATCCATAAATTATTCTTGTTGGATTGAAAAAAACCCCAAAAGAACTGAAATTGCCATCACAGTCAATAATTGAACATCCCTTACATCAAAATTTGAAGTCATGTATAAATAATCTCTATTTATGACATTACTTGGCATTTTCCACTGGAGAAATCTAAAATAAAGCAAAAAACATCTATGTGTGTTTGAGTGTTCCTGCTCTACAGGCCATACTGTTGTGCTTACTAACTTGAAAATTAGCATCTCTACCACACATCTAAGAATGTTTTTTTTCATTTTTGGGGAAAAAAACTTTTTTAGGGGTTTAGTTTATTAAAATCTAGATTCTAGAGAATCTAGATGTTTTTACATACAATTAAAAATTGTTTCTAAGTAATACATATGCATTTTAGATATTCTAGCTTGTTGCTTCTAGCAAGAAAAAAATCCACTCCTGAACTTCTGACTATCTCTCCAAAATTGGCATCAAAGGTTCATTTGTAGAAAAATCCAAATCGAAGGGCTATTCTTAGAGAAATATGTTCAAAAGTCATTTTCTTCAAACAGAACCAAATTTGTTTCCTTCAGTGAATGGTTAGTTGGAACATGAATTGCTATTTTTGAACACAATAACCTTGCAGGCAAAACAGTACCAAATTTGTAACAATATGAAAGCTAAAGCCTTGTAGCATTTGCATATGTGTTAATTGTATATCAAGCAATTAGTGGCCTTACTAAAGTGGCATAACACTCTCAGGATTTCTGAAATCAAGATTGTATATGTTAAGCTACAAGTTACTTAATTTCAAATCGCTTATACCTGCTATGGGATTATCTGAAAAGCTTCTGGAATCTATTTAATGAAAAGCAACCAAAGGATAAGCAAATGGATTAATAGTTTTTGATTTCCCTTGAGGAAAGTGTAAAACCTGTCCAATTCAATATAGCAAGGCAGAAATTATGGCAACTCAAATTCTAAAACATCAAAGACTTAATAGAATCTATTTTGAATATTGCGAAACATTACAAGATCATTGAATTGTCAAAGTGCCAAAAAGCTAAATTTAATTGTAGATTTATCGGAACTTTTGTGTAGCATCTCAGAGATTCTAAAAAGGATTGAAAAACCTTTACAAAAGTTTGTAAAAATATGGATTATCTACCACCCAGGCCCTTAAGTTAAGCTTTAGAGAGGTTCCCCTTACCTAGTCTCCCTGCCCCAATCTTCAGTGAATAGAATAAAATGACGTTTAAATTATAGTTAGATTCATAAACTGAGAAGCAAGCAACACGCTCATGAGAGAATCATGCTCAACCTCACAAGGAGAGATCACAAGACAGCACAGTACATAAGGAAGAAAATGGGAGTCCAGGATGTCATAGAATCTATTAAAAAAACTCAAATGGCAATGAGCAGGCCATGTTGCAAGAATGAAAGACAACCAATGGAAATCACATCTCACAACATGGATCCCCAGAGATCACATAAGAAATCAAGACCGACTGAACACAAGATGGAGAGATGAACTAAACAAATTCAGGAAATACCACGAGCATTAAGAGACTGATGATGATTATGTACAATGTACTTATGTGGTATTATAATTTATAAGTTTGTTTTTTTTTTTTTCATGAAATAAATGGATAAGTAGTGAGATATCATCCAAAAAACATGTACACTCAAACATTTTTTTTTGCTTTTGGACCCCACTCCTGGCCAGGAAGCTTTAGCCTACTTGGCGTAATGGTTAATCTATTGTTACACTAGTTGACTATTTATAATGGAGTTCGACTGCCCATAAAAGCGCAGATATTCAAACCAATGAAAACTCACCATCAAAGTCAATAATTGAGTGACTGTAGCCTCAAAATTTGGAGTCATGAAAAAAAAATTGATATGGTCAGAATTAATTCTATTTATGACATCACTGGCATTTTCCCCTGGAGTCAAAAAACATCTAGAAGCATCTAGATTCTTGAAAAAGGTCAAAAAGCCTTTTATTAAATCTTAGACGGGATCTATTGCTGTACTAATGCCAAATTTCAGATCTACGGACAAAATAGTATGACCAGGAGTGCTGGAATACACAAACATAAGTACATACATATAAAAAGAAAGGGATATAACCCATCGCCACTTTTGGTGGCTATGTTTGCTCAACTGCTTGTTATTATTTACTGTTGAACCAAAGGGTTAATACAAAAAAAAAAGACTTTATTTTCTTCTTTTGAGACCATGGCCTACTCTGGGACCTAAATCTGCCCTGGGTCATCTGCCTCGTGGTTAATCACAACTACTCTGGAATTGACAATATTCAGCTGTAGGCAATTTTATTTTGCTTTCCCCAAGCCAGTGAATTGCAAAATCCAAAAGTCAAATAGTTAGGCAGAAAAGAATATCTGGATTTTGAGGCATATTTTATAGTGAATTCCTCAAAAGTGTAATTTTTCCTAATGAATGTTACGAATATTCGTACATCCCGTAAATGAATCACAGTGGCCTGTGCATGTATCAGAACTAATTATCGAACTCACTAACAATGGCCTGCAAGATTAGCTTGATTATAATTATCTTGCAACATGTGTCCCGATCTCTTTTTTCTTTTAAATGATCTACTTGTTAAATTCAGATATATTTTTCAAGGACAAAATATTTGCCTGTGCTTGGAAGAATCCAGTGTTACAGACAGCAAGTCTATCTGACTGGTTGGCGATATATAAAAGCCACATCAATGGAGCTAGAAGGCTGAAAATTCAAACATTGACTCTTTACTATTATTTTTTTGTCTTTTGAAAATTCCCCCAGAAATATATTTTCTGGGGAGGATTTAGTTTGCAATGCTTGTTGATGCTTAATCGGTCCCTTAATTTATGTTTGGCATTCAGACGGAAGTAATTTATTCATTGATTCATCATTATCTCCATCATTAGTCTTTTAATGTTTTTAACCTTCGCCAAGATTCGCCACACTTCTCTATCATGGGCGTTGCGGAGCCAGTACTTTCTGAATTTGTCCAGCTCATCTTTCCATCTGATACTCTGCCAGCCTCGGTTGTGTAGGTGATCTCTGGGGATCCATGTTGTGAGCCACGGTGTCCATCGGTTGTCTTCATCGATTACTCCTTCTTTAAATTTTTTTTAATTGATCGCTGCTAGCACAGCCTGTTGCCAAAAGACGCTGGTAACATGATGGTTTCCATTGAGTGACTACCTGGACTGGTTCTATTTCTCCTTTCCTTCATCATTGCTTTTTCCTATTTTTCAATTGATCACTCCCAACACAGAATTCTGACGAAAGACCTTGGTCAAATGACAGTTTCTATTGAGTGATTAACCAGACCAGTTCTATTCCTCTTTTCCTTGATCATCTCTTTATCTGATTTTTTTCAAATTGATCACCCCCTACACAGGATTCTGGTGAGTGACATCAGTCACATGACTGTTTCTTTTGAGTGACTGACCAGACCTGTTCTATTTCTCTTTTTCTTGATTGCCACTTTCTCCGATTTTTAAAAAAAATTGATCACGCCCAACACAGAATTCTGCCAAAAAACATTGGTCACAAAACTGTTTCTATTGAGCGACTAACCTGACCTGTTCTGTTTCTCTTTCTTTCTCCAACCTACATTTCTCCTCCTTGCTCGAGGCGAGCGTTCTTTACTGTTTTATAGATTCTTTGGCTCGCCTATGCTCTTCTCGTCCCACTCACTGTTGCCATTGAAAAGCTAGCCAAGATGATTTATTGAAGCCCAAACAAAATTCTTTTGTAGCCGACCAATAAACTGTTCTGCTTGATGAGAAAAAAGACACCTGCCCAGGTAGAGATGCAAACTTCATTTGAAATGAAATCAAAGGGGGAAATTCATCTTCATCTTCGGACCAACATCAAAGAGTTTTACATATTTTAATAAAACACGTAGAAGTGTTGGGTGTGTGGCTGGCTTGGTGGGAAAGTGATTGGCTAACGGCACAGAGAATAAACTCAGCTCACCAAGTCAATTCTCCAGCTGAGACAGATAGTGTTCTTTTCACACTGGTACACTTGGGAAAGGCATGAATCCATCACTCGCGTAACTATGGATAAAACAGTATAGAGTGAAATAAGTGGTGTCACTGGGTATTTGTCACCTCTGAGTCTACTTCACTAATCAGAAATAGGCCCAGTAAGGTGATATGTGGAGCCCAAACAAGAACTGCTGAAATTGTAGCCAGCGTAAGGACATAATAAAAACAAGAACCATAAGTTCAATGAAGTGTTCATCTATAGTTGGAAGGAGAAGAAGATGAAGAGGAAGATGGTTCATGCAAAGGTCTGGACCAAGTTCCATATAAATCCAACATGATACGGCTGAGAAAATTGACATTTAACATATAAAGGAACAAACTATCAATTGAAAAGTTTCTTACAGAGATGTATGGACTCACATAAGATATAAAATGTGATCATACGGTTATACATATGATAATTTACTTTCATACGTAAACTAATATATATTTACATATATATATATATATATATATATATGTATATATCAGCAAACATAGTCATACTTACAAGAGTGCATCAAATAATCTAATTGAGAGATTTTACTCTGATTTCAAAAGTACATTTTGGGGCAACAGTGACGAGTTGAAAGAAAAAAAAAAACCTGATGCTGAAAGGAACTGGAAAATACAAAGTAGATTAGAGGACACATTCTCGTAAACAGTCGTATTTTTAGCCCCGTCTTCGAGGAGAAAGGTCTTTTGATCTGCTGATCACTTTGGAAATGTGCCATTGTTATACTGACAGATGAACCAAAAAAAAAAGATTTCAAGAAAAAATTTGGGTTATGACAAAGAACTTCAGAAACGGAGAATTCTATTTATTACCTTTTTCTCATAATCTTCATTTCTCCTTTCCAATCTGTATAGAATAATTTCTATTTCTTTTTTGCCGGTTTTGGTTTCAATTCATTTGAATTTTTATGTTTTGAGGTTTGCAGTAAAAATTACAATCAAATCTTTATTTCCCAAAGTTGGAATAGAAGCCCTATTATTTAATTATTTTTTTTATTAATTATTTTCATGGCTATAAATGTAATAAAAGAAAACCTGATGATTTTTGCCTTCCACCATACAAACAAAGAAATGGAAAAATAGCATTTAAACTCGGCCTCTCATAGACTTTATGAATTTCCAATATCTCAAATATTTTGCAAACGTGCGCTCGAGACCAAATACTTATCTTACCAAGTTTAGTATCTTCTCTGTTTTTGTCTAAAAATATTGCAAAGATCCACGGATATAGATATAGATGGTTCTTGGCAATATATCACCTGAACGAGTGAGAAAAACAATCAAAAACTGCTTTTGTCAAACTTGAAAAGAATTTTTAAGCTTTGAAACTGTCTCATTTATATAAGACTATAAAGTGTCTACCTCAGAAAGGTAAAAACATAATCCTGTACACAATGTCGTGGAAAGTTAATTATCACTTCTTTGATTATTTTCACTATCTGGTGTCTTCAAAATTTTCACTGGTCTTTGTACAGCATAAGACCTTATTGAGAAATGAGCATGAGAAGATTCTGTGGCACCAATCTCCTGAATGGAAAGGGTCTGCCTGCCTTGGAATTCAGTCTTCAAAATCCTGGCTTTTATCTGGACTTGAACAACCTCAGCCTATATCGTTTATCGATTCCAATTTCCGTGCTGGTAACCATTAGGCCATCTGCCCCCCCGCCCCAACATACATGCACATCTTCATGCAGTGTGCGTGAATAGTTATTTACTAAGTATATATTATTTTCAGCCAGACCATAATAATGATTTTCAAGACTTTGATCTATACCAAAATCTCTTACATATATATATATATATATATATATATATATATATATATATATATATATATATATAATGTATATATGCATGAATGTACAAATAACTTTCTGTAACTGGCTTTAGATTAAAGATAGGTACACAATAGTTAAAAATAGGAGACTGAAAACTATTTGTCTTCAATAGAGAAAAAACTTTTCCATTGAAATATACAGAGAGGAAATTGAATTTTTTTAAATAACAAAGTCAAGAAAGCCTGATAGGTCAGACATTTTGAAATTTGTTTATCATGAAAACATTTAAGTGGCTATTGGAATCTGACCAATTTCTTTTTTTGATCTCTTTGAAGTCAAATTCCAAATGGTACAGAGGCTGAAAAAATGGGTTTTAATGCTTTTTCCGTGTGTCCTCTCGAGAAAATGAACAAAGATAGTTTTATTTATCTATTAATCATCTCTTTCCAATTTTTTCGTGATCAGTTTTTTTTTGTATATTATATGTGACAGTAATTTTAGGTATCAATGATTTATAATAAACAGAGAGAAAACTGCTTATTATGATCACTTTGGGACAGGGCTTTTTAGATAGCAACAACCAGCTAATAACTTCAAGCTAAGAATATATAGAGGGAGCTGCTTACTGCGATCACTTTTGATAAAGTGTTTGGGACTGATTGATTTTCATAACAATGATCATTTAATGCATCGATTTTTCTTCGGACAGTGATCAACAGGGACAATGTGATTATGTTTTTGAATATATAATGATGAATCTTCAGTCAAAAACAGTGAATTAGAAATAAACCTCTTATACACTTTAGAGCAATACAGAAATCAACCCCATTTTCCAAAGAGGTATACTCATCTTTGTCTTCAAATAGAAATAAACTGAGCATACAAAAGCTGATTTACCAAGAAGTAAAGATTCATAATTCAGAGCACTCAATAGTACTTATAATGGTGGAAAATCTATCTGATTGGCAATGTATAAGAATAACCAACCGTATAATAACTTCAGTCAATTCATAAAAAAGTTGATCTTTATATTCCTCCTCTTATTTTAGACAGTCTTTTTGGCGGCTACAAAACTGTACTTGTTGTCAGCAGTGATACCAATGTTGTGCCAGTATTCAATGCTTGTAACCTCCAACAACTCTAAATTAGAGCTGGACTAAGAGATACTAGGTACATACCACTTCACACATTATACCAGTAGCTAGGTCCAAAACTCTGTAATGTTCCTTCAGCTTTACACAACCTACTGAAGGTGATGTTATTATTAAAACAGGAGCTAAAAAGGTAATGTCAAAAGCCACTGAAGAAAGTATTGAATTCTTCTTTGTGAAAGTCTCAAAACCTTGCAGTACAGCAGTTTCACTCATTATAGAAAGGAAATCTACTTCTCTGTATCGGTATCATTAAAAAAAACTTTCCAACAAGTCGAGGCCTGATATCGAACGTATATTTCATAATACATCATCATCAGTCTTTTATCATCCATTGTTGGACATAGACCTTTCCCAGGATCCGTCACAATTTTCTAACATGGGCGTTGCGGAGCCAGCATTTCCTGAATTTGTCTAGTCTAGTTCATCTCTCCATCTTGTATTGTATTACCTTTGATTTCACATGTTATCTCTGAGGATCCATGTTGTGAGTTTTGATGGTTATCGTTTGTCTGCTATTCTTGCAATATGGCCTGCCCATTGCCATTTGAGTTTTTTAATAGTTGCTAGGATGTCTCAGACCCTCATTTTCTTCCTGGTATACTGTGCTGTCTTGTGATCTCTCAGTGTAAGGTTGAGCATGATTCTCTCATGCACACGTTGCATGCTTCTCAGTTTGCAGGTCTGTCTCTTGGTTAGGTTCCATGTTTCAGCAGCATAAGTGACTATTGGGAGTACATCTGTAATTCTTTCAATTATTATCTCAACAGGACAGTGCTTCAACAACCCTATCCCTTTAAGACAATAACTACAACCCCCCCCCAACAAGATTCTTGTCTTTTCTTTACAAGGGATCAGGCAACATCTTCTCAATTGATTTGAGTGAAAACCAATGAGAATGTAGGGGAGATAATTGTGCATGAATCCAACCCTGAATTTACTTACTTCTCACATAGCCCACCGCCAGACATGAAAACATATCTTTTTGATTTTTTTTTTTTTTTTTTTTCAGAAATATTATCTAGATGTGTTTAGAAATCAGTAAGAATCATATTTCTGAATTCATTGGGTCAGAATTGTATGGAGAACGTGATCATTTGTTCTTGTATATTGTTTACTTCAAAAGTTGTGGAATTTCCTATTTTTTTTTTTTTTGTCCAAGTTCTGATTCGCAGTAGGTTTAATATAAGGTTAATTTGGATCCTATTGGACATTATTTCAGCCTGTTAAGAGACAGAATAATAAAATGTACACTTCAAAGATTAAAAAAAACATGTTTCAGGAAAAAGTTAATATCTACTTTACACAAAGAAAAAACATAATTGGACTTCTCAAACATCTTTTCGCATTTTTAGGCCATTATTGTCCTGAGATCAAGTCAAGATATTTTTGAATCTAAATTTCTCTGAATTCTTTGAGTCAAGGTTGTATCAAAAAATGTGTTTATTTGTCTCTCTATGTTGTTTACTCCAAAAGTTACGCAATCTACAAATTACAATGCAAGTTCGTACTCAGGTTAATTGATTGAGAAAAGTCTCCATATTTCACAACTAACACTTCAATATTCTTAAATCTCTTTACATGTAGAAATCGAAAAACATGACAGACTGAGTAACATTATTTTTTAGACATGAGATCTGAGCTAGAGCCAAGAATAAACTGAAGTTTATCCTCAGTATTTTTATAAGACTTGGTCATTCCTGATACTGATTCAATAACGTCAATTGTATATTGGCCAAGAAGCATAAATTACTAATCAAGTCAAGATAGTTCAGAATTTTTTCACTCATCTTCCAAGAAAGATTATCTATTTTGTGGCAAAGTCTTTTACTTTTTACTTCAACATAATTTTTTTTCCCTTTTTCCTCTGTTTCCATAAGTGATTCTTTTTCTTTTTTTTTTCTTTCATTGATACTTCTTCATATCTGAAATTGCTCCCCTTCGCTCACCTGTCCTTCTTGGAGGAGGAAAAAACAGTTGGCTATAATTCAAAAAGTCAATCAGTCTTGCAATTTTCTTGAGTCTGAACTTGCTTAACAAATTTTTCTTGTTCTAAGAACTGGACATTCAATCTATTACATTGACATGAAAGATATATACTTTTCATATTTATGTATATATATATTGAATACACAAATGTATATTTGAAATTGATATTTATTTATTTGTAGAGATATGAATTCCAGAATGGAGACAAAGTTAAATATTAAAAACTTGGATTTATCCAGGAGCATATTTACATCTATTTCATGTTAAACACCCATTCATTTTTAATGTTAAAATTGAAAATGTAATCGATTAAGTTCAGTGCCAGTCCAACTGAGTGTTCAACATAAAACAGATTTATATTTTTCACTAGATATTTTCATGCTTTAAATCTATACTATTTATAAGAGAGAAATGACAATTCAGAAGATGTGTACAAATGAGAATTCCTAGTTTATTTGACGTTTCAATAGTTCATCCTGGTTTCTTCAGAAAAAAGTGATGAAGAGACAAGAAAGTGTCCGTTATATACAGTCCATGTCTGGTTGTGGGGTATATTTAGTGAATTATAATTGAATCAAGTGGATATTAACAGTTTGGAATAGTAGGAATTTTGATTATGTGTGTCCAAGTGGAGTGTTCATTTTCCAAGTGGTTAATATTCTATTGGCATCCATCTCTTTGTAATAACAAAGTCAAATGGTTATTACAAATATTTCAACTTTTTTTGAAGATGTTATATTGGATGAAAGGGAGTTTGTATGAAGTGTTAATTTCCATATCTCGATAAAGCTCAAATATACTGAATGACCAATGTACCATCTTAACATAAGTTATGAAAGTAAACATACATGCAATATTTGATATACTGTTGAGTACTCTCCCGACTACCATAACATCATGTGTCGCATTTTTTCAGAAGTCACATTTTGGGTGAAGCCTCATTCTGGAAGTTCCTGTTGGTGATGAACAGGAGTTGTCATAAAGAGGCAAGTCATTCATGTGATACATTATTGAACAGGAGTTATGTTTCAAGTAGCCAGAAGTTCTTTATTTGTATGGCCAGAGAGAAACATGAATACAAATATATACAACAATCAGCTTATTATGATTCTACTGATATAACTCAGCCAAGAAGGAAAATATATGGGTATATATTTCTCTGTGTGTCAGTGAATGTATGTATGTGTGTATTACATAATATTAGTAAAATATAAGTCATAAAATCTATCCGATTCTATAACTCTCATCTAATGTTATCGAAAAGCACAAAAGAAATTTTTCTGATTTTAGAAACTGTCAATAAAAACTGTCATTAAAACTATCAACATAGGTTTCTTTAGTTTACAAGTTGATCTATCTGTCTGGCTTCACAGGCCACACAAATGGATAAAAGGACTGAAAATTTAAGCATTTACTCCTATAATGTCTAGAAAAAATTGTTTCTTAAAAATTTTCCTCCTTGAATTGGTTTTTAATGGGGGGGGTTCAATTTCCGATATAAGTTTATGCTTAATTGGTCCCTTACTTTGTACCCAGCATTGATGCTTGTTTTTTAAAATTCAAACTTTTTAGTAATCATTGCCCCAAATGGTGAGAGATGTGATACATATTGATCACTCCTTTTTCTAATTTTTTCAATTGATCACCTCCTACACTGCATGCTTCCAAAATACATTCTCTATTGGATGACTAAAAGATTTGTTTTTTCAAAGTTCAGTTTTATATTCTTGTGGTACTGCATTACTTGAATATGTTTTTTTGTGTGTGTGTGTTTCTGTTCGATTAGATGGATTCTGTTTTTTCGCAGTGAGCAGGTGAACGAAATAAAGCTCGGGTTTATTACTAAAAGAAAAAGTTCATGGTCATAAGTTGATGTGCGGCATATAACCAAGGAAAAAAACATGATCCTCCTGCCATTTTGTTACAGTTGAATCATCAAAGGTGAATTCAGTTCATGAACTTGATAGTGGCTACAGTCAAAATATTAATTTAAAATGCATTTTATTCTTAAAAAATAAAAATGAGCCAACCATCTTAGAAATACCACGATGAACATTTGAATAGAGTAGAATGGAATATATTATACTTCACCAAACAATAATAAATTAGTTATGAATTTATTGATTGATACAACAATCGGTGAGGAGGGTACAAATTAGCCTTGATGCCTCACAACGCAATAACCACAGTTATTTCCATACGGATAGTTGTTTTTTTTTAAATTTATATTTTACTGTTCCAATTTTAGTTTTAAAAAAAGATATGATTAAGTTTTGGTATGAGCGAGTCATTTGCTACCAAAGAAAATTCTTGCTAAATGACAAACCAAACTGTACTAACTTCAGTGCAAGTAGTGAAAGAGTTGTATCAAATACTGCATAAGGGGGTCTATCATAAAATAATCCGTAAACAAGCCAAGTGATGCTTAGGGTATGCAGTTCAATGGCATGTCTACTTTATTGTTTTTTTATCATTTGTTCTCAATATGTATTTAGTACAACAAAATTCACTTTGTGATGTCCTTGGGATAATGTGAGTAAACAAACAATATAGACCAACTCAGCCACAATTTCATGCTTGTTTAGGAGCCATGTTCATTTTCGTATGGAAATGCTCAAGATGAAACATTCACGTTTCACCACACTTCCTTTATCTTATGAAGAATGATGCACACTTTTTATTGACCATCTACTTCCTGACATTCATAAATCCATCGTTTATAACACTATGCTTCTGAATTTACACTCCTGTGTCATCATACTACATAAAGATCCAACTTTAAAGTATGTATAACTCTTTCAGTATTTCCACTATCTCTGAAGAGAATATTAAAGCATTCAGCTTTCACTATATGTCCATGGTTTTATTCTTCATTCTGTCAGAATCATGAATTGCCGCCAAACCCAAAGCCAAACTTTGTGCTGGGTTTGAAAATACTTTCCACAAATTGTATTTAACTGTAAACTTCTTGATCCAAACTCCTGAGTCAAGATAACAACATGCAACATCATCATCAACCACTAAAGATCCATTTTTGGACAAAGGCCTTTCCCATCTCCTTCCATGCCTACCGTGACTGTGCTAATCTCTGCGATGTCTCATCAGGAACCTGTTCTATTTCAATTCTCAATTTTCTGTCTGATCTTCTCCTACTGTGTTTGCTATCCCGTGGGTGCCAATCAAGCAACTTTTTGTACCATCTGAAATCTTCTCTTCTGGCTACATAAACTGCCCACTTCCTTTTTTTCTTGCTTTATCTCTTCTATGATATCTTTTACTTTGATTCGCTTTCAGATCCATGTTGATCTTTTTCAATCTCTTGAACCTATTTTTACTATTGCTCTTTCCATTGATCTCTGTGTGACTCTGAGTTTGATACCATAATCATGAATGGGTGAAACTATGGAGATAAGGAAATATTCAACAGTAAAACTACCAAGTTAAAACAGGAAGATTTTTGACTAAAATGAATTTCCTTTTGTAAAGTTTTGAGAAATAATGAGGAATGGAGTTTTATGCGTGTAAATTTCTATTGCAGTGAGTAATAATTTTGTTTTTTAATCTATTAAGATATATGAATCAGTTTCGAAACACTGTATCCCTACAGGCTGGACCTACCAGCCAAGTTGACAACAGATTCATCTCTCTTCTCTTGTCTGTGTCTATGTGTGTATCTCAGGGCACTCTTGGTTACATTTTTTAACCTTGAACATTGGCATGAGTATACCTTTAGGCACCATCAAATTATTGATAGTTATTAATTGTTATCACTTTTTAATTAATTATTAATTGCTGTTGCTTTTTATCAAGATTGAATTCAAGCTGGGTTCCCTTCAGCAGTGAGTAAATAAATTTACAGCGTGGGTCAGAATGAAAAATGAGTTCTTGGCGAGAATCAAAATCATGCCCATTTACACCAGAGGATGGCTTGATTGAACATGACTGTTTTTAGAACTGAATAACTGGATTTTGGTGGCAAGCGTCAGTCCAAACCCAACCCTTAAAACTCACTCCCTATTCACGACCCCATCTGCGCCATGTTTGTTGACTGGTAGTTCAGTAAAATCCAATTTTATTTCATTTCATTTTTATTCATTTTATTAGATGAAGTATTGTAAATAATTATGAATGATTTTTGCTTCTATTCACCTTCATCTCGAATGTTGTTGCTTTTTATCGCAACTGACGTGGCATTAAAATTTTACTCCGGGGCATAATTTCCCTTGCGCACTGCCAAGCAGCTTAGAGGGAACACTGATCACTTGTTTGACCTTGCTATTGGCAGAATTAGAACTTTAAACAAAAAGAGAATGAAAAAGGAAGAAATAAGCCCTTAGGTGATGATTACATTGGTGGAAGCTAATTTGGAAGTTGATGACCAGAAAAGCAATCTGCTTGCTAGCTACAAAGCCAATCTAATCCTTCGTTGATTTGATTTTTGCACATAGTGGCATCCATAATTTTCATGTGCAAATTTTTCATCAAGAAAATAGAAGAATTGAATGAAGAACCTACAAATAAATGTTTGATTGTATTATTAACTGGAAACTTCTTGGAAAAGGACCAAACATTCCACCAGTGTCTTTGTCGGAAGTGAGGAAATATATTAAAAAATCGATGTACTGAATTTGGCCATCACTAGTGAAAACTATCATCGTATTAAATCAGTGTAGCCCCTCAAATGGCCTGCCAGACCAAACAGCCAAGTGGGCTGCTGATTTTTCTCTTTTTCGGTTTACGTGTCTATGTGGGTGCGTATGTCTCTCCAGGTGCGCCTGGTCACATTTTGGAAATTTGGTTTTTCTGTATATCAAGAAAGTGCTATTTTCAGCATAGATTGTTTCCATTTAATTCATCTAAGCTTTTAATTTTCTAAAAAAGTGCTTTTTAGGGTCCCTATGGTCAGTTTGAGACCAACAAAACCCAAATCTTGAGCTGGTACTTTTTTTTTTTTCTTAGATAATTTATTTAAAACATTATTTTTTTTAAAGGTGATTTTAGATTTTTAGATAAAAATCTATTTTTTAGATGATTTTAGATCATGATCAATTTATAGATGATTTTAGATAATTAATTCTGGTACATATACAGGCTTTGATGATTCACTTATGTGAGTTACAGATATAAGAAAGCTGGTTTGGGCTTATGTGAAATACATGCATCCCCCATCCTAACATCAGAATGTATTACCACTTGAGGGATTACTTGGGTAATGACCTCTCCATGCCATCTAGATACACCTTTTACTAAAACTTCTCTCACAGAACACCCAGGCTCAGGAGGTTGAGAATTATGCCTACAGAGCCATCAGATGGATCCAATATTAATTCTATGCAAGAAACAATCTCAACTAATGATGAGTTACAGTCTTACGAGTAATTGTCCACAACTTAAGAAGGCAGATCTGATTCTTAACTCTTGCTCTTTAAATCCACTTGGAAACATTGAAAATGGTGCCATATAATTGGTGCAATCACTTTTGTTAGACCAATGAGAAACCTTAAAATATTCCCACAGAAAAATCTATAACATTGATTTTCACTTCTTCTATTTATATGCATACATACATAGTTTAGTTCAATACAGTTCACTAGAGAATCGCACAAGTCTCTCATCATACAAGCTGTCACCAAATAATTGGATTGCATATTTTTACTTTCTTTTTGTAGCAGAATTTAGCTGGAGCTTTTGAGTAAGTTCAGAGAAAATATCTATGGTTTGAGGTGAAATCAATGGGATCTCTTTTGTTTTGATTAATTGCTTGATATTTGTAGAATTTAAAAACTGATTCCATGATGAAGGCAAATCGGAATTAGTACTGGGTATCACGAAAGGTTTGTTTGGTTTATCAAATAGAAATGAAATACATCTTTTTTTATTTGTTAGATTAATTTTATTGGAAAATATATTTACCAGTTTGTTCCATTCAGGAATGGAAATTGAGAGGTACGCACGATTACCTACTTCTCAGATCTTCGATGTCTACTAATGGAAACATCACTGTATACCTAGTTCACTAAAACCAAGCCTTATTGTATACCTAGTTTGCAAAACCCAATCCACTGTATGTTCCACAATCTTTTGCCATCTTTCAGGTAATTTCATTATTCCATTTTCCAAGAACTGTTTATCTTTCTGTAGGTACCTTTTGCAGTCTTCTGGGGAATTGAAATTGTTTTTATTTGGAGAATTCTATAAAGACAAGAATAAAGGGTAATCTGACAGTGAAATATCTAGTGAATCTGGCTGACGAATTAAAATTTCCCAGCCAAGCTGTAAAAACCTTTGCCCAGTCACCAGTAAAACACATAGTCAGGAGTAATCCTGATGGTGTATTATACCCTTCCTGAATTAATCCCGAACATGTTCTGTCAATAACTTCCTTTAATTGGTCTAATTGGGAGAAGTTCTTGTTCGAATCATTTGTTTGGTTCCAGGGAAAGAGCTCAATCTCAATATATCATCATCATCATCATTAGTCTTTTAACATTTGTTGTTGGACATAGATCTTCCCCAGGATTCACCACAATTCTCTATTATGGGCGTCGAAGAGCCAGTATTATTGGTCCAGTTCATCTCTCCATCTTGTATTCTGTGGGCTTTGACTTCTTGTGTGATCTCTGGGGATCCATGTTGTGAGTCATGATGTCCATCGGTTGTCTTTCATTCTTGCAGCTTGGTCTGCCCATTGTAATTTGAGTTTTTTAATAGTTTCTATGATGTCTTGGAATCCCATTTTCTTCCTGATATACTGTGCTGTCTTGTGATCTCTCCATGTAAGGTTGAGCATGATTCTTCCATGTGCACTTTGTACACTTCTCAGTTTGCAGTCCTGTCTCTTGGCTAGGTTCCATGTTTCAGCTCCATAGGTGACTATTGGGAGAATATTCACAGGACCAACTTCTTTGGATGAATACCAGCCTTTGGTAAAATTTGTGGTGGTTCATCTAACTTGCCTCATGATATCTTACAATTGTTGTTGTGATGTATCCATTTTCCATCGGTTGTCATATTTTGCCTAAAAAACGGAACGTTCACATATGAACTGATAGATGTGCTCTTTTTATTCTCAACTCACATGGAAGTCAAAACTGACACTTCTGATCTTTCGCAGTACCTTCTCCGTAAACTGCTCAAATTAATGCTCAAAATTTAGTGTTTGGGTCACATTTTTACTTTTCTTAAAATAAAAAGGATAATGTGGTGAAAATGTTGCATATTTTCCTTTATCTTTGATGTAAGAATCAATAAACAGATTTTTTGTATCCTCCTTATGTATCAGTTTGTAAGCTTGTCATTGATGACACTTGTAGCATTTTACTGTAGTCGGATCTTTATTTTGAGTTTGGTAAGGCCATAGCTGATGGAATCATATATTTAGAAACCATATATATATATATATATATATATATATATAATCAGCCAGTTAGGGTTATACTGACATAATATAGACAAGCTGGAAAATAGTAGACTTGCACACACACATATATATATCTCATTTGTGTATCTATATATATTACATAATGTAAATAAAGCACAAAGAAATTTTCTCTCTTTTAGAAACCATCAATCAAAACTATCAATAAAAGTTCTTTCAGTTTTCAAGTAGGTCTGACTGGCTGGCTGTTTATATATGTATTATGCCTGAAAGCTGCACTAATGGAGCTAGAGTACTGAAATTTTCAACATTTACTCCTTACAATGTCAAAAAAACGTTTTTTCTCAAATTACCCCCTAAATAGGTTTAGCTGATGGAGGGGAGGCAATTTGTAATGTAAGTTTATGCTAAATAGATCCCCTAGTCCGTTTATGACAGCATTCTTGCTTGTTACATAATTTTTGATGATCACTGCCCACAAAGGGTGGGAGAAGTAACTTATCCATTAATCACTCCTTTTTCCAATTTTTTTAGTTGATCATCCACAACATGGCATGCTGTCAAAAAGTGTTGGTCATATGAGAGTTTCTATCAAGTGAATAATCAAACCTGTTGTTGATATTGGTTAACTCAGGAATGGGAGCTGTAAAATTTACTCCAGAACTAATCTCCGATAAGATACAAAGTGGATCTAATCTGATATAATCTGAGATAATCTAATCCCTTGCATCCATATATCAGCCTGTACAAGCGTATTATGGCCCATTGTATTTACAATAGTGAAAGGGTGTGATAGCCCTGAGAGCTTTTCTCTGGCATAAGGAGGAAAATGAATTATTTGCTATATACTAAGGCTTTAAATAATATCTGCCAATATAACAGCTGTCAGAAAACAATCAAAAGTGATCTTTTTGAATGGTGTCAGTTACAGTTCAACACTCCCAATGACGTAAAATAACCAACACAAAAACAAACTTTCAGAGTTTTCCAGATGATTGAAATCCTTCTTGATGCTTCTGTTAGGAACATGATGCTTCAGCTGATCCTCTCTACAGCCTTCTTCTGGTGTGCTATCTGAATGTGAAGATAGTAAATCAAAGATTGGATCGATCAACACGTTGCGCAAACAACACAGAGTTCAATTGTCTGAAAAACTCTCCAAATGTTAACGACCCTTCTCAAAACTATAGACAAGATCTCCATAAAACAAACATTGGTCAATCAAAAACAAATGTATACTATGTTGAAGAGAAAAAGATTAAAATAAAGCAAAAGAGAGCTGCTGAGAAAAACAAGAACCATAAGTTCAACGATGCATCCACCATCTGAGGTAGTATTAGTAGAAAGAGAAGGAAGAAGAGCCAATAGTTTTTCTTTCATACTTGTAAAATATTGTGTTATGGAAGTATCCCACTAGTATTATTTTTAGTGAAAATCAGATGACAATTTTTGGTTTCTCTTAAGTACAAAAAGGTAGACCTTGGACATTCTATTATGATATAGCAGTGGATGAAAGAAAAGATTGATCAGAATAGATGTTCTTTTATTGATGTCACACCTTTTCCTTCCTTCCTTCCTATTTATGGTATTTAATGTAAACAGAACCAAACGATCAACCAACCAAAAAGTGTGTTCTATGTGGACAAAAGAAAGCAATAAGAAAGATTAAGAGGAAGAGAGGAAGGAGTCAAAAAAAGAGAAGAATTGAGCTGAATAAGAAAAAAGAGGAATTAACCACAAAGGAAGTTCCAGCATAAAAACAATTGAGAATCGAAAGGAAGCCTTAATAAAGAAATAAAGAGTGAGTGGTTAGAAAAAACTATCACTCAACACTGTCAAGATAATTTTTCTTCAGTTTTCAAGTTGGTCTGGCTGGCTATGTATGCATACAGATATACAGACCATGCCAATGTAGCTAGAGGGCATTTTAAAATTTGCTCCTCATTATACCTCAGTAAAATTTTTTTTTTCACTTTTTGAAAATTACCCTACTAATTATGTTTTTTGAGGGGGGGGTCAATTTGAAATTCAAGTTTGTTTCCTTAGTTTGTACTCGATAGCATTCATGCATGTTTTTTTTAATTAAGGCTTTTTTTGTGATCACTACCCAATAAAAGACAAGAGAAGTAACTTATTCATTAATCATCCCATTGTCCAATTTTATAATTGATAACCACCAGCACGGTATGTTGCCAAAAGACATTGGACAAATTTGTATTGTTTCTATCGCGTGACTAACCAGACCTGCTGTTGTTCTGTCCAAATCTTTGATTCTTCGATGATTAATATAGATTTCAGCTTCTCTACTGGATTGATGGTAGAGCTCCTTGCTGAGCTCTCACTACAACTATAGGCCAATAAAATTATCAATAAGCACTGAGGAAGCCGCTTATTGTGATCACTTTGGGACAGAGTCTTTTAGATAATAATATCACTATGAAAAGGAATTAAAAATTGGAACAATTTACATTTACTGTTATAGATTTACATTCATTGCTGTATATCCATTATGTTATTAAACTAATTGTTATAAACATCACAGTATAATAAATCAAATGAGATTCATCATTTTAATTTAAAAAATCTTTTAATTCATTTTAAAAAAAGTGTTTGGGACCAACTGATTTTAATAACATTATCTATGACTATAATAAATGGCTTCCTCTGTTATATAAAAATGCAGAAGATGTTGAGGTAAGAACATAATATTCAAATATAGGAATAAATCAACCTTATTAGAAACTGTCAACCAAAACTGTCAAAATAGATTTCTTCAGTTTTTTAAGTGGTCAGGCTATCTTTATATACATAATGGACAAGCCATGCCGACAGAGCTAGGGGTGTGAAATTTTCAACATTCACTCTTTATCATTCCCAGAAAAAACTCTTTTTGTAACATCCCTCCCAACAAATGGATTTTCGTGTGAGGGTGGTTCAATTTACAATTTTGTGTTTATGCTACATTGGTCAGCAGTTTGTGCCCTCTATTTTTTTTGAAAAATTCAAACTTTTCTGTGATCCAACAAAAGGTGAGACAAGTAACTTATTCATCGATCATCCCTGATTCCAACATTTTTGATTGATCATTCCCAATATGGTATACTGCCAAACAATGTTGGTTATGTGCTGGTCTGGTCTCTATCGAGTGATTAACCAGACTTGTATCTCATAAAAGATGCGGCCCTGTTTTACCCAAATCTTCCTCAAGATTATACGTATAATTTTCAGTTCTTCAATATATCATTCCAGTATCACTGCAGCTTCTATCTTCACAAACAAATTTCCATATCTTGTTTAATGAATCACCCATTAGATGTCCATTCGCTTAATGTCCTGGTTGTAAAGAATAGCACTTAACAAACAAACTTGGTTTTAACAACAAATACTTTTCTCTGGTGTTTTTGTCAAAACAACTAAATCTTGGTTTTTATTTGTTTTCTATTAGAGTTCTTTTATTGAAAAAAAATTCTATTCTACTCTTTATTGTTTGCTATGAACAAATTTTTTGGATCATTTGCATAATGTCTTTTGTTTCTTATCTTCACTTTCTAATAAGTTCTTTATCTTCATTGTCCTATTGACCGATTCTTGATGAAGTTGAAATCTGAAGAGAAAAAAAAATAGCTTTATACATATTTATTATTTGTTTTGATTTTATTTGTGCCAAAAATTTTTGGAAGAGAGGAAGAGAAGGACAGAAGTACGAGAACCAATACATGGTGGGGAAAACAATGTTATCGGCAAAAAAAAAGTTGAATAAAAATCAGAAAGAAGGAAGGAAAAAAAAAAGGTGTTTTGTCATCCAATAGAAACCATTACATGACCAACATCTTTTTGCAGCAAGCCATGTTGGGAAAGACCAATTGAAAAAGTGGAAAAAGGGGTGACCAATGAATAAAATACTACTCTTGAATTTTGGGGGGACAGATGAATTTTTAAAAAAAACAAGTGTGAATGCTGACAGGCACAAACGAAGGGATCAATTCAGCATGAAGTTGCATTGTAGACTGAACCGTCATCTACCTACTGGCTATTTTTCTGGACATAATAAAGTTTCTAACAAGAATGCAAGAAGAAAGAGGGAGATTGTAATAGAGGGAGGAAAGAAAACTGAGAAATAAAGGCAAAAAAGTTTAAAAAGAAGAAAATGCTAAAATCTATAATATTACTATAGGGTAGTAAAACATATATATACATATATATGCTCATGAGAGAACAATTTGGGAAGATGATAGTTAATGGGTTGCCAATAGCTGAAAATATAGACATTTTATTTAAACTAAGTGCTTCAAATCGGTTTATTTGCAGTTCTCATTCTGATGATAGCAGCAATTTTGTCTTATTTTACATTAGGTGCAAAATATTACAATTCTATTTTATCAATTTTCTCTGTACTTGACCTAAGATTACAATCAAATAGACGGACAGTTTTATACAAACAAAGCATCAATATCCATCATCCTACACACCCAATAATAACTGGGTTAAGGGGATACAAATAGAGTGGCCAAGTTGTTTCCAGATTATATTGAAATATAGGAAAAATCAAGCTTTTTTTTTTTTCATTATTTCGACTGCCAGTTTATACTGTATCAAAAATTCTGATGATTTTGTCATCCTTTCAATTTCTCCATTCGTTTTTTCACTGAGGGGTCCATCAGGGAAGAGCGAAATGACAGGTGACAGCCCGTGTTGCTGTTACTTTGGGTCAGCTCTAAGGATAGCTAATAATGAATGTCCCCAATGCAAAAATGGAAATTGAGAAATAGATATACGTTCAAAATTGAGAAGTAGGTATACAACATACAACCATGTGCCCCCCCCCCGCTCCTTGATTTCCGTACTTGGCCCTCATTATAATCTAGTACATAATCAGGTTTGCAATTAGCAATGGCTTGCAGCTTTCTTTCTATCACTTTCCCTTTTTTTCTTCCACCTCCTGGTTTTCATTCTTTTGTGCCCTTCTTTTCTTTCTTGATGTACACATGTATCAGAAAATTTCTCCTTCCTTTGGAAATTGAATGATATATAATTCACCCAAAAGTTATTCTCAGTCACAGCTAAAACTCGGGGCCGAACAATTGTGGTAAGGTCTGCCATTATAACATGCATCCGGTTCCCGATTGCATTTGCATAGCATAGAAAGAATCATGCTTTTTTTACTTTCTTCAACGATTTTTTTTCATTATTTTGACTGAAATTCTGCAGACTTCATAATTGCTGGACAGCCAGTTTATATTGTATTTAGAATTTTGTTAATTTTTTGTCATTTAATCGATTTTTTTTTTTTTTTTTTTTTTCTTTTTTCAAATTCTTTTTTATTTTTTCCCCTCTTGAGATTTGAGCAGACAATGCTTACATTTTGAAAAACCAAAACTGGTGTATTTTGATAGTCAAGTTAGTATATTTAGAGACCACCAATTTTACCATAAGGTTTTTAAGAATGAGACGATTTCAACAAAATCTTTAACAGTCATTTTTGAACAAATGGGTTTATGAAAAGAGTATTTAATGAGAAATGCATATGAAAATATTTAAAAAATCAATTGGGCTACTTTTTGACAGAGGTACCTATGATATTTTGATTAGTCATTTGTTTTAAATCATTCTCAATATTTGTTACTGATTCTCATACGCATAAAATTTAATTCAAGTAAAATCAAAAGGGATAAAACAATAAATATTCAAAGCAAATAAAAACAAAATATAAGAGTAAAAACAAACCCAATTAATGGAAATATATGTGTGTATATATATATATATATATATACGATACGAATCAGGAATACATTATGATATACTATAATATCCTATGTGTAATGGCTTATTTGTTAAAGTGCTCGATATATTAAACATGACTTTGTCCAGTTCTGCGTAGGGCAGTGGTAGAATGTCTGCCTATGGATCTGGAGCGAAGGTTTCAATCATACCTCGTGGTACTTGATAATCTATAGCCACACTGAAGAGTTGTAATACAAAAAAAAAGCAGTGGTCTGTGGATGACACAATTATTAATTATATATATATATATATATACTCAGAAGGTGGACAAAATAATGGAAACATCATTATGATAACCAATTTTCATTTAGATTTTATAGATATTTCAATGTGGAGTTGGCCCTCGATAGATATTTCAATAAGCCCTCCTTTAGTATTAACAACAGTGTTCATATATGTCAGGTACTTTTGGATAGTATCTAGAGGAATTTGGGATCATTCCTCAAGTGAATCCTACTCCAACTTCTTCAATGATGCTGAGGAAGAGAATCAGTTTCTTACATGCTCCAATAGATAGCACGAATGCTCTATTATATCAAGATCTGGTGATTGCTGAGGCCAATTTAAGTGTTGAAATTCTCTTGCATTTCAAAACAGTTTTTAAGAACTCTTGCTGTGTGAGTGGGTGTATTATTGTCCTCAAAGACAATGTTGCCATTTGGAATGAGTGCTTACACCACGGGATGCAACTGGTCAGCCAAAATTGACAGATGGTCCTGGGAATATAGGAATAAGATAATACGTAGGAATCCGCAACACATTCAAAAATGTTTATCTGTCTTCCGAAGTTTTATGTATTATTAATGTTGTCCAGAAATACAAGTAAAATCAGCAGGTGTTCCCATTATTTTTCTTCCTACTGTGTATGTATGTATATATATTTATATATGTACGTGTGTGTGTGTATGTATGTATATGTCTGTGTGTATGTATGTGTATGTGTGTGTGCATATATGTGTATGTATGTATATGTGTGTGTGCATATATATGTATGTATATATATGTATGTGTGTATGCTTATATATATATATACATATATATATATATGTTCTTTCAGTAAAAGATTTTTTCCAAGAAAAGATGTATTCATTTAGGAAGTATAGTTATTTTTTACTTGGTGGATTTCATTAATTATATTTTTGTTCTGTAGAGGAGAGGAAAAAATCTTTAAAAATTTTTCTTGATATTAAAGGAGGGAAAAATATTTTCTTACTCAAAAAAAAAATATTTTCTCGAAAGAAAAATGATTATGCTTTTCATAAATAAATCTTCTCTTTAAAAAATCTACTAATAAATGCAAATTTTTAAGCCAAAAGATTGACTGATAGACTTTTCATGTTTTTCCTAACAAAATACCATTTTCATAACACCATTCATTCAAAAATAACTGTTAGAGATTTTACTGAAATTGTCTCATTTTCAAAAAATTTCTTGTAAGTCTCTGATTTCTGAGGTCTAAATATGCAAACTTAACAATAAAATACACCAGTTTTGGTTTTTCGAAATGTAAGCATTGTTTGCTCAAATCCCCAGAGGGAAAAAAAGAATTTAAAAAATCGTTTAAATGACAAAAAGTTTACAAAATTCTAAATACAATATAAACTGGCTGTCCTATAATTATGAACTATGCAAAAGTTCAGATGGAATAATGAAAAAAATCATTGAAGAAAGAAAAAAGTGATTCTTTCTATTTTATGCCTATACAATCTGGAACTGGATGTATGCTATAATAGCGGACTTTACCACTCTATTATTGGGCCCCAAATTTTAGCTGTGACTGAGAATAACTTTTGGGTGAATTATATATCATTCAATTTCTAAAGAAAGGAGAAATTTACTGATACATATATACATCAAGAAAGAGAAAGGCACAAAAGAATGAAAACCATGAAGAAGAAGAAGAAAAAAAAAGAAAGAGATAGAAAGAAAGCTGCAAGCCATTCCCTAATTATAAACCTGATTATTTTGTGATTTGATTACTTGTGCAAAGTACCGTATTACTATGAAGACTAAGGATGGAAATGGGATAGGTACATGATTGGATGTTGTATACTTCCTCGTCAATTTTGAATGTATCCCTACTTCTCAATTTCTAGTTCATCCAATAGACATTTTTTTAATTGTTATTCTGAAGGTAACAACAACCGGGAGGAGTCCCCAGTCACTTTGCTCTTCCCTGATGGACCCTTCTGTAATCCTTATGCATAGATCCTAGAAACTACCTTACCTCATACCAGAGGTTCCCAGCTTTTTTATTATCGAGGATACCTTTTATTTCCATGAATTTTCTTATCAACCTTAGGCTTTTGAAGAGTCTGTTTACTTGAGCTCACAGACCACTAACTTCTTTAGCTATCCTCCGGACCGTCCCAAGGTTACGGCTACTCGTCCCAGTGGGACCTCCCACCTTCTTAGGCTATCCTCAGGACTGCCCCTGGGTAATAGTAACATGGGTAGTGGCCAGTCACTTTGTTCATCCCTGGTAGACTGTAATACCAAAGCCTAAATTTTAAAAACTGCTGAAAAAATCAAAGTATGACTTATTCATATTGTTGATATCGGAAGTAGATTAAAATTTATGTTTAACAAAAATCCTTCCTGAAAAGAATTTTTCTTGCTAAATAAAACATCAAACTAATTATCATGAATCTATAATTTATAAATGATGATAATTTTCATAATTGCATTTCTTTGTCTAAATCAATGGAATTTCTGTTTTATTATCATCATTATCTTCATCATCATCATCATCATTAGCCTTTTAACGTCCACTTTTGGACATAGACCTTCCCCAAGATTTGCCAGATATTTATATCACTGAGATTGTAGTGCCAAAATCACCTGAACACATCTAAGTTGTCACAACATCTTTCTTCTGCTAGCCATTTGGGAAATTATTCCTGTTCAACTGATTGCTAGGAGACTGTCTTACTGACTGAGCTAAATTGGCAAGTCATAGATATCAACGTAAATTCATCACATAGATACGCACAGGCTCATTTCCATTCAGATGAATAAATATATTTATTCAAAAAATGCATATTTTCGAAATGTTTTATTTACCATTCAAAAGTTACTGTAATTATTTACAATCAGAATAAATATTGGAGTGGAGTTTGACCCTGCAGCAGACAGTCTTGTTTGTATTGTGATTATTTTAATGATCAGTTCATCATCATCAACCTTTTTGTGCCTGTTGTTGGATATAGACCTTCCCCCAAGATTCACTAGAACTCTCCATCATTGGCATTATGGAGCCAGTATTTTTTAAATTTGTCCGTCAAGCCATCTCATCTGCTGGCCACAGTTTTGCATATGATTTCTAGGGGAAACTCATGTCCAGAACTTATCTATCAGTCTAACAACATAGCACACATATTGCCATTTGAGTTTTGTAACGTTTTCTATGATATCTCAACCTATTTCTTTAACATACTGTGCAGACTGGTGGTCTCACCATGTGATGTTACGCTTCCTACTCTCTGGAACACGTTGCAAAGTTCTCAGCTTGAGACTCAATCTTTTGGTTTGGTTCCCTGTAACTGATGACAACTTGGTTCAAGCTGTTAGTCAAGGCTTTTATCTTGCAATGAATAACTCGCAATGGATGAGGGCTTTTATCTTACACTTCACTACCTTCTGAAGTTTATGGGTGAACACTTGACTCATCTGCTCATTGTTATGCAAGTTAATATAAGGTGAAAAGTTCTAAACAGACCTGAGTAAGCTGAGCTTATAGATAGATATGCCAAGATAGGCAAATACTAATGGATTGAGATAAAAATGAAAAATGAGTCATTTTTTATGTTATTGTAATTATGACCGCATTCAATAAGATTTTTGCTTCAGAGGATTTCAGTTTCTTTGCTTTTAGAAATACTTTGGCTCCTGATTTTCAGAGACATTTATACATAAAAATATATTCGGATAAGCCTGTTGACTGCAGGGTCAAACTCCATTCCTGCCCCAGGTGACACCATGAGGCAGGATAACACCTACAGGACTACCTAAAAAATTTTCATATTGTTTCTTGATAATTCTTTTTTCTCATGAAACATCTGACTGCATGATCTCTCCAAAACGTCTTCGTGAATTTCAATAAAATTTTGGATGGACAATGGAGTAAGAAAATGTTGGTTGAATTTTGGGACAAATCGAGGTATTTTTCTTTGATTTTTTTAATTAATGTTTGTATGTGCTCATGACAGTCCACACTATATCTCCAAAAGTTCTCAATAAATTACTTTGAAGGATGAACAATAGGCTTCAGAAGGGGTGATTAAATTTTGAAAAAAAAACATCTCTATGGTACCCAAACTTATTTTCTTTATATTATTTCAGAAGTGGAAAATTGAAAACTAAAGATGAATAGAATTTTTAGTAAACATATGATATGCTATCACATTGAATGATTTTGGTAAATCATGATGTATAACGTATTTGTACAAAAAGATCACCAAAATTCAAGATATCTTGAGAAGAGAACAAGTTCAGTAGAGGGTGGGGATAATTCTATGTGTTACTGTCCCGGGTGACACTAACCACAAGCCTACCTCTGCTTTTATTCCAAGATGATTCCCGCAACTTTTGCATAGCATGTAATAAATAGAAAATCATAAAAATATATAATTTTTGGTATGAATGTATTTATTAAAATGAGATAAACCCTTTGAATGTCAGTAGGATAAATTTTGTTGATACGTATAACTTTTGGTTTAGCTCAGTCAGTGAGAGAGCCGTCTACCACTCACTTGTTCATGATATCAAATCACAATGAGTATATAAATAAATTTATTTCTTCATAAATGTATTTATCCATTAAAATAGAATAAGTCCTTGTGTATTTCTAATATGAATTTTAGTAGATATCTAAGACTTGTCAATTTAGCTCAGTCGGTGAGAAACACGGCTACTAATCAGTTGGTCATTGATTAAAATCACAGTGGGGAACGTCAATTTTTACTCCCCTAAATTTTGTGAGGATAGTTGAGCTTTTGACTAGAGTTTGACAAAAATCAAGGCGTATAGAAATCTTTTACAAAATCCACTCTATCATGGAGAATTGGATATTCAAGCCAACAGAATATTTATAAATATGTTAATTCTACTAAGAACGCTTTTTGAAATGAATCTCCTGGGATCACATGCACAAGCAAGGCCGGCAGAACTGTAGATGAGGAGATGAATTGAACAAATTCAAAAAGTATTGGCTCCACGACCCCAAGGAAAAGTGTGGCAAATCCTGAAGAAATTCTATGTCCAACGACAGACATTAAGACTGATGATTGAACTGACATCCTGTTCATACACTGTGAATATGTCACTAAGCCTGGACAGCATAAATAGAATGAACAATTAAAGAAATTAAATAACAGCTTTTTACCCATATCTTGTCTTATTCATCAACTGTCTAAATCTCTCCTTTCTATGTTCCTCTAATGTAGACAATTATGTTATAAAGACAGAGTATTTATGAATACATTCCTTTTATAAGGAACTCTTCTCAAACCTACATCCCATTTTTACTCGGTTCCCTAAAGATTTCCAATAGAAACAACACATTTATACCTGAAATCAATCATGCATTCCCTGGTGTATAGGTATAACTGAATCTGATACAATGTTGAGCAAAAGAGACAGAAGTAGGCTGACTATTCTGTAAGCATCTGTAGAATAGGAGAAATTTTCCTAATATTTTGAATTTTTTTAGAGAACTTGATTCTAACAGACAACTATTTACAGACTTTATTTTTAGTTATTCATTGTTCTTATCCTTGAGTTAAATACAGGTTTCCATTGACGTCATGTTTTATTCTTCTAATTATGTTTAGTTTGTAATTATTTGTTGTGATTATTCCCTTAAATTTATATATATACATATATATATAATGTACATATATATATGTATATATATAGAGAGAGATGCTCAGTGGTCTTCCATTTTTCATATTTGTGTTTTTTCTATATTAACAAAAACAGTTTCAAAACGAAAATTTTCGTTGGACTATTTACAGAAAAAATTGATTTTATATATATATATATATATATATATATATATATGTATATATTTATATATTTGTGTATATATATGTATATATCTATCTATCTATCTCTCTCTCTCTCTCTCTCTCTCTATATATATAGATACTTATATACACACACATATATATATACATATATATATATACATATTTGTGTGTGTACTGTGAACAGTAGGTAGGAGTGAGATAGATTCAGGAGTAAAAGTGTATGGAATCTTGGTCTATCAATTAGGTAATCCATAAATATAATTATTGGTGAGTTAAACATGTTTCAGGAGGTATTCCCATCTTCAGCTGTGTGTGTATGAATATATGTACCATTCAGTGGTGGAAATTTTTGTGGAAAATAGACTTACCATAAGATGCTCTGTTTTGGAAGTAAAAATTGGAATCCAATCTTTTAGGGTCATTCCAAGAAGTTATACCATCGGATGTTAAACAAGTCACCAAACAGACAAAAGAAGGAAAAGCCCCTGGATAAGATAATATCACCATCGATCTATACAAAAAAGCTAGTAAGATTGTTCACAAAAAAACTAGCTATTCTATTCAACTTATGTCTGAAACAGTAAAGTTTTGAAAGACTGGAACACGACCATCATAATGTTTTTATATGAGAAAGGAAATCTCAAAGACCTCTACAACTACAGGCCAATAAGCTTACTCAACTGCATATATAAACTTTTCAAAAAAATCATCACCAACCGGATTACTAAAACACTAGATGAAAACCACCCATGGGAACAGGCTGGATTTAAAAGAAGCTACTCAACCATGAGCCATCTCCATTCAATAAATCAGCTGAAAGAGAAAGCAGCAGAATACAAAATGCCACTCGCTGTAGCATTTATAGACTTAAAGAAGGCATAGAAATTCCTATAGTCATGAAGGCCATCGCTCTACAAGCTGTATTGTTTTTAAGCTTGTTAAGGGACTTTCGTTCTTTAGTGGTGAGATTATTGTGTAGTAAGGATTGGTGATTGTAACTGTTAACGTAGGCTTTAATGTCTCCTCTAACTGTTTGTTCAAATGTTCGAATAGTAACGTCTATGTTCTTTGGGGTAAAAGATTTGTTGGGGTCTTTAAGTCTATCTAGGATAACACTATCATTGTGTGATTTTCCAAAGTGGGCTCTAAGTTTAATTCTTCTAAAGAAGTCGTTAAAGTCCTTGTTAAGGATGTTCTTGTTGAAGTGTGGGGGTGCAGGGGCAGAAAATTTAGGTTCTTTTTAAAGAGTTTAGAGATGTCCCCAGTGAATCTAAATTTACTCAGATTAATTACTCTGCCTTGAGGATCTTCCTTGATTTTAATGATGCGTGGTAGTTTTTTACTAAGTTTTCTAAAATTCTTATTAGGGATGGTATTATGTTTTCTGACCCCCTTTCCATACTTAGTGGTTGGGGGGTTTCCTTGTTTTTTGGTAGTGTATGTGTATGTGTGTGAGATGATGGAAGGGTTACCTGCAGGTCAGGGTGTTGGGTTGAGTCTTCTGAATGCCTTGGATAGGTCAATGTGTAGTAATGAAGGAGGATGCTTCTCTTCTGGCCTTTGTTTTCGGGAATTCGAGGAGTAGTGGCTATATTGTCTTTGTGGGGTTTAGTGTTTTTGTCATTAGTATCTGTGTAATTATTTCTGTTGTGTTTGTTCATATGTATGTAACAGTTTCAGTTAGTGGTGTTAGTGTTATTAATATCTGTGTAATGTATATATTTAAGTATATATGAATATATCTAATTAATATTTACACATCTAAAAATGTGTATATATATATATATATATATATATATATATATCTATGGGTACATAGTTAAGTATACTTATAAATATATTTCTAAGTATTTATTTAGGTACATACACATCTATACAGATTCGGTTTGTCACTCAATAGAGGCTGTCACATAAACAGTGTATTTTAACAATATCCTGTGTTGGGTGTTATTGATTAAAACATTGGTAGAGGTGGGGTGATCAATACATTAGATACTTCTCTCATCTTTGTTAGGCAGTCGGAAGTAAAAAGTCCAAATTCCTAAAAAATAAGCAGTCTCAGACTAAGGATTAATTTAGCATAATCTTACATCGCAAACTAACCCCCTTCTCAAATCCTACGATGGGGTTGTTGAAAAAACAAAAAATATTTTTGTATTAATGAGTAGTAAACATTAAAATTTTCAGCCTTCAAGCTCCATCGGTGCTGCTTGTGTACATGTTACATATATACATAGCCAACAGGACCAACTTGAAAACCGAAGAAATCTATGTTGACAGTTTGATGACAGCTTTCGATTACAGATTCTGATACATAGATATTTTTTTCCTCTTTCAATTTATACGTGTATATATATCGAGAGAGAGAGATGATTCATTTAATCATATATATTTTTTTATTAAATGGTCTCGGATATTTTTTTTTCTATTTGTAAGAAAAAATTTACAAATATAATTCCAAAACTGAACTTATGGTTGGTTGGTTGGTCCGCTATCAGCAGACATGAATTGTAATCTTTTAAGTCTTGTTTAAAGAAAGGTTAAAAGAATATCTGAAAAGTGTCTGAATGAAAGAAGGAAATTGATTGGAAGGAAATACAGACAATGCAAGTCAATTTGAAAAGATATTACAAAACAGCAGGTAAACATTTTTCAAATGAAGAATCCAAACCTCTGATTCCCTTTTCCACTATGTTTTACATACATTTTTCCTCTTTCTCAATGATTTTTCTGATTGTGTCATTCATCTAATAATTTTTGGATTTCTTTTTCTGCGTGCACAATTTTCTATACAAAACTCTGACAATGCCTTTGTGTCCATACAAAAGTTAACATCAGAAAACAGGAACCAGAATGGTACCATTTAATGTGTTTTCATCAATAACAAAGCCCTAACAGTTGGTCACCATATATAGAATTATGAGGACTCTAGAGAGATGACATCTCACTTCATCAGATTCTATTGTTGCTATGACATGGAACCATCGAGATTGCTTCATATTGCCAATAGAACATTGAAGATTTCAGGCTTTTCCTGATTTCCAAATTTAATGTGGTATAGAGTCTGCCATATGGATAACTATTGAGGAATTCTTAATCCATCAAACTCTGTACGTGTACAGACACCGTGGGGTGATGGTTGATTAGCTATTCTAGCAAACCGTTGAATAGTCTCTATTTGGTCTCTAAACTCAATACCTGGGTGAAGCTTATGGAGATGTGCGGATGCCAAGTCCACTTAGTCTTGCTGGTGTTGTCAAGAGGTGAGCAAAGAGCTATACATCTGGCATCATTCTATCTGCAAGAGCCGCTGAAAGGATGTCAAATAGGCAATCAAACTGCTTTAAGGGGGCTCCAATCCCTGGTTTGGAATCAGTTGTCCTTCTCCTAGACTGGTTGCCTTCCCAAGGCTAGAGATTAAACTTGTCACCGATTCCATTGTCAATACTGTTACTGCTATGCCAGTTGCACCTCCAGACCTTTACTGCTGTAAAATGAGTTCTATCCTTTCTGGGCTCCCTACATTTGTAGCCTTGTGCCAGACTAAGCTAAGCTACAGACTGTCTTTGTTGTGAACCCTCCTGTGCTGCTGCAAAAAATACAAGTTTGATTTTGAGCAGGATTCTTATTTGTTGGAAGTTTATTGTGATAACCTGTGCAACGAGTGACAATGGCTGAAAGTGATTTTGCTGCAATTGCTTTTGTAGATAATTATGGTATCTGATCGTATCCAAAGTCACTCATTCTTTCCCCAGTTTACATTCAAGATGCTTCGCCATGGTCAAGGTTAACTTGACTGATGGTGGAACCGTCCAGGTTGAACTGGAATAATGCCTTACCCCAAAATATCGGTTCGGAAATAACTGCTGCATCCATGAACTGAATCTGACCTCTGTTTGCCGATTCTATCTTCCAAGTTGCTAATCATTCCATCAAATCAAATTAACCTGTTATATCAGGAAGAAATTACATATACTGCAATGCACCATTTTATGACTGCAGATACAACTTGGTAGTTTCTGTCAATTATCTATCTAATCTCTATAATTATTTGTAACATGATTGCTTTACTTGCTTCTATCCCCACAATACAGAGAAATTAATCAACATATATGGTTTCTTCGAGTACTCTTTTGTACGATGCACCAAGATAAACATGACTAAGACTTCTGTCATTTGTTGGTAGAATATTAAAAAAACAAAAGAAGCAGTTATGACATAATAATGTTATTACTTTCCCTCCCAAATCAAGCTTAGTCTATTGTCTGAGCTTAATGCTTGTTTATTGTATTACAAGTAGATAACCAATATTTTTTGTGATAAATATCTTTTAAGATATAATTCTTGATAGTTGCAAAACTCACGGTAACTTGAAACTCGTTTCTAGACGTTCAAGACATTCTTGAATGGATTATTTTTAAATTGCAATTTTATTCTATTTCTAGATTTTTTTATGTAAATCAACGGATTAGGTTTGTTCAAGATTATCCCTAAGGCATTTGCAAATGAGGTTTTTTGATAGAATTTGAATTATTCAATGGATAGACATTTCAGTGTTCAGTTTCAGTTGTCAAAACCACAGAAGCAATGTAAAAATCTATACTCATATATATATATATATATATATATATATATATATATATATATATATATATATATGCAACAATCTGATGTACTTTAAATGTTCTCTTTTGTCAGGTATTACGACAAGTTAATTAAAGATTTTGTTTTTGCTCCATTCATGAGATAATTGGTTAAATTGCACAATCTGCTTTTGAGTTTAAATGAATGAGTCTTTTTGCCTTGGTTCATAAAAATGCCATTTCCTACCACTTAGATAAAAAGTATCAAAAAACAGTTGACTATATGTGGGAGCAAAGAGGAATTATTTACAACACTGATGTAGATTTCTAAGCAATATCAACTGATCACCAAGCAAGATTCAAAACAATCGATATATGATAGAACCTGGTACAATATAGCTATCACTGAGGCCTTATCCCAAAATGATGCTGCTGCTGATATTACTATTATTATTATCATCATCATCACCACCACCACACCAGTTACCTGATGGTCACCACTGGAGACCGAGTGACAGTATGTCTCCAGCCCTCCTCTTCATACTTTGACAGTCCAGAGCAGTGCTGAGGTTTACAGTTTCACAACAGTTGCCTGGTGGTTATCACCTGAGGCTGAGTGACAGTAAGTCTCCTCAGGACTTAAGCCCTCCTCTTATGTATTCCTCACCTATCAAAGCAGCGCTGTGGTTTGTACCGCCTCCACATTGGCCTTTTTTTTTTTTGTTTTGTCTTTTCTAACAGCTGGGGATCATAGATCTTATATTTCTTGTACTCTCCTCAGTATTCGGTCAGTCCCCAGCAGTGCTGTGGTCTGTAGAGTCTTAATCCTTCCTCTTATCCCTAGTTCCTTCAATCTAACTTTCAGAGTCTCTGGTACAGTTCTGGGTGCACCTACTATTACTGGTACTACCTTGACTTTCATGTAACACACCTTCTTCAGTTCTCTTGCCAGGTCCTGGTATTTTCATAGGTTTTCACTCACTTTCCTCTTCTTCTTCACTTTTTTTCTTTTCTTTTCCTTCTCTTTTCTTTTCATCTTCTCTTTTCTTCTTTTCTTTTCTTTTTCTTCATCATCATGAAAAAAAATTTCTCTTCTAAATTGTAAAATATGTAAATAAATAAATGAATTTGAAGAAATAAATGAATTATTCATTTTTTTTTTTTTAAGCTCTTTTTTCGTCCACAAACATAGCTCAACTATTTTTGAATATTCTGTTGCTGAGAATACCAGATATTCTTGAAATTTCAAAAGATGAAATTTCAAATAGAAACCATGATTGGATATCAATTGGCAGAAACAAACAAGAGAATTGTTTTAAAAACCTAATCAAGTTAGAACAAATACTAACGTGGTTCAAATTTTCTCATTCATGTTGATATTTTTCTTTCGAAGTATACTGATTCAAATAAAACCGTTGAATTGGAAGGAATATTTCTATATCTTTTTCCTATTTCTTCTTACTTGAATCTCAATTGTCAGAAACCATCTACCAAAACAGTCATTTTAGGTTTCTTCAGTTGTGAAGTTGATCCAGCTTGCTGGCTATGTATCACACTTATTTTTTAAAGTTCGGATGTTTTTAGCAATCACTGCCCAACAAAACACAAGTCAAATAACTTATTCATTGATCGCCTTTTTTCCAATTTTTCAACTGATCACCCTAACATGACACGTCTCTTTACTCTTTGTTTTTTTATCAATTTTTCTCTTTCATTTTCTCATTTTTTCTCTTTTATTTTCTCATTTTTTCTCTATATATACAAATAATATACTTTCTTAGAATCTCTCTGCAGCACAGTACATTTCCATCATTGATGTTTCTACATAATATACCTTATTTTAGATATTTCAACTTATTGCTTCCAGCAAGAAAAAAATCCACTCATGAACTTCTGATAATCTCTCCAAAAATAGGCATCAAAGGTTTATTCTAAGAGAAATTCAAATTGAAGGGCTATTCTAAGAGGAATATGTTCAAAAGTCATTTTCTTCAAACAGAACCAAATTTGTTTCCTTCAGTGAATGGTTAGTTGGAACATGAATTGCTATTTTTGAACATAATAACCTTGCAGGCAAAACAGTACCAAATTTATAACAATATGAAAGCTAAAGCCTTGTAGCATTTACGTATGTGTTAATTGTATATCTAGGAATTAATGGCCTTACTAAAGTGGCATAACACTGTCAGGATTTCTGAAATCAAGATTGTATATGTTAAGCTAGAAGTTACTTAATTTCAAATCGCTTATACCTGCTATGGGATTATCTGAAAAGCTTCTGGAATCTATTTGATGGAGAACAACTGAAGGATAAGCGAATGGGTAAATAGATTTTGAGCAAAGTGTAAAACCTGTCCAATTCAATATAGTATGGCAGAAGTTACGGCAACTCGAATTCTAAAACATCAAAGCTCCAAGAGAATCTATTTTGAATGTTATGAATCATTACAAGATCATTGAGTTGTTAAAGTGCCAAAAAGCTAAATTTAATTATAGATTTATTGGAACTTTTGTGAAGAGATTCTAAAAAAGGTTAAAAACCTTTTTCAAGCATTTGTAAAGATGTGGCTTCAAACTATTCTTTGGCACTAGATCGGTGATGGATTATCTACCAACTGAGCCCCTCGGTCAAGCTTTAGTAAGGTTTCCAACTCTTTGCCTTTCCTGCCGCACTCTTTGTTGAATAGAATAAAGTGACATTCAGCCACATTGAATTATATTGTATTATGAATAATGTGCTTTCATGATGTTATGATTTATAAGTTGTTTTTTTTTATAAAATAAATGTAGAAGTAATGAAAAATCATCCTAGATACTTATATGTTCACTCAATCAAACAATTTTTTGCTCTTCTCTTCTTCTTATGCTTAAGCCTACTCAGCCTCACTATCCTACACTAGATGACTATTTATAATAGAGTTCAATTGCCATGAAACCACAAGTATTCAAACTGATAATAGAAATTTAGACCTTTGTCTTAGTTGCTTTTTGAACCAATAATATTCTTCTAAACCTCTCTGAGAATTGGCTCATTTTTTGACATTGATCAGAGGTAAAACTTGATGCCACTTGAACTGATCATTGAAAAACTCACAATTCAAACAAGACTGGCTGCCACAGGGTCAAATTCCGCTCAAAGTATCATTCCAAGTGAATATGATTGCTTTTGTATAGTATAAGTAGTAAATAAAAAATCATGAAAATTTATATTTTATCAAACACATTTATTCGTTTGAATGATATAAGCTCATGTGTATAAGTATGATAAATTTTTTATCAATATCTAAGACTTGTCAATTCAGCTCAGTTAGTAAGACAGCCTCCTGGCGATCAGTTGGTTGTGAGTTCAATTCATGGTAAGGAAAGGTGAAATTTCATGTATGAGTTTACATCCTTAATTTTGGTGAAATCATTTTTGTCTTTCTTATGGTTCTTGTTATGATAGAAAAATAAAGTCATCTCCACACCAGGATGTGAAGTTTTATGTGGACTTTTGTCCTTGTCTTGGTCTAATTGTTGAACTCAACATTTTGGCAGTCTTTGGGTGATGAGTGGGTGTACTTTTGACCTGGGAGGGCCTGTTGCCAATTGTCTGGAAATGTTCCCATTCTACTGTCTATCATCGGGTGTGGTTGATATTTTTTTTTTCTTGGTTTCAAAAACAGTTGTTGGTTGTAATTGGTGTCAAAAATCCATGGTTGTCTGATCTAGTTTAGACAACATCCTATATCTTTCTGCTCTGACTGTAAAATAGAGAAAGAATTCTGCAATTAATTGATTCTCCATTTGTATTATTCACTCTTGTACATGGCACTGTAATCCAGTTTTCTAACTTCTTCTGGCGGAATCAAAATTTTGGTCATTTATGGATTTATTGCCTAAAGGCATGAACTGACATATAAAAACAAAAGAAAAATCAAAATTGGAAAAATTTGATGCAAGAATTTAATTAATGCCTAGGATTTAATTAGAATTCTTAAAATTGATTAAAAGTTATTTTCTTTTTTTTTTTAGTTTCTTTGTTTCAAGCAACTAAGTGTTTATAACATGTTTACTATTGCCTTTCAAAAATATGTACCAAGCTTGGATGATGTACAGGAGTTGTTGTAATCAACTAGCTAATGTATCATCTGTGGTAGTTATATGAGTGCAAGAGAGAGAAATGAAGCTGACTACTATGGTGATGTGTTAAAGGAATGCAAAGCATATTGCAAATCATAAAAAGACAATGAAAACAAATATATTTGATACATAATGAAAGATAATAAAATCTGACCATGCAGAGATGAAGAAGAAATCAAAGTATATTGTTGAGTACCTTCAACCAAAATTGTGACAAAAAAACTTCAGCATAGATTTCTTCTGTTTTCAAGTTGGTCTGGCTGGCTTACAATGTATCACTAATACAAGATACACCAGTAAAGAGCTAAAAATGTCAATGTCCACTCTTCGTCATGTCTGGAATAAAAGATTATTCTTGCTTTTTGAAAATTCTTCCCTAAATAGTTTTCAATTTGCAATGTAAGTTTATGCTAAATTCGACCCTCAGTTTGTGTGATGCTTGCTATTTGAAAACTCAGAGTTTTTGTTGATTGCTGCCCAACAAAATGTAGGAGAAGGAACTTATTCATTGATCATCTCTTTTTCCAATTGTTTTAATTGATCACCCCCAAACATGGTATTCTGCCAAAAGACTTCAGCCACATTATGGTTTCTATTGATTCACAAACCAGACCTGCCTCTACAAAATTATCTCAATAAATGTGATAGTCCAAGATAGCAATCATATTCTCATATCTTTGCTCAGCTCAACAATGCTCATGATTAAAATTGTAAAAGAAGTCTAAATGCTGAGCCCTTTCAGCAATTTCCTCCAGTATATCAAGTGATTGTCTCTTAGAATGACATTACCTTTGGAGAACCGTCAGAAGATATGAGAAGATTGCTATCTTTAAATAAATGGTCAATCATAGGATTGACCTGTAGATAAATTATTTTAAAGTTTTTTAGCTGCTGTCAACATAGATAGTGTAATGGTTAATGCATCTTTGTCGTATGCAGAAGGTCCCAAGTTTGATTCCCAGGATGTGTCATTGGTACGGAAAACTCTTCATTATGGACAAATTTCCCTGTGCACCTAGCTGCTAATCGAGTACACTCTAAGCTATATGACTTGGATGGAAGTATCCCTTTGTGGATTTACATCCTGCCAATGGGAGGTCATGAAAACTTGTAAGAATAAAGTCCTGGTCTCAACCCATTTTGAAAATTCCAAGGACGATTAAGCGTGCAACAGAAACCAGAAATTCCTTAACTGCCTCCATACTTCATTGGGAGTTGGCTCTTGAGAAACGGGATGCTTACCCTGTTTTTTTGTTTGTTTCTTCTTTAGCTGCCTCACTCAGGCAGACATTTTTTTTTAATTGAAAAATACATCAGCATTTTGAACACTGTTTATATCATTGGATTAAGCTGCAGCATAACTTTTTAATCTACAACTTTCAATCGGAAAAAATCAAATATGTTATTTTCCTAACGTTTTGGGCAAATTGAATTTATTCAAACTTCACTTTAAATTGATTATCTAATTTATTTATTGGTTCAAGAACTATCATTTTTTTTTTTACTGTTTTATCACAGGGCAGAGTTCACCCTGTTTATCTACCTCCCACAGTTACGATCCCAGACAAAGCAAATCTACCCATACATACAAAGGTGCATTCAAACTGGCTGGTTGTTAAAGTTGGCATTTCTCCATTGTATTAATTATATTGCAAGAAGTTGATCGCCTGAAATTTTAATTAGATAGATATAATTGCTGAAAATTCTCACTCAATTTGAAATCGATTTGATGCCTGATTCAATTATAAACCGCATTCTTCAGCCAAAAATATTTCAGTTTAGTGGCTCGATCGTGAAAGCATTGAACAAAAGACTCTCGATATATATATATGGCTTGATTGAATCTTTTACTTTGGAGATGATCGAACATTGGATTAGGGACACTTGAATCATCCTTTAGAGATGACCATGAATGAGTTACTTTAGAAATGAAAGAACTTGAATTTAGAAATTGAAGTGAGCTCTTGAATAGAAAATGGCAATAAACTGATGCTCCAGTGTCAATAATTCATCAAAGCTTTCCCAAACGTACTGCATTGTCACCTCAAAGCCAAAGTGACTCTCCATTTTAATATTAATTATGGAAATGGCTGGGCCAATAATCTTTTTAATCCTAATAACTATTAAAACCAGGTGAGTTAGAATTTAATTGACCAAGGCCTGCCTTTTGAGTCAGATAAGCATTTCTCCTCTGCCCCAGGGGGAAGTGTTTTAATGCTGATTTTCAAGATTGGTAGGTTCTCTTCACTTGGAAGAATAACCCAAAACAATTTTTCTAATCTTGTTTCCTCTATTTGGCTTCGTACTAAGTTTAGTAAATATCTAGAACCTTAATGAAATAAGTGAAAAGATTAAAAAAATAAAGAAAATAGATCTATCAGAACTTGCGTATTCTTGTTCAAAAAATTGAACTCAGGCCTTCCATAGCAAAGAAATGACATTGTCAGTGTTTTACACATGTGTTGCGGAAAATTGACAAATATGTTGTTCTATTTAATGTTGGCGGCTGGATTTTTTCAAACTGATGACTGGTTTGCCTCAGTCTGCTAGGATCTTTGACACCAAGGTCTTGAATATCAATTCAAAAAAATGAAAAAAAAAATAACACCCAGATGAATTGAATATTTGAGAAAAACTAAAGAACTTGACACAATTTGATCATCTTTTTTCCATGACCCATTACCCAACCTCTCACAAAATTTCATAGAATTTCATTTGAGAACTTTGGGAGATATTGTGTGGACAGTCATAAGTATATACATGAAGGTATGGAAAAATACCTCTCAATCAAAAAATATTCCAAATTTAATCAACTTTTTCTTTCCCTATTGTCCTTCCTTCAATCTTTGAAAGAAATTCATACAGTCCTTTTGGAGATATCTTGTGGACGGACAGAAGGAAAGATGCAACCGAATTATGTATACCTCTTCAACTTTGTTGTCGGCAAAGGCAATAACTTGGGGAACATATCTTCAAAAAGACGCTCTAAAATCATCTGGAAAATATCTTGTGATTCAGAATAACCTATTTCCATTTTTTTTTTTTTTTTCTTTCATTTGACCATTCCTCATGAGAACCAGATAACTCTTTACCATTTTGTCAAAACTCTTGATAAGCAGCAGAAACTGCTGGCATCTCATTGGTGATTCAAGATTCGGTTGTCTGATCTGATTTGAGCTGAATATGTAATCCGATAAATGAAAATGATTGTCAGAATTGAAATCATTTAATTTTGCTTAAACAAGAAAAATATTGGAATCTTTGAAATATATAAAAACAAAATCAATTTGAATTTGATTCTCTAGAATTAATTCCTTTATGTGAATTCATTATCAGTGAAAAGTCACATTTCTTTTACTAATTCAGAAGTTGTATGTAATCAAACACACAAGAGACTAAGGAGAAATGATGAATTACTATTGGCTTGAATGTAAGACATTGACGTAGTATTATAATTTTATTCTTTGTATTCTGATTCTTTCTGAAAATTCTATGAATAGTAATTGATGCAATACTGCCTTCAGAGATTTCTTTTGAAAGGTCACAGCCAAGATTTGGCAGTAACCCACTTAATTCGTTCGATATTCATTTGTATTTAAAGTGATTGTATTATATAAATGCAGTTGGGGTTTTTACAGGTCAATTTTTTACAGGTCGACAATTTATTCCATTACCATCATCAGCCTGTTAGTGTTAGCTGTTGAAAATAGACCTTCCTCAAGATTAGCCAGACCTCTCTATCATGGGCGTCATGGAGCCAATACTTTCTGAATTAGTCTTAGTCGTGATGCCACCTTACTTTCTGTCAGCCACAATTTTGCATATAACCATATTGTGAGTTGTGATGTCCAACGGTTGTCTTACATTCTCACAACATGACCAGCCCATTGCCATTTGAGTTTTCTAATGGATTCTATGTTGTCTCATACTCCTGTCTTTTCTCTAATATACTGTGCAGTTGAGCATGATTTTCTCATATGCATGTTGCATGGTCTCAGTTAGAGGGTCAGTCTCTTGATTAAGTTTTATGTTACAGTTCCATAGTTTCCTATCAGGAGGATGCATTGGTTTTAGACTATTTGTTTGGAATGTGTACATTTGTATGAGTGGAAGTTTTGAAGTTCATGCCTTTCTCTTATGCTTTTGTACTAAGTGTCCTGCAAACACTATTTCCCAATTTTGACATCTGATCTCTTGGATATCAGTTGTGTATCAAATGCATAAGATTTAATGATGATGCAATACTAATATTTTCACTTGTATCAATCTGTCCTTGGGTCATCGTAATATCTCCGAAAATTCTCAATGAATTTTGATGATAAGGATGAGCCATGGGCTGCAGAAGAAGTGAATAAATGTGGAGGCAGGTTCAGGACTTTGTTATTGAGAGATTTTTCATCATTTTATTATTCTGCAAGAAAAGAGTTTTAAAAAAAAAACAACAGTTAACAAAGAAGGGTTGATCTGAATTTCAAGGGAAGTAACTCAATAAATGTATATTTAAAGTCTTCTCCCTTATTTTTCATCATATCATCTTCATTCATTTTTCAGTTGAGGTTGGCAGAGGTGTGTGCTTGTTGAGAATCTTTCTAGATTCTCTGATGTGTTCAGTTATGGTTGAAAGCTCTCATCTGATTCCCTTCCCAAGACGCTATTCACAGTGGACAGGTCAAAGGAGGAATCATTTGACAACTAAGATGACAGGAAGGTGCATCCATCCATTGGAGCCATTGATACCGCTCTCTCATTCAATGATCCATGCAAAGGTCGATTCAGGTCAATGCTGGGGAAGATTTCCATTAATCCATTACAACTAGGATAGTACCCCTTCCAAAGGTGCATGATAGGAAGAGTCCGCACACTGTGGTGTGTGGAACAGCCAGCTATAATTGTCATGTGGAATAATTTCATGTCAATCGTATGAAATTACAGCTTTTAAGTATTTCGGTTACTTCTCTACACTGTTGCCAATTTAGATATTTTATATCTAAATTTAGATAGAGCTAATCCTTTATCTATTTTTATTAGATTTCTCAAGAACTGCTAATCTAAACAACTTTTAAATCAGCACTGCAATGTGCTGCCTTCTTACTATATATCTGGTATATACCAGATATATAGTAAGAAGTCAACTTGATACGTTTGCAAATTGTCAAATTGTCGCAGTGCCTATATACATATTTCTTTACAAATAAGTATAGATTGAAAAACATTGAATAAAGTATGTTTTCAGTTGAAAGATTTTTAGATTAAAGTTGGTACCAACGCACATACACACACTCTCATATATCTACAGTGGAAGCCTTATATTATAATTGATAATATCATTGAACAGTTATTGTTATCAGAATCAGTCAATCCCAAACAATTTATCTAAAATGAAGTAGAGGTACGTACTAATTCAATCGTAATTTCTTATCATGTAGAGTTGTTTATAACAATGAATATCAATTGTTCCAATCTTTATATGATTTGCTTAATGTTATCAGCCGTTTACTATCATCTAAAAGACCCTGTCCCAAAGTTATCAAAATAAGAGGCTTTCTTTGTATATGAAAAAGTACTTCATAAAGATCACTATTTTCAGAATTTAATAAAAATAATCACTAGGTGACTTTTCAATGCTAAATTCCATTTTGAGAAATGTATGATATATCTTCTTCTGAATTCTTTTGAATTGAGTCATATTCCAGATAAATTTATTTCTTCAAAGAAACATTTATGAGAAGTATTCACATCTCTCCGATTGGTTGAAACCTGTCCTGTCAACCTAGAATCAGTGAGGCCGTAACGCAGCCAAGGTCATCATCACTAAAAAGTGGAGGAGAATCAGTTCATGTATACTGGGGAGGTGAATGAAAGAAAAATTCCCCAATCGGCTCTAAAAATTGATGAATTCTTCCTTGAACCATTGTCTACCCTCCCACGAAAATGTCATTAAAATTCATTGAGAGCTTTTGGAGATATTGTGTAAGATAGACAGACGGACGGATAAACACATGTAAATTTATATTATTATTAACTTTGACTAATTTTTCCTTTCATCCTAACTTTCAGTTGCTTTTTTATAACAACTTTGACTCAGATAATAATTCTACAGAAACGATTCAACTGCTTATTCATAAAATAGTGAGCAAGCTCAGGCTGAGAATCATCTTCACAATAATAAGAATCAAATGAAAAATTTTTAAAATATTGTGAATTCATATCTCTTATTGAAAGAGGTTAATAAAATCCCCCAAACTGTTTTCGGCATTATAGTGTTTTCGGGTAATCTCTTATCTTTGTTGTTATTATAGATAAGGAAGCTAACAAGAAATTCTATTTCAAAACTTGTAATAGTCTTGTCATGCAGATAAAATTTATTTAAAAATGGAAAATATGAGCATGCTACTCTTTTTAACCAAAAACAAACACGCAAAATAATTTTGTTTATTTTTTCTTTTTAATCTTTCTAGTTTTAAACCTAATATTGAAGATCACATTGCTTTTTACTAGAATTTAACAAATGACATTTCAAAAATCCATAATCTGAAAGCAGTATTTAATGTTACATTGAAGACTTGTAACATTAAGAAACCAGATTTCAAATACAAAAGAAACTTTTATTCGTATGGCCCATTGGTAACTGATAGAAACATGTTTAGTGCTTGCCTTCCATGATGAAAGAAGTGAGTTTAATTCTCATCTTTGGATACAGTTTTGTTTAAAATTTCTTCAATTGAAAGTAATTTCACCATTGATGACTTGATATCAAGAATAATTATTTAATGAATATTGAGTGAAGAACTCTATAAAAATGATGGCTTTTCTCATTTATGAGATACAAAATCGTAATATTTTTTTTCCAGAAACTTATTCCATTAAAAAAAAGAATCAAAGATTAAAATGTATTTCTTTAAAAAAAATATTCTAGTAAATGTATACATAATCTGTTACTTTTAGATAATAAAAAAAAGCAGGTTTGGTTATTCACTCAATAAAAACCATTACATGACAAACGTCTTTTGTAGCATGCTAAGAAGGGGGTGATCAATTAAAAAAGTCACAATTTGAAGAGAACGTGAATTCTGCCATCGGATCAATTTAGCATGAATTTACATTTCAGATTGAAACCCATCCCACTAAAAACCTATTTGTGGTTGGGTGTAATATAAAAAAACATTTTGTTTTTTGTAAACATGATAAGGAATAAATGTTTAAATTTTCAGCCCTCTAACTCCATTGCTGCAGTCTGTCTACATGACACATATGATGTTAATTAGTTAGTCATCTGATCCTTCTTCTCCATTAAGTAGGATTCTCAATTTCAGTATGAATGGTATCAGGTTTCATGCCTTTATGACATCCTCAGGTAATGCATTGCATTCTGATACCACTCTCGCAGAAAAATAATTTGCTCGTCTCATTGACCTTGCTGCAGCTGCTGGTGTATGTAATTTGACAGAATAACCATGTTACTCTGTCTCTCTCTTAGCACTAATATATAATTCTTCAAAATCAGTTTTAAAGTAGTTATTCATATCCATTTGAAGACCACACAAAAGTTCAGTTCCAGGAGACAAATTCTAACAGATGTTAACTGAGAGAATTGTCCAACTTGCTGGACCGAGTGAAAAACAGAAGTAGACCTATAAAGAATGAAAGATACAAAGAACCTTTTTTTTTCTTCTGTCTCTTTTCTTTCTGAACTTTTCAACTTCAATTTCTTTTATTGTCTCAGACTGACACTTTCCTTATTCGCGTACATAAATATTTCACATGAATACCTTGATATTTTTTGTATATGTATTTGGTATCCTCATAATTGAGAATTAATTCATATTAGTAAAAACTAATGATTGATTTGTCATTCCATAAATTCAATCTATTCAATTTTTAACACAGTTCATCCTGACTTGGTCAGAAGCAAAGCAAGTCTTGGCATTTTTTTCCAAGTTTACCTGTTACACAGTTTTATTTTTAACTAACTCTTGCCTTCTAGAACCTTTAGATTTCGAAAACTCCAGGTCTACATTATCTCTATTCAAGGTCAGTGAAATCAAATGTCGTTGTAAATATCCACTACAAAAAACTGCAATTAAAATTAGTGACAAGGTCCAAATTTTGCCTTACTTACTGGCTAACTTAGCAAGAAATTTAAGATCTATAAATCCTCCCGAACTTGAGATTAAAGTGTCAAAGAGAGGCAATCAAGAAGTAAATTTATGAAGCCCGTTTCCAGCCTCTTGTTAAACAAATTTGAGACCTGCTTCAAAGTAGCTTTTGTTGCCAGGCATGAATGTTTTTTTAATTGTCAATAGATTTGTTCAACTTGACATTGAAACAGATTTTATACTTTTTTAAATGCCAATTAGTTGCTACTTCTATTCTTTCAATAGATTGTCTTGATTTATTTTTTTTCTCATTTCTCTGAAAGATTTTTTTCTCTTTCAGCTGGGTAGAATATGTTTGGGTAACTTCTAATCATGGCAACTTAGAAAGTACTTTTCATGTTTTTCTATATTGAATAAAGATTTTATCACATATTGTATTAGAACTAAATAAATTAATATTTGTTTTCAATGTTTGACATAATGATATGCAATATTTACAAGGCTTTCAAAGAGGATTATATCTGATAATATGAATGAAGTGAATTATAAGAGCAATATAAGAATGTCACTGAAGGCTGGGAAAATTATGGATTTTAATGATACAGCATTGTCTATTCTCAATTTTTGTGTCATCAGCATGAAGCCTTAATAGAAATGTTCCCTCACTTCTGTAGATATTTATGTTCTGGTTTCATTAAACAGAGAAATGTAAACATAGATTAACCTGTGTGTCTCTCTATGTGTGACACCTCTCGATTGTGATTCTGGGCTTTCCCTGAGATTGCATCAGTAATCTGGGAAAAACAATAACCTTACTAAACAGTCAGCATGTTCTGTGAACCAACGATTTTCAAATGGGAGCTGCTTGACTCCCAGGGTAGGAATTTCACCAAGGGAATGAATTGGGGAGGAAATTCAGTAAGGGGAAGAATATGTAATGGAAAATAATGAACAGAACAAAGACTAAGTCCAAAAAAAGATCATAAGAATATAGGATGATACTTTAGAAGGGGTTGTTGAAATACGTTCACTTAGGTTAGCTAATGAAGTTAGAGAACATGAAAACAAAATAGAACCGTGCGATCAACTGGAAACCTTTTTGTATGTAAAGAGACATTTTAAAAGCACCTTGTCAATATGTATAAACCATAAAGTATATAATAAATGTATGCAGCTATGACATATGAATGGAAATTTAAAAAACAAACTTAGAATTGCACAGAGAGCTTCTGAAAGAGCAACTCTAGTGATAACTCCAAGATTTAGAAAAAAAATCAAGATCGATCCAAGAGAGGGCCAGGGTGAAGGATTTCACACAAATAATTAAGCAGCAAAAATGGATACGGGCTGAATACTTAGCAAGGAGAGATGATAACAGATGGAACCAATGACTAACTCATTGGTGCCCATGGGACAGTGAGAATAGTAGGAAAATATCAGACAGAAGATAGAGGGAAAAAGGAGAATGGTTTGTTGGTAAGACATGGCAGAGAGTAGCACAATTGCGGTCGTCATGGAAGGAGATAGAAAGGCCTTTGTCCAGTAGTGGACTTATAATGGCTGATGATTATGGTTAGGGTGAAAGAATGACTAAATGACAATTTAAAATGGGAGAGGAACCTTAGATCCGGGGTGGGGGATTTAATCTGAGAGTGTGAAAGCACAGTTCTAGATGAATCACTCCCCTGTTTTTTTTCAATCCTGATTCTCTAATACACTCTTATTAGATACCTTTCCATACAAGAATTAAAGCTAGAAAATAAATAATAGATCTTGCTACTTTTCAACCTCTGGTCATTTCTCTCCTTATTACTCATACTAGATGATGCGCCTGGGAGTTGAGACTTACACAATTACGCAACTTTGTACTGAACTGACCGTCGAACTGATAAACATACAATATGCACATGAAAGAATCATGCTCAACCTCGCATGGAGAGATCACAAGACAGCACAATATATTAAGTAAAAAAATGGAGTTTGAGACATAATAAAATCCATTAAGAAAAAAACTCAAATCGGCAATGGACTAGTCATGTTGCAAGAATGATAGACAACTGATGGATATCACAACAAAGATCCCCAGAGATCACATGTGAAACTTGGGGTGGCAGAATACAAGATGGAGAGCCAAACTACACAAGTTCAGAAAGTATTGGCTCCACAATGCCAATGATAAAGGTCTGGTGAATCTTGGAGAAAGTCTATGTCCAACGACATATGCTAAGAGGCTGATGATGGTATAACTTTTGAATCAATGCTACAACTCCTAGTACTCATTATCTGAACTTCTTACTGGGGGAATATCTTAAAGATTCATGAGAAGAGTAATTTTCCAAAAGCATATCATGGTTCTTCTTGGATCTAAATTCAGATTTAGTCATGACATCAACAAAAAGAAGAACAGAATGTTTAGAACTGTCCACTAAGATAATTTGATAGTCAGCACATCTGGGTTTATGAGCAAAGAGCATGAAAAACTCTTCATCAGGAAAATATTCTATGTGAACTTGGTAGCTAATTGAGTACCCTCTAAGCTGCATGATTAGGGTGGAGTTATCCCTTCAGTGAACTAGTATTCTGCCAAGAGGGTAGCCAAAAAAACTTGTTGGTATAAAGCCCTGATCTTGACCAGACGTGAGACTTGTGAGGATCTCTAAGTTGATGCAAGCAACAGGAACTGAGACTTGGTCACTGGCCGTCTATACTACATGCCAGGTTGTCTCTTGTAAGGTTTGAATATTGAATATTTACCTTTACCTCACTGCTTCAAAACCCGTGACTTTGCAATTATTGACATTAATTAGCAAAATTTGTTTCTGTAATAAAAATATTAATCATATAAAAAAAAAGTTGTTTTTTATTGATTTTCTCTGGTTAAAACATCCAAACAAAAATAATCATTGCCTCAAAAATAAAAGGGAAAATATCATCCAAAATGCAATATAATTCATTGGCAAAGGAAAAAAAAATTATATATATATATATATATATATATATATATATATATATATATATATATATATATAAGCAGGGTAAAAATACCAGCCTCTGGGTCTGAAGCAAAGGTTTTGATCCTACCTCGTACTGGATGAGTTATTGGATAGTCTATAACTGAAGAGTTGTAATACAACAGAACAGCTGTCTGTGGATGATACATTTATTATATGTATAATATATATAGATATATAGATGTATATACTTATAAATGGAGTGTATACATTAGTTTTAAACTCAGTTTCTCCGATTCTTTCTTTTTTTCTTTCCTTTCTTGTATTTTATTTTTTATCTGGAGAATTGATTTTCAAAATAGAAATGATATGACAAAATGTGATGTAAAAAAAATTACTTTTCAACAACTTTCTTTCTTTGCTAGGAATGCTGTCTATATCTCTTCAAGCACTTTCTTTTCAGGTCACTTAATTCCTTACAAACACTGTTAACCTATTCAAATCTGAAACATGGAATTTCTGCCGCTCTTATAATTCATGATCTTTTCAAGATAAAGCCTTTAAGTAGATCTCAAGTATTCAAACAATTCATACCCAGATGATCAGCACATGTGCTAAAGAATTCATTGTTTTATGAGATGTGAAATTATCTACTATCTTAAAAAGTTATATCAAATTTTAATTTGATGAATTACATTGTTTCTCATCATTCATACTGTAAGTGTTATTCGCGTGTGTGAACTGACGTATGAATATGTCTATCATGGTTGACGGAAAAGCTTCGCAATGAATGAATTTTCAAAAAAAATTAAATAAAAATTCTTTTGGCACCTGATCTTGATAAAATATTAGACTGAAGTTTTATTGGCAATTTTTCAAAAGTTTAAAGTCAAAATTTAATTTATGAGCAGAACTTGTGAAAATTCTTTGTCTCTACCATTTACGAATACAACACAAAGTTTTTTTCTTACAAATGAAAAAGCAGCTTTACCTTTCAATTCAATTAAATTTGCGAAGAGATAATTTTTGTAAAAATATTCCTCATTTTACCTTTCTGGTTCTCACTCAACTCAATTACTTTAACTCTGACATTTTGTAATGGCTTTGCTTTGGACAAAGCAATATAAAGTTGTCGATGGCTTAAATACCGTAAGTGCTAAGTGTATCTTATCATTGTTGAATCTCACAGACATTCAAATATATCCTCGTTTTTTTATTAGATAACATACTAATGTTACTGTCTAATTTACATGAAAAACTGTCAGACAGACGTGAGAAAGAATTGAATTGTAATTTCGCAGTACAATGAATACACTTCTACCACTTTTTTATAGAAAGTGAATTTTTTCCTGAACTAAACATAGCAGAATTTTATGATTTCCAGCGAAAGATTACACTATCAAAATGTGTATCATAAGATATCATTTCAAACCAAACACTTGAGCTCTGAAACTCTGTTGTCAAAAATATTTTTTCATTGGGGTCTACTCATTTTTAGACAGCAACTATTTCATATTTTGGGCAACATCATCATCATCATCATCAGTCATTTGAAGTTTTTCATTGGACATAGACTTTCTCAAAGGTTTTGCCACACCTCTCTATCGTGGCTGTCGCGGAGCCAATACTTTCTGAATTAGTCTGGTTCATCTCTCCATCTTGTATTCTGCTAACTTTGGCTGCAAAGGTGATCTCTGGGGTTCCATGTTGTAAATTGTGATGTCCATTGGTGGTCTGCTATTCTTGCAACATGACCAGCCCATTACCATTTGAGCTTTCTAGTAGATTCTTTGATATCTCGGACTCCAGTTTTCTCCCTGATATGCTGTGCTGTTTTGTCATCTCTTCATGTGAGGTTGAGCATGATTCTTTCATGTGCATGTTGCATGCTTCTCAGATTGCCAGTCAGTCACTCAATTAAGTTCCATGTTTCAGCTCCAAAGGTGACTATGGGGAGGATGCATTGGTTGTATACCCTTCTTTTTAGGACTAAAGGGAGCTTCTTGTTCTTGAAGGTTGAGCTTGCTCCATTGAAAGTTTGCCATCCTAGAGTGATTCTTCGCTTGATTTCTTCTTCTTTTGAGGATTTCATACAATTTGATTTCAAAATACTTGATAATATTTGGTTTGATAGTATAATATTCTGCTTGAAATAATAAAATCCTGCTATGTTTTGTTTAGAAGAAAATTAACTTTCTATTGAAAAAAAAAAAAAAGGTCGTCAAGGTATATTAATTTATGAGCAATACTGTAACTTCTAAGTAGTTCAGTCAGTTCAACTGAACATATTTTCTCAGAAATAACATTTTTTAGGGCAATACCAAAATGGAGATGAAATAACACAGTCTTATGTTGATAGGAAGTCTTGTTATGAATATAATCCGAATAAGATAGTTATCTTTTTGGTGTGTTCAGGTGCAGCTGATTAAAAAATACAAGTTAAATGAAAAGAGAGAGAGAGAGTCACTCAATCGAAATCATCACGTGACTGACGTCTTTTGGCAGCATGCTGTGTTGAGGACGATCAATCAAATAATTGAAAGAAGGGTTGATTAATGAATAAGTTATTCTTTCACCCTTTGTTGGGAAGTAATTACTAAAAAAGTCTTTATTCAAAAAAGCAAACAAACATGAATGCTACTAGATTCAAAGTAAGAGAATGATTTAGCATAAACTCACATTGTAAATCAAACCCCCACCTATTTGGAGAATTTTTTAAAAAAAGAAAAAAAAACTTTTTTCTAAATGTCAGGGGAAGAAAATGTGAATTTTCAGTCCTCTAGCTCCATTAGTGTAGCTTGTACGTATGATACATACATACATACATACATAAATACATAAATAGCCAGAAAAACCAACTTAAAAACTGAAGAAACCTTTATTGACAATTTTTGGTAACTGTCTCGGTTGAGGCTTTCTGAAAGACGGGGTGGAAGACTAACATAATTAAAAAGTTGAACTTGTTGGTGATAAAAGTGAAAACGCTGATGGCAGAAATGATCTCAGCCTTTTGCTTGTCTTTGATGGGTGGAAAGTAACTTCATTCGGTACACGGAAAGAAAATATGTCGTTAAAAGTCTGTGAATGGCCAACACATTTGCTCTTTGATTTGAGGGTAAAATCTTTTCTATTTCATATATTTGTCTGTTTCCCGCATTTCCGGGATCTTTCAAAACGGTCCATAATTGATCTTTTCTTGTGTAACTTGAGACGAGTGCATCAGTGTGTGTGTGTGTGTATGCATCATGATCTTGGATTGTCCGTCTGGTCTATATTGATGCAGTCATTGTGTTCATCCTCTGTTTACAATCATTCTGCTTCACTTGTCTCAAGAAGCAATTACAAGAGTCATTTCATTTGGACAATTTGGACTTTGTTGGTCACCAAGCATAGCAATCATATTTGATCAGATCAATGGAAAACCAGAGCTGAATCGAGATTATGTTGGATCAAATGATGGCTGCCATGGTTCAATAGGTTGACCTTATTGGACAACTGGATCAACACTCAAGGTTCAAGTAGACTAAGTGACACGATGACTTTGGTTCAATTTTTTTTTATTATATCATTGAAAAAGTTTCCATTGCACTTTGCACAGCTTAGATCTGCAACCTTTCCTTTTTTTTCACAAATTAGTTTCATTTATTTCTGTTTTATTTTTGATATTTTATTGCTTATTTGAGTATTGTAATTTCTCCTGCCAATATTGTACAAGTTTCTCACTCTTGGAGATAATGGCAGAAGCTTCATAGAGACCAGTTCAAAGGTAGGAATCGGTTTAACAAAACCTAGTTAATCATTGTGTATGACATGGTTGGACTAATTTCCTTATCTATAAGTTCATTTCTACTTAGCCGACAGAGCACCAATATGTATAGCACCTGGGAACCTCTTCACAAAAAGGCTTTTTCTGAAAAAGCAAACAGGTCATCTAATGTAAGGGGAGCAACTCAGAAATTGACACCAAACCATATCTTGATATCATCATCAGTCTTTTATTGTCTGTTGTTGGACATAGACCTTCTCCAGGATTCGCTACATTTCTCTATCGCAGGTGTCAAAGAGCAATTATTTTACTGAACATATTCTGTTTCTCCCAATATCTCATATTCTGCTGGCATTGGTTCTGCATTTGATCTCTGGGGATCCATGGTGTGAGTTGTGGTGTTCATTAATTGTCTGCAATTCTTGCAACATGACCAGCCCATTGCCATTTGAGTTTTCTAAAAGATTGGATTATGTCTCAAACTCCATTTTTTTTCCCCTAATATATTGTGCTGTTGTGTGTGATCTCTCCATGTGAGGTTGAGCATGATTCTTCCATGTGTACATTGCAAAGTTCTCAGTTTGAGGGTCAGTCCAGTACAAAGATGCATCATTGTGTTAAGTCTCAATTCTCTGTCACATCATCTCGTATAAGTAACAAGGAGAGAAATGACCAGAGGTTGAAAAGTAACAAGATCTATCATTCATTTCTAGCTTGTATTTTTTTTTCCTATCGATTGCTGATTCGATTCTCTCCTGTGCACATTGCATGCTTCTCAGTTTGAAGTTCAGCCTCTTGGTTAGGTTCAATGTTTCAGCTCCATTGGTGACCATCATGAGGACGCATAGGTTGTATACTCTTCTTTTAAGGACCAATAGTATTTTTCTTCTTCTCGAAGGTTGGATCATACACAAAAAAACAGAAGGAATTGAACTGGACCTAAGTGATATGTCCAGTTCAAACAAGCATGTTTTCTGTTACCCTCCATCGCAGTAGACTGTAATAGCAGTGAGTGCAGGGTACTACACACTGAAGACTTCTGGAGATGGGCTTCATTAGCTGAGTACCTAGAACCAAGCCTATTCTCTACAATAGGCAGCATTGCAACCGGTTGACATGTGCTAAGGAGAGACAGAAGTAGAATGTTGCTCAGTGGTCCAAAGTGATGTTGAGCCACTCTTTTATCTCAGTGTCACAGTCAACACGGTGATCCGCCAGGCGACCTTGGAGCACTTCATGATTCCGTCAGTAGAAAAGTTATTTGGTGATGCTATATTTGCATTCCAGAAGGATTCGGCTCTTGTATTTAATGCAAAATCAACCACTGTTTGGTTTCTAATCATCACATCCATATGCTTTCTTGGCCTAGTAAATCATTGGACTTGAGACCCATTGAGAATTTATGGGACATAGTTAAGATGACCAGCTTGCATCCCGGCAATTGGGCAGAACTCCAGTTTGCTATCGAATCTGTCTGGGCATCCATCACACCTGAGCAGTGCCATGGGCTGATTTCTCCAATGCCAAGACATATTCAAGCAATCATTGATGCCAAAAGACAGTCAAGCCAAGTACTGATGGATATTATGAAGACATATTTCAATTTGTGGCCAACACGCTCTATTGTAATGATGAAGAATGGCTGTTTAGATATTATATTCTAATACTTAAAGATTCTTGATTTTTTAATAATCATCCAATGGGAATCACTGCTGCTAGATTATGCCAACAAAATTACTAAGACTAGAACAGTCTAAGTCCAGTGAGACTAACACAATTGAAATTTTGAAGTTCAGAATTACCAGATGACAGATATCCTATTTTTTCATAATAATCTAATCTTTTGAAACATATTGTTTATATATCTCTCTCCATATATATATATATATGTATATATCTATGAAGGGTTCCATGACAAAATGCATTATATGCCAAATTTTTAAAAAATGAGTTTCACCGCCCTCTGCAAGTTGAATCTCCAGAGCGTAATCTCTTGGTATTTTCCTTACTTTCCCTGCAAAACACATTTTAAGCCTTCCTACAGATCAGGCAAAAATAGTATTTTGTTGAAGAATGAATTATACAGGACAGATGATTTCTCTTTTTTCTCATTTCAAGAAACATGGATTTAATGCATTTTGTTATGGAGCCCTTCACACACACACACACACATATATGTACACATATCATAGGAATAAAGAATATGCCTTGTGTGGGGTTCAGACCCACATCCCTATAACCAAGGGAAGCGCCACTTGGCCTGGCCTACTTAGCAAATTAAGCCACTAAGACTCCAATTGAATAAGGCTTTATCTTTATTATTTTCTAATCAATGCTATGGTAATGAAAAAATAATAAGCCAGAGAGAAGTGTAATAATCTCCACCCCCACCAAACCCCACAAAAAAAGGCTGTAGGGAATCGTAAGAAAGTTTGGAATGTTTTTCTAAAATTCATAAAGATTTGACAAAATTTAAAAGATTGTTTTTATTTTTGATTCAATTCTCATTTGTTTATTTAGTCAGATAGTTAGAGAAGGAGAAAATGATGAAAGCAAAACAGGGACATTATGTCCAAATTCATTCAACCATTCAGGCAAATAAAGCCCAAATTAAGATCATCACCATAGTCATCATTTGCCTTTTAGCATCTGTCGTTGGATATAGACTTTACCCGAGATTCACCAATCCTCTTGATTATAGATATCACAAAGCTGTTTCTGAACTTGTCTAGTTCATCACATACATTTGCTGCTGGGTACAGTTTCGCGTATGATCTCTTGGGATCCATATTGAGTCTTGATATCTAGCCGTTGTCTGCCATTCTTGCTATATAAACAGCCGATTGCCATTTGAACTTTCTAATGGATTCTATGATATCCTTGATTCCTGTCTTTTCTCTAATATATAGCGCTGTCTTGTGATCTCTCCAAGTGATGCTGAGCATGATTCTCTCTTGTCCACAGTGCATAGTTCTCAGGTTTATCTTTTGGTATGGTTCCATGTTTCAGCTCCATAGGTGACTATATGGACGATATATTTCAGATTTTGGAACTTGAGGTTAAGGATAGAAGATTTTATCAAGTAGTATACAAACCACAAAAGCCTAACAGGTCTGGTTAAGCACTCAATAGAAACCATCATGAGATCATTGTCTTTTGGCAGCATGCAGTGCTGAGGATGATGAAGTGAAGAATTGGGAAAAAAGGGGTGATCAATGAATAGGGTAAATCTCTTGCTTTTTTTTGATCACTGAAAAGTCAGAATTAAAAAAACAAAACAAGTGTGAATGCTGCTGGACACAAACTAGGTGACTAATTTTGTATAACTTACATTGTATATTGAAACCCCTTATTGAAACTTATCCGGGATGTCGAAGGGGTGGGTTAAAAGACCTCCCCCATTTTTTTTAGATAGCATATTGACAGAAAAGTTTAAATTTTCAGCACTCTAGCTCCATTGGTGTGACTTGCAGGCATGATACATGCATACATACAAAGCTACAGAGAGAAACCTGTGTTGACAGTTTTGGTTGACTGTTTCTAATTACAGCCTAGGCTCCAAGTTTTGCTTTTAGTTTCTGATTTTACCAAGCACCTATTATTCATGTTCATAACTCATAATAAACAATCTCTAATCCAAATACTGCTGGTCCAATTAGTCAGTTTTGTATGCACGGTTTGATTACTTAGTCTTTTCTTTTTTATTACTTATGGAACCTAACCAAAAGATTGACCCTCAAACAGAGAGAATCATGCTCAAATTCATACAGAGAGATTGCAAAACTATACAGTATATTAGAGGAAAAACAGGAGTCTGGGATATCATTCCAATAATCCATTATAAAACTCAAATGGCAATGGGCTTGTCATATTGCTAGAATGGCAGACAACCAATGGACATCATGACTCACAATATAGATCCTCAGAGATCATAGGCAAAACTAAGGCCAGAAAAATATATAAGACGGCACAAAAAATAGATAAGTTCAGGAAGTTTTAGCTCTGTAAAACTCATGGTAGAAAGACCTGGTGAATCAATGTCTAGGCCTGTGTTCAACGACAGACTCTGAAAGGTTGATTAAGAAGCATTTTCCAAACATTTGAGATCTTTTGCTTTCAACCGTATGTCTTGACATTGTCAACATCGGAGAACAAAGAAACCTTGCCTTTTTTTGATTTTCTGATACTTATAAAATTGACATTACAGTGTTGGTGTCTTATAATGACATAGAACACAAGGCAACATGCAAACAAAATTCTTCCCTCAGATGAATGAATCAGTTGTTTGATATATTTGAAATCCCAATTCCCAAATTGAAAAAGAGCTTATTTGCTTAGGTTTTCTTGATTCTATGATAACGACTTTAATAATCTGAAGCCTGTTTTTCGCAAATACCGTGGTATGCATACTGTTCATGAGTATCTACCATAGTAAGAATACCAATACCTAGCACGCAGTATTCACTAATATAGCACTTTGAATTCAATGGCAAGTTAACATTGGTTATATGATGGTAGACACTTATATCTCTATTACATCAAATACTTGTAAACAATATACATAAACTAATTGTAAAAATGGTTTCAGATTCTTTGAGCAGATATCAAACTGGAGATTGGTAATACCTATAAACTTACCCTATTTCAAGGGCTTTTGCATTTTCAATGTCTACTAAAGGAAACAATAGCTTTTACCTCGTTCCCAAAACTCAACCTTACTGTACACCTAATTCCCAAAATCTGTTCCCATCACAGCCCTAGTCATTAAATCAACAGAGCCCAAGCTAAATAAGATCTCCTTTTTTTCTTTTGCACTTTGGTAGCTTGAATGTTTCTAACAACTGATCGATATATTCAGTGCAGTGAAAAATTTTGCTTCATTCCGCCACATACATCACACAATGCTGAAATGATACTGATTTTAAAGTTTTAGAAATTAACAAACAAATTACTTCTCTGGGTTTTTGTCTTTTGATCTTGGTAATGGCCAGAAGAAGGGTCAAAAGAGCTAGATTCTAATACTTACTTGCACTCATTGAATCTAAACATGCTTTTACTTATCTTTGTATGCATATATACAAGAAAATTTGACTCAAATTATTTTTTCTTCAATTTCGTTGTCAATAGTTTTTAATCAAATGTATTAAGGAAGAACTGCTGCCTGAATACATGTATGCATACACACTCACTCTCACACTATATATATATATATATATATATATATATATATATATACATGAATGTTATTTTGAAATTTGAGGCTTTGATATCTTTACTGAAAATGATCCATTACTTGCATTGTGTTTTTTTCAAAATAAGTTTGATATCAAAGCTACCCAAAGTAAGAAACTCTCAAGTGTGTTTTTTCTTATCTTTCCTTTTTGTTTCACCTTTAACATTTGTGTTAGACTATTACTTACAACTATTGAAAGAATTTTTTCTTGTTGAAATAAAACAATGGGTTTGTATTGCCAGAGAAGAATGGAGAGAAAGCAGATTTTACAATCCTCATACCCCACCCAAATGTATTGATGTTGTACACTGTGATCAATATTGAGGGTTTCACAAAGAAACAATAGTGAAAAGTTTTTCAAGACCCATATTCTATTCTGTCTTGCTTTGGATGTATATATCAACTAGAGGAGTGCCGTTCCGAAGGTGCATGTTCAGAAGTGGATAGACTTTATAGTGCATGGTGCTGTCTGCCATGTAAGATAATTCCCGTCCGCAGTACAAAACTATAGTATTTTGTTTACTCTTCTCCAGTGTCGCAAATTTAGATATTTCATAATTAAATTTAGATAATTCCAAAGAGCAGAAGTCAAATTAGATAGTTTATAGAAAATGAAGAGAGATCTATTTTTTAAATTTTTGTATTTTATTAGATTTCTGAAGAACCACTTATCCAGAAAAACTTGAACTTGACACTGCACTGCCTTCTGTGCTGACGGTGTATAAACACAGAGACATGGATTTCTTTAATTGTAGTCAGTACTATGTTATTTTGATATAATATAGAACTTTAACTAAATATCCATTGAGTACCTGACGTAAACTGATGGTTATATTTGCTAGTTTTACAAGTCTGTATTTAGTATATCTCGGAATTTTTGAGATGAGGTATTATTATTATTTCTATTGATATTCGGACCATCCTCATCTTTGTTGTTTTTCATACAACGTTTTGGCCGTTGCACTCAACGGCTTTTGTCAGGTATCATCAGGACACATAGCGCAGTGGTTACAGCATCAGACAAATTACTGTAAAGTAATATGATGGTTCTAGGTTCGATCCTAGTGTGAGACAATATAACAATACTACTACTGCTAAGAGGGGAGTACGGTCAATATACCCCCGTCGTATGAATAAAGGGTTCGTTTCGTTACTTCCCCAAATCTACCAGATGATACCTGACGAAGGCCGAAACGTTGTATGAAAAACAACCAAGATGAGGATGGTCCGAATATCAATAGAAATAAGTCTATATTTATGAGTTCAATCCTTACAGGATGCTTAATAAAAATCAAACTTTATCCTAATGTGTGTATACATATTAGTCTGCTCGGATCGTGTAATGATTCGCATGTCTGCCTTACACGCAGAAAGTTCCGGGTCTGATTCCCGGTATGAGCAAAGAATGTGGACAACTCTCCATTAGGACAAATTTCTCTGTGCACTCAGCAGCTAATTGAGTAGACCCCGAGCTGTGTGATTTGGGTTGGAATAAATTGCAATTGAAGTCGTGCCCTCCTCTATTTGAAAGGATTGTAGCGAACGAAAGAGGAGCCTTCGGGTCATCTCCGACTGTGATCGGCCAATGTACGGCATAGAGAAAAGTGAGTGGAGTAACTTATTCATCAATCAGCCCTTTTCCCAATTTTTTGATTGATCCTCCTCCCAACCTGCATGCTGCCAAAAGACATTGATCTCATGAAGGTTTCTATTGAGTGACAAACCTGACCTGTTTGCATTCTCTCTGGATTTCATACACAGTGGAAAAAAAATATTTTTGTGTCGGACACCTTTGTAATGATTGTAGAGAAGCTGTCAAAAATATTGATTCAAGTTTTGATCTAAAGACGTAACTAGTCCTTAGCATTGTTTTCTTAAACATCATCACCAGCAAATGTTGGCTAAAATTTATCACCACTTGGAAATAATTGCTTGGGAAAGTCATATAATAAGAGAAAAGTAGATTTTAGGCTAACAAATCGACTTTTAAGTGTCTTTGAGTGCGATTGCCATGGGTGTCCATAAGCATCCTATTAGCAACCCCTTTTACTCCTTTAACTTACTCATTTACAGAAATAAAGTTAACCCGTCATCAAAGTCAATAATTGAACTACCCTGTAGAATCAAAATTTGAAGTCATATAAGAAAAATTCCATCAGAGAATAAATATGGTCAGAATAAATTTCATCTGTATCACTGGTGTTTTCCATCAGAAAACATCTAAACCATCTAGATTCTGGAGAATCCAATTATTATTTTTGAACCTGTTTAAATAGGGCCCCAAACATATGAAAAGAATTTTTTTTCAAAAATCATATTTTCAGGAGGGGTCTATGGAGTACTGATGCCAATTTTCAAGTCTGCACACAAAGCGGTATGGTCAGGAGTGCTCAAACATGCTAAGAAACACATATACATATAAAAAAACAAATAGAACCCTTGTTGGTTAATGTAAATAATCATCTCAAAAAGACATTTCTGAAGGATAAGATTTCCAGAATTGATAAATTGTTTTTATTACTTTACAAGACAAAGGACATCTTTAGGGATGGAATCTACATTCAACACTCTTGCAAAACATAGTAAATATAATTTGAAATAAAATCAAGATCAAATGCTACTTATCTGTGGTCAGACTTGGCTTTTGGGTTGAAAGTAGAGTAATTTTCCATACAACAATCACGGTTCGAAGTTTTTAGAATTCAACCATTTGTTATTTTGTCGAGGAGTCTCGCTTCCTTTTCAATCTTATTTGGATGTCTGAGGACTGCTCTTTTCTTTTTATTGCTTGAACTTAAGAATCTATCTCTAAAATCATCTTTGTTTGGAAAATTGGGGTGGGGGGCATTTATAAAGGACAAAATCATATGCAGATAATCCATAAAACCACAAGTTGGGGGCTGTTGATCATTAAAAAAAAATAAATGGATTCTTCTCAGAACTTCGCCCCAATTTATCTATGACTTTGTTGACTGCATTTTATTTTGTTGATGAACTCTCATTATACATATATGAATAAAAGAATATATTCTCTTTTGCTCTCTTCCCACTGAAATGTATTCTTTTGCACCCCTATGGAAAAATGGCAGCCGATGCCTAGGGCAGCAGCCTATTGGATAGATGTTTCTTTCTACCTACCTTCAAGCAAATCAATATGCTTATCGACCCATTCCTCACATGACTACGCAGGGAAAGAGGAAGATTTTACTAGTATAAAATCGGAGTAGTTTTCGAGAGAGAAAAAACTTCAAACAAAAATGCTTTGTATCTTTCAATTTGAGAAATGACTTTCAGAACCGCTAGCAATCTATCATTTGAGCCATTTCAATACAAGAAAGATCACTTACAACAGACGCCATAACTCTGACCTTTCAGCCAATAAATCTAGTGTAACTGACTTTATCAATTGAGATAAAAAGCAAAACTAAAATCTCAGTGTCTTCAGAGAAAGCCAAGATCATACAAGCGATGCTTACCTTGTAAAGTCATTGAGAGTGGATAATCCTGGTACACTCTGAGATATAGCCAGCTAGACTCAAAACCAGACATTCTTTGTCGGGGAGCATATAACCCATTTTAGGGGCCGAGGCTCATTTGGATAGGGCAATAGATTGAAATAATTGTAAATCAATTTCTACCTATATGTTTATGTATAATTATGTGTGATTGTATTGGAACTTTTTTTTTTTTTAAAGGGGCAGAGGGCTTGATTGGGTTAAAATTGTTATATGGATTAGCAATATATTTAACATTGTTTTGCCTCCTTCATCCCCTGGCCCATATACTAATGGTTGTGTTAGATTGGAGGCCCTGGAATCTGAGAAAAGGTGCTGAGTGGGGTCCATGGCAAAAGAAAAAAAAAATGGTTGAAAAACTGTGTACGTCTCATCCGCATCTTGGCTTGAGAATGATTTTATTGCCAGAAGTAAATGAGAAATGTCGAAAGAGTGAAAGAGTTTTTATGGTTTGGCACCTGTAAGGAAGACAAAGAATTTGTATAACACGTTGATGTGTCGGGTTGAAGGTAATAATGCACTCAGATTTTGATTATATGGCTGTGCAAGAAGGATGTAAATAGCAAGCTCATAGCAAGCTTAAAAACATTGTAAAGAGACATAGACATTTAAAAAGAAAAAAAGCAGAAGGTAAACACTAACAGGAATTATTCTTTTACATACTATTCCTTGATTCTCTTTGGATTGTTAATAAGAATGTCCTATCTTACCTCTACCAAAGATGTTAGAAGAGGTATATGTATTCACTCATGTTTATCTATCTATCTGGTTGTCCACATAATTTGCCAAAATCCTCTCAATGAATTTCAATGGGCATTGCGTGTGTCCGTTCATGCTTTGCAACCAGCACACAAAGAAAATTAATGTGCGCACAAAATATTTAAGAATTTTGTCGATAGCTTACTGATTTTTCTATGGAAAAAATATTGATTCGTTATGTTGAATTCAAAATAGCACGCATGCTTTTGTCCCAGGAATCAAATTTGAACAATGTATGATTTTCATGCCCGCTGACAACTGAAACTGAGTGGGAACATTGGCCATTGGCTGAGGGAGAATTGATAAAATTTTGTGCTGGAACCAGGAACTTTTCTTTTGGTTGAGAGATATTTTCTCATCAACGGAAATAATAATCTGAAATCGAAAACTCACATAATTAACTCCTCTGCATTCTAGCTATATATGAAAGGATTTTCATTGAGTTATCAGTCAATGTATAGCTTCGTCAGAAATGTGTGCTTTCTGAATTCTTTATAGTTTTGTATTTCTGCTTGCACAATACTTGAAAGTGATCAGAGGAAAAATTAAATTCAAAGCATGTAAGATATGAAATGGACCGTCAAATCATGATTAGGATTTAAAAAATTGTTGTATGATCGTAACAGATTGGTTTTGGTTTTCCATCTTTCCTGACCTTTATATTTATCTATTCATCTGAGTATCTATGGATCAGGACATCGCCCAGCCATAACCATTTGTTGCATAAACTTGAAATTTTGAATAATGCCCTCCGCTCAATGAGCACAGAAACTTGAATAGGTTTCAGGTGGGTGTTTCAATTTGCGATGTTAGTTTACGCCAAATTTGTTCCTCAGTTTATCTCTGACAGCATTCGCGCTTTTTTTTTTTTTTTTATTTCAATTTATTTTTGTAGAGATAGCTGCTCCAAAAAAACGCAAAAGAAGTTACTCATTCATTGATCATCCCTTTTTCTAATCGCAAACTATTTTAAGAAAAAACATGGTTGTAAAAATTTTAAATTCTTCTAAATCAAAGTGATTAATGTGAAACCTTCACCATTTATAGATGTAAATACGTGTCTGCATCTTCATTGATTAGTTTGGTTAAGCATATACATATATAGATGCATGCACAGAAGCACACATATTTGTGTTCTTCAAATATTTATGAATTGAAAGCCATGGAGTATACAAGTTATTTTTGAATACAATAGATATATGTGTGTGGGCTTTTATTTTGTTCCTAAAAACAAATATTTCTTAGGTAGAATTTATACACAAGCTATCCATATATATATATTTGAATTATGAATTGCATTGCATTATATAGAAACCCTTTTGAAATGACCTCCCGTCATTACATTGTGAATGTAAAACTCAACCTAGATAACGTAAATAGAATAAACAATTCAAGAAAATGGGGCTGCTACAGGAATTGAACCTGCCACTGATTGGGTTGTCACTTTAACATAGCCATGCTCTTACCATTGAGCTAAACAGAAGCTGACTGAATGAGATCATTTCAAATGAGTTTCCATAAAACACAATTTATTATTCATTCTATCAGATCACATTTATCCATTTTTTTGATATGTACGTATTTTTGTATGAACATAAGTAATACATAAACGCTAGTTACTAGCTTAAAAAAAATTCATGGATATATTCAAATTTCAATCAAATGATAAACAGGTTGGCTTAATAACTCAATAGGAACTATCATAGGAACAATATCTTTTAGCAGTATGCCTAGTTGGGGATGTTCAATCAAAAAATTGGAAAAATGTGCGATCATTGAGATACTTCTCTTGCCTTTTGTTAGGCATGAAAGAAAAAAAATCTAGTTTTTCAAAAACAAAAAGTGTGAATGCTACTGGGCACAAACTCAGGGATCGATTTAGCACAAATTTAAATTGCAAATTGTGCCCCCCCCCAAACACACACACACTAAAAATCTATTGAGGGAGAGATTTCAGAAGAACAAAAAATAATTATTTTTCCAGACATATTAAAGTGTAAATGTTAAAATTTTTAGCCTTCTTGGTGTAGCTTGTATTCATGATATATACATCCATACATATATAGCCAGCCTGACAGACAAATTTGAAAACTGGAGAAACCTATGTTGACAGTTTGATATATATACTCAAGACCATAATGCATCTGGTAAAAATATCTACCCATGTTTCTATAGAGTTCCATTGGTTTCTTCATTTTCTCTTACTTCTTTAAAGACTTTTCAAAACTGTTAATAGGGTAAATAAATGTTCATCACTTATCAATTCCAGCTGAAGTCTTGTTAAAAACTGACAGAACTTTCAAGTTGGAGAGTCCATTGTTACTGATAGAGAAACAATCACATTGTTTATTACATAAATAGATATTTGTCTTGTTTATTTCAAATGAGATACAGATGATATGATATTCAAAGAGAAAGATAGGTATTTGTGTTTCAAGATTGTCTATTGCATTAAATACTTTCTTATATCTTAGTGCATGCTTGGAATCATTATTCCTGAAACTGTCTCCATAGCTTTCAGATAAAACATGACTCATTTATCATAAAATAACTGCACAGCCCATAAATGTGATACTTATCAGATTATTTTCAAAATTGCAACAAGAATTGAGATCTGTCCTAAATTTTGGATCAAAGATTCTTTTCCAGTGGATTGGATTGAATTCCCAAGCTTCATTTGGTTAGCTACTGATTCTTGACCATTACCATAGATTTTTTTGTATGTTATCAAAGACCGTCAACCAGAACCGTCTCCCAAACTGGCTACATATAATGCACAGGTCACCCCTATTGAGCTAGAGGCCTGAAATTCCAAACACTATCCCCTTGTTATGTATAGGAAAAAAACGGTACAGTGTTTTTTATTGAAATTACCTCCCTAAATAGATTTCTTAGGGGGGGGGTATCAATTTGCATTGTAAATTTATCCTAAATCGATCCCTCAATTTGAGTTTGTTAGCATTCAAGTTTTTTTTTCAAATTTGAACTTTTAGGTATCACTGTTCAATAAAAACAGAAAGATGTAGCTCATTCATTAGATCACCATTTTTCCAATCTTTTAATTGATCATCCCTAACACATCATGCTACCAAAAGACGTTGGTCACATGACAGTTCCTATTGAGTCATTAAGCTGACCTGTTGTATTATCTCCCGATATACAGGCATATAATTTTGAAATGCGTGCATATATTCCTATGTATATGAGCATATCAACAAATGATTAGGAGTTGTATAGAATTTAGAGACATATATACTTGTTTGGTGAATTTGAAATAGAAACTTAAATGATAAATATCTTGAGCCATTATATTTATTTGTTTTGCCCTGATTCAAAAAAAAGTTAAAATATTCAATTTGAAGCCACTTAAATTCAAAATATTTTGAAAATTCTACCTCTTTACCTCTCCACAAAGATTTTTATATCAGGTGTAAATGACGAGTATCCAAATATCACATGATCTAAGGTGTTATATAGTCATCTGTCATCAACAGTCTATATTTTGCAACTGAAGATATCACCTTACCTTTTATGCAAGCAGGAAAATTGACTCTATCTTAAGTATGATTTTGCTTTCTGATTTCTAGCAATTTTTTCATTCTGGTTTCGATCAGTTATTATGGCCTCTCTATTTTGATTCTTCACATAAATTATGATCAGTGTATGGGGACATGGATTGAAACTAATCTGACATTGAAAAGACAATTTGGAAACCTGAAGATGATGTTACAAATGAAAACAATTTATTCAATATGAAATATTTTGGACTTGCTAACTTCTCAGGTGGAAAATACAAGGTATATCATTCAAGTGATTTTAGACAATATGCCTTAATGTCTTGAGTTTTGCTCTTTGCCTCAGGTATATCATAAGAGATGATGTTGAAAAAATTAGGTTCAAAGAATAAAGGAAACAGGTCTGGTTAGTCGCTAGATAGAAACCATCATGTGACCAATATCTCTTGGTAGCATGCAGTTTTGGTGGTCATAAATGGAAAAATTGGAAAAAAGGGTGATCAATGAATGAGTTATTTCTCTCACCTTTTTGGGGCAGTGATCACTCAGTTATAATGCGGTTGGCTTTCTTGGACTCCAACACCAGTGAAATAATGAGCAACAGCTGCAATAATGGGAGACAAACTCTGAATGCTGCTTCCTTTTACTATTAGAAATTCTTTAAAATTTTTTTTGCAAAGTTCAAAACTAAAGATTTTTGGTTCTAGGCATAATTCTCCAGACAATTTTTTCACTTTTGTAACATTCAAAAGATTGTCTTACCGCTTGTACTAAAAGTATCAGCAATTGTGAGTAACCTTAAATCAAGCTATATAGACCACTGATTTATCCAGACTAGACTCCTCATCTTTGTTGTTATCACCTCAATGTTTTGGCTGCTGTTTACTCTGGTCTTCTTCAGATATCCGTCATATCCATCATGACAATGACAATGAAGTTGAGGACACTAGTGTTGATAAATCAGCGGATAATACTGAAAATTCCTTTTCTCAGAAATTCAGACCAGAACTTAAACGAAATGTTTGGTTGAACAACACTTTGGACAACTTAATCTCTCTCTTCGTCTTCAAGTATGTCCATAAAAGGGAAGAAGCTCTGTTTTGAGTCGTTCGAAAGGATGGCAGCTTCCACCAATCAAGGAAAACAAAAGACTGGACATAAACACGATGTGAAATTGTCTTTATCTTGCGGATAAAACCCACTGAGAAGTGATGGAAAAACAGACATGCTTTTTAGTGCCATTAATCTCCTATTTATAAATTTATGGTAGATTCCTACGTTCTGTGCATAGGATGGAGTTTTTGTTTTACACGCAGGAACTAATATCCAACCTAAATTTCCTAGATTACTGTCCTTTCCATTCTAGCAATTCTTTCTCTTAAGGAACTTATATTAATTAGATGCCATTGTCTGCTTAATATAGACTTTATATAGTTTATACATTTCTGATTCAATTTATGGAGGATCTTATCATAAGCTCTTCCATAAATTATAGATTCTATACTTGACATAAGATTCTTATGTCAGTTTTAGAATCTATAGATAGAATATATCCATCTACATGATTGTAAGAGATGACAGGAGGATTGATGATCTTTCTCGGAAGGTTAACCCAAAACGGCCCAAACACGTTTATTAGCATTTCGTCAATCACCTGATCTGGATCCTCTCCTCATACCTTTTTCTTCCTTGAGATTCTCGAGTCTCTTTTCATGTTGTTTGATATAGAGTACTGTATCATATCGGGGAAAAGTAGATGTCTGGGGTGCTCCCTCTTGGAAAATGAATATTCATTTTTAAATTGATATTCTTCATAAAATCAAATGATTAAAATTGCTACCTTCATTGTAAATAAAAATCTATCATTTTTGATTGTGGGCCACAGACAGTTCAAATGATTTTTTCTGCTTCCTATTTGTATATCTGTTGTATGATGATGATGTAAATGAGGACTCAACTGAAAAAATAAGTGGACCAAAAGTCCAAAGATTTGTTCTCCATCTCTATTACCCATTATTTTCTTAGCTGAAAATAGAGTGGTTCAGATATGGCTTTCTTCTGGCTGCTCCGTCATGATAACTTGTGTGATGAGCTGATTGAGATTGAGATACACTCTACCATGGTGCAGTGAAGAAAATTTCCAGTTCTCTGCCGCCTTGCATGAAAATGCCTAGATCCTGGTTAACTTGCAATGAATATATTTTATGGATGAATTTCTGATCGCATTATTCACAGTGGAAAGTGGAATTTCACTTGTTCATTCTATTTATGTTGTACATAGGCCGGATGGTACATTCATTGTATAATAATCGCAGATCAATTCAAACAGAGTATCAAAATAATGTAAACACAATTTATGATTATTTCTGTCAGATTATTTGTCCATTTCTTACTAAGATGTTGAAAGAAACTTATAGAGTAGATATAGACAATGAATGGAAAAAATTAGAATTTAGAGTTAAAGCAGTTATTTGGGTCTTTGCATTACCAGCGATTGCTGAGCTCAATGGTCAGAGCAACGCTTCGTTATAGCGACTACCCTGATTGGTTCCAAAGAAAATGTATTTCTAATGCAGTGCAAATATATTGATATAAAATCAAAATGGCTCTTTATTCCTTTTTTGCTACAAATCAGGATATTCTTTGGTCACATGAGAGCACAGTGACATTAGGCATTAGAGGAAGTAGAACAAGAAATAACTAAACAAATCAAATTAAAACTCACCTTCAAAGTCAATAATTGAACAACTTTAGTGTTAAAATCTGAAAATGTGTAAAAAAAATATTCCATCGAAGAATAGATATGTTCAAAATAAATCCTATTTATGACATCACTAGCATTTTCCACAGGAAAAACATCTAAAATAGCCAAAAAAAACATCTAGATTTTGGATAATCTGGATGCTTGTAATAATTAAACCCATCGAAACAAGGCCTACAAAGGACAAAAATGCTTTTTTCTCAAAAATGAAAAAAAAAATCAGTTTTAAAAAGGGTCTAGTCGGGTATTGATGCCAATTTCCCAGTCTACCAACAAAACGGTATGGCCAAAAGCACTGAGACACACACACACACACACACGCATATATATGAAAATAGGATAGACCCCTTCACCACCTCTGACTCAAGTTGATAAAAAAAACAAAGATATATCAACAAATGCCCAGAAGTTTTTTTTTAAGTGCAAGGGAAATTAAATGATCATATAAGTTGGCAATAACTGTGTCTGGTTAGTAGGAGTGTACTGAATGGTTTTTACTTATATTCGGGGGGGGGGGCATCTTATTTGCCAACAAAGTGGGTGTGTTGGCAGGAAGAACATTGATGGGGTGCAGCAACCTCCAAAACCCCTCATCAGTATGCCCCTGCCAGATAGACACTTGGGGTGCATTTTTCAATTTTACTGATACTTGATTATTTCTAATTTCTCTGATAATCCGCTCCAGTGTCAGTCAGTTTTTATCATGGAGTTCTTTTTCTGTTATTTTCTCCCAAGGAGTCTAAAAAAAAAAAAACCATTGCTGGCCTCTTTGCTGAATAATGTCGGATGTTACAAAACCTTAACTAGAGACTTTGCAATTACTAATTAATATCTTCAGCAACGAAGTCTAATTCCGAGAGTTGAGATGTTGGTCAAGTGTTTCTTGATTTGGATTGTCTCCTGGAAACGCAACATCAATTTGATTGTCTGCTTAGAAACAGAATTATGGTCAGACATTAATTAATAACAATACAGCAAGCAAATAAGAAAATATGAAAATAATCGAGTCAAAAGATTTTATCAGTGGCAACAGAACAACTTTGATTAGACAGGAAGGAAAAATAAAGGGGAAGAAGAAATCTGGCTGAGAATCAAAAATATATATAAAAAATGCACTCATGTATATTTAAATGTGAGAGTCTGTTAAATATATATATATATGTTCATTGATATGTGTGCGTGTGTATGTGTGTTTATATACATACATGTGCGCATATATATATATATATATATATATATGTATGAGAGTTTGTATGTATGTGTATATGTATATATATATGTGTGTGTGTGTGTATATTTGCGTGTGAGTGTATATATTTGTGTGTGTGTGTGTGTGTATATATATCCATATATTTGTGTGTATATTTATATATATATATATATATATATATATATATGAATGAGAGTTTGTATGTACATACATATATATATATGCTTATGTGGATGTAAGGAAATGCAACAATATGGTGGTAGTAATTTAACTATGAAGAAAGTGAAAAATTTGAGACCAAGTGTATTATGTCTCAAAAAATGTATTATTATAAAAGTTAGCTTGATGCATTTTGCTTATTGCTTACATGTCTCTATAATATTGAAGTGGAGAAAAATGGTTTCTGCAAATTCTGTCACAGATTGTTTGGAGTTTTCTGCATCACTGTGTGCTTCTGAGAAAAAAAACTGTTCAGTGAAATGCATCAAGTCAACCTTTATAATAATAAAATTTCCAAGATGAGACATACCGATTTATTCAGACGTAGTTTTTAATCATAGTAATGCCACAGGATCTTGAAATTCATAGAAATTGTAGCTCTTGATATATACTTCATGTACGAAAAGCTTTTATCGAAAGTGGTTATGGAAGAAAAAGATATTCAAGAAAAACCTTCATTCAAAGAAAAAAATACAGCGGACAAATAAGAGAATATACATCTATACTATATCATTTTTTATGATGAAGGTTACAAGCTAAAAAGTGAACATTCGTGAATGATGTAGCCAAAAATAATTAACAGGACTCTTCATGACCTCCAGGTGATGCTGGACAGATTGGACAAAGAACGCAAGGAGGTTGACCCCCACATGAACTTTAGTAAAACAAATGTCATGTACAACAAATACGTTGGAGACAAAGACACAATCAAAACTGAAGACACAGAACTGGAGAGAATAAACCACTACACCTAATTAAGACAATGAATCTCCATTAAATACCCCAAAAGAAAAAATCAAGTGAACACTCATTCTAGATTGATGAGTTTCTGGCAAGGCAAGCTTAGTGTTAAAGAACAAAAAAAATTTCACTAGTGCTAAAAAAGAAGAGTATACAACCAATGCATCTTCCCGATAGTCACCTATGGAGCTGAAACCTGACCCTTAACCAAAAGACTTATCCTTAGACCCTTTAAGAGGGATTCATGCTCAACCTCACATGAAGAGATCACAAGACAGCACAGTATATTAGAAGAAAGACAGGAATCTGGGTTATCATAGAATCCATTAGAAAACTCAGATGGCAATGGGCTGGTCATGTTGTGAGAATGGCTGACAACCACTGGATATCACAACTCACAACATGGATCTCTAGAGATCACATTGGAAATAGGTGCCAACAAAATATAAGATGGTGTGATGAACTAGATGAGTTCAGAAAGTACTGGCACTGTGACGTCCACAATGAAGAAGTCTGGTGAACTTGGAAACTTGGAAAGTCTATGTCCAACGATGGACGCTAAAAGGCTGATGATGATAGCTGTAACCTAAGTTCACCAATAACCACATGATAAGTTCCTTGCACAGATATGGTGTTATTTCCTTCATCGATCTCACAGTTTTTCCCATAAATCGGTTGCAGAACTTCTTTCCCAGGCCTCGTCTCCTGTTATCTAGCACAAATTCTTGATGGGATTCAAGTCAGGGCTTTGTGCAGACCATTTCAGGTCTTCATTGTTCTCATCTTCAAAAAGATCTTTCATTCATTTAGCAGCCTATGATGGATGCACAAAAAAGGAAAAAAAATATTCTAGTGGCTGTAAAAAGCAATGGACGGTAAGAGCCTATTTAGTAAAATGTTGGAAGTGTGGTCCTGATGGTAAATTATAAAGTTTCACACCTTTGCTCATTTGATATTACAAATGGCAAACAAATGAAAAGAAATGAGAGAACTAATGAAAGAAAGACTGGATTTGGATTGGACACAATTATCTACTGATAATAATATCTAATCAAAATTCTGTTTTCCATTAATTCTCTAATCTCTAGAATTGGGACCACTTTCCCAACATTGAGAATTTTTAGAGATATCGAAATATATTTATATTTTTTGTGCATCCATAAGACACAGCACACCCAAGATACAAAGCACCATACACCACTGATATATATATATATATATATATATATATATAACACAAATTTAATCACAGAATATATAATTGATGCAAATATGTAGATAAATAGACAAATTTGTATGTGTAACTTCTGTTCCAAAAAATATTTATGACTTCTGATAAAAGATTGCTTTAACTTTTTGTGGGTTTTCCTTTATTCTAAGAAAAAAAAATATTTTACTTTAAATTTATTTTCACATCATTTTTCCTTATCTGTGTTGAAATTGGTTTTTCTGACTGTGAATGGTCAAGCTGACATTTGCCACATGATCTTCGAACTTTTAATCAGAAGCAACAGTGTCTTTGTGAACATTTTGAAGAATGTGGTTCCATTTAGAAAGTTGATGTGTTTAATTAAATTATGAATCAAATCTGGGAATTTGATTTTCTTCATCTTATTGCAATATTTCTTTCATACATGCAATCTGTAAGTTTTTAATAAAATTTCAAAGCAAGGATTTGATGTTTAATTTGATTAAACACATTTATTTTTCAAATGTCGCTTATCAAGTTTTGCGAACCACACCCTTCATTTATTGACCCTGACTGCACTCACACCTCCCCTCTTAAAAGACACTTACTGATCTCAAGCCTTAACAGGTGTAGATGGTATTGCTAATGGCTGAAGTGTTTCTCTTTCTGACTCAATTTTTCTTTCTTCATGAGAAGCTTCAACTTGCTTGAAAGGACGTCAAGCTATGAACCTATAAACCACCCTAGGTGTTTATTATGAAGTGATTGGCTTTTATTGTCTCTAATACCTTTTATAATAAACACCCAGGGTTATGGGTGTCAGTGAGGGGGTGTAATAGGGTATTTTTGCACCCCCTTGGAAAAGTACTACAACTTATTCGATCTACACTTCTACTCCCCTCATTGACAATAACAAAATGATACAATCAATCTCCTTAAAAAGAAATCTCTGAAGAATAAAAGATTCCAGAATTTGTAAATTCTTTTCATTACTGTTAGCAAACGTGGGCACCCACTGGGTTAAGGAGTTTGAAAGTTGAAACATTACAGTCAATAAATGATAACGGTGCTGTACAATTGTTTTATGTAACCCCAACTTAAGATATTCATATTAAAAGATGTTGGTATACTTCACTGGTACCAGGGTTGCAACTAAGATATATTCCAATTATATCCCCCCCTTCCCACTGGAAATATAACCTTTTGCACCAGTATGGAAAACTGCCCGTTGGATAGCCATGCCCAGGGTTATTTATTATGAAGTATATTATAGACAATTATGGCTGATCAGTTTGTTTTTTTTTTGTTGTCAAAAAGAGGCTGTAAAATCTCCTGCATTGATTATTCTCCAACTACAGTTCAAGTCAGAGTTTGCTTTTCTCTCCTGTAACAAGAACAATCCTTGCGACTTTATTTTTCTCCTGTAACAAGAACAATCCTTGCGACTTTATTTTTCTCTTGTAACAAGAACAATCCTTGCGACTTTATTTTTCTCTTGTAACAAGAACAATCCTTGCGACTTTATTTTTCTCTTGTAACAAGAACAATCCTTGCGACTTTATTTTTCTCTTGTAACAAGAACAATCCTTGCGACTTTATTTTTCTCTTGTAACAAGAACAATCCTTGCGACTTTATTTTTCTCTTGTAACAAGAACAATCCTTGCGACTTTATTTTTCTCTTGTAACAAGAACAATCCTTGCGACTTTATTTTTCTCTTGTAACAAGAACAATCCTTGCGACTTTATTTTTCTCTTGTAACAAGAACAATCCTTGCGACTTTATTTTTCTCTTGTAACAAGAACAATCCTTGCGACTTTATTTTTCTCTTGTAGTTAAATCAAACTAATGTATGAAAATATTTCCCTATCATGATTGCTTGGTGGCTCTCTTACCAACTGATCCAAACTGACAAGTTTTATAAATCCTAGAATTTACTTGCAATACAAAAGTTACTGTAATCATCTTCACTTGCAAGTGGATTGGGAGTGAAGTTTGATCTTGCAGCAGCCAGGCTTGTAACTACAGCATTTGTAATTTATTGCATGGTGAAATGAGTGACACTTCTCCAGGTGCTTGTCACCTATAAGTCTATTTCATATATTCCAAGCCAAGAACAGAGAAACTTGTGATATGTGGGGCATGGCCAGGGATGACTGAAGCCATAGCCAGCATAAGGGCAAAAATGACTGAAAAAATTTGTAATCCATGAGAAAGGCTGAAATTTAAAAAATTAAAAAAAAATCTAATGTAGTTTTGTTTTAGGTTAAGAAAAGCTAGTTTGTGGTTTATTTGTCTCTTTCAAAAAGTTGGGACCCAAGTGGTCATCCTGCATATTCCATCAAGTTAGGATATGATCTGATCTTCAATGGAAACAACGGCTGCAAGAAAATCTTAACATTGATTACATAATAGTATCATAGAATGCTCATTGATTGACATTTGGGATGATATTGTTTTATTGTGCTTGGTCAGTATGAGATAAATGATACTGCTAAATACAATTTTATGATGCAATAATGTCATAATTGGTGAGACATTGTGTCTTGGTCTCACACATGAGGATTTTGGAGAGGACTCCGTGTCTGCCACAGGACCTCTGGTGTTCAGCGAGGCCCACACAGGATAGACAGGTTTGTTGAATGGAGGAAATACCAAGCTTACGGTGCCTCTTCTTCTTTGCTCTGATTCTGTTGTTGAATACAGCAATGGAGGTTGCCTCCAGACAGCGTAACAGAGGGGCGCCAAAGAAGAGCTACAGGGACTCACTAAAAAAGACCTGCTGAGACATAAGTAATGTAATAATATCAAAGAATACCAACTATGCCAACCGAAATAGTGACCAAACCAAAATAGTGATAAGGCCAAGACCTGACCTAAACAGGCAGAACCCTGGAGCCAGAGATCAAATAAACAAAAAAACTGTTTTTTTATGTGTATCTCAAGCAAGGCAGTATGTGGTTTGTAAGATCAACTTATGAAGCTCTCTTGTGGTTTTTAGTTTCTCTTCTGATTGTTTTTTATTATTCAGTTCTGAAATTTATGTCATATTTAAGAGATGGCCAAATATAATCAATATAAGAGTCACTTACTTTGAATTTCAGATGCTTGAGAGCCTTTGTCCCTTCTCTCAGCTCTGAAGAATATTGCCTCAACTTCAAACTAGCAATAAAAATTGGATTTAAATTCCTAATTTTTTTTTTACTTACAATGAACTTAGATTTTAATCCAGTAGAGTTACAGCTCATACCTGGTAAAAGATCATAGAACATAGAATTTTGTTTTTTATTTAGATTTCATACCAACTGAGATGAGAAGCTGAGCTTGGCCAACATATTTCCACAAGCCTCAGATTAAATATCAAAGAGCAGGATGTGGCTTGTGAGTTGTGGTTTGGCCAACCTACTCATTGAATGACCACAGCCCAAATCAAGATCATTTTTAATCTATTTTAGATGTTTTCCTATAGAGAACGCCAGTGATGTCACATGTAGAATTCTGACCATATTTATTCTTCAAAGGAATTTATTACCTTGACTTCAAATTTTGAGGCTATGGTTGATCAATTATTGACTGTAATGATGAGTATTTTTTTTTTTTACTCCTGTCTCTTTACATGAGAGTCAGCTATTTTTTGCTCCCTCTGCAAAAAAAGCAATTTTTTCTCTTTTATTTCATTCATACGATACCCACAACTACACACTGATGGCTGAGAGGTAAAAGCTTTTACACCTCAGAAATATCGATAAACCACGGTTATGCAAGACAATCGAGTTACATATACAGTCACGTTTTCAAAAAGATTTCAATATTAAATCATGTCTTTATAATGAGCACCTTACAAAGCTGCCATTAGTTCTAGTGAAACATACTTCATTTATCGATTGATACAATAACAGCATAGTCTATAGATATTATTCTTATCAGGTGATTCATAGCCAAATGTGACTGAAAAGAATCTACTTCTCCTACTGAAGATTTTTTCTCAAATTGTGACGGCAAATGAGAAATATCCTAAAATTTAAATCAAAGATTTCCCCTGAGTAGGTAAGATAAAATTAACAAGTTTTATTTGGTTAGCCGCGGATCCTTAACCATTACAACAGATTTTTCGTATGTTATTAAAAACTATTGACTAAAACTGTCAACATGGGTTTCTTCAGTTCTTTAATTAGTTGAGCTGACTGGCTGGCTTGGTATATATTATGTGTAGAGGCCACACTATGGGAATTGGAAGGCTGAAGATTTAAACCTTAACATTTGCTGAGAAAAAACTTTAAAAAAATTTTTTTTTGTTGAAAATTCTCCCCAAATAGGTTTTTAGAGGGGGTTCAATTTCCAATGTAAGTTTAAGTTGAAGTGGTCCCTCAATTCATGTCCAGCAGCATTCACGCTTGTCTTTTTTTAAAATTCAAACTTTTTTACTGATCACTGACCCCCAAAATGCAAGAGATGTGATTAATTCATTGATATCCCAATTTTTTAATTGATCACCACCAACATAGCATGCTGCCAGAAGACATAGGTTACACAACAGTTTCTATTGAGGGACCAACCAGACCAGTATCAAATAGCAATATGTTTCTCTGTATACAGTTATGGGGTTTCTGTCCTTCAAGATGTTACTCATTAGATTTTCTCTCTTAACTCATAGCTCATACTATTTTCTTAATTTTGCTCATCACTTTTTATCCAAAAATCTGCACTTTTCTCTTAACTTTTGCTTTCAAGCACGGTTATATCTGAGCTGTGTGTGTGTGCACATATTTTACAACCTACAAACAAAGGAAATAAGTGTGGGTACAAAAAGGTGAGTGACATAAAATAATATAGTAATTGATAATCATATCTATAATCATAAGTATTATGAATACATTTCATAATTATATTTATTGAAAATAATCTCTTAACTAATCAACAGAAACAGTTTGCTATGTACAGCAAACATGCTGAGGACAAACACACAAAAATTTAAATCAAAAACACAGATCTGAAAAAAGTAGACCACTACATCTACCTAGGAAAATGAATCTCCACTAAGTCCTGGAAAGAAGCAGAAATCAAGCAAAGAATCACTCTAGGTTTGCAAGCTTTTGAAGAGCAAGCTCAACCTTTAGGAACAAGAAAATCCCATTTGTCCTAAGAAGAAGGGTATGCAAGTGATGAATCCTCTTGGTAGTCACCTATGGAACTGAAATATTGACCCTCAGACTGAGAACCTTGCAACATGCAAATTAGAGAATGGTGCTCAGCATTTCATAAAGAGACTGCATGATAGCCCTAGTATATTGGAGAAGAGAACAAATTCAGGAATATTGTCAGACCCATTAGAAAACTTAAATGATAGACTAGACAAGTTACGAAAGTACAGGCTCCACGGCACTCATGGTAGAGAAGGGTGGCAAATCTTTGGGAAAGTTTACGTCCAACGGTAGACACTAAAAGGGTGATGTAGATGATTAGTTAGTCAGTTACTTTCTAGTAATGAGCATCACTGACCAGGCAGAATTAAGGAAATTACAGGCCTTTTAAGGCTAAGTTCGATACTTCAACCATCAAGCGAATCTCGGAAAAGCACCATCTGCTTTAGATTTCAAGTTAGATATTATCGTTTCCCTCCCTGCCTGATCCTCCTGCCTTTGCACTGAGGGAGGGCGTGGCTTGCTTGAACCCCTGCTCTTCTGAAAATCTGTGCACGTCATTGATGATCAGATCTTGGTTAGCAACTTTGAGACAAAGTATTCGAGCAAGAATTACAATTATTCATAAGGAATTTTCCGATAGATTGAAGAGACAGAGGAATCAGTGAGGGTGAAGATCTGGATTCATGATAGACTGAGATACATCGTCAAAATGTCTGTTCATAGATTTTGCATGTATAGCTGAGCATGATTGGAATATGTTGCAGTTGATAAATTTTCTCAAGAATTGAAATAGATCCTTTACACTATCCAGTAAATGATCATCTTTGATCAACTGGTAGAAATGCCTTGTCCATCTCAAAGTTCTCATCAATATCATTATCATTTTGCATTTTCACTGCTGGAGACTGCGTGACAACAAGTCTCTTCAGGTCTCCAGCCCTCCTCTCTACACTCTTTCACTCCACAGCAGTGCTATGGCTTACAGTTTCACAGCAGTTGCCCACTGGTTATCACTGAAGGCTGAGTGACAGTAAGTCTTTTCTGGTCTTCAGCCCTCCTATCATATCTCCCTCACCTGTCACAGTAGCGCTGTGGTTCGTACCTCCGACACTATCTGTGGTGCTTTATTTCGTTCTTTTCCTCCCTCTCCTCTTTTCCCTGTTAGGCCATTGCTAACAGCTGGGGGTTGTAGATCTCATATTTCTAGCACTCTCCTCAATATTCATGCAGTCACCATTAGTGCTGATGTCTGTACAGTTTCAATCCTTCCTCTTATCCCCCGTTCTTCCAATTTTGCTTCCAGTGTCTTTGGTATGGTTCTCAAGTGCACATACTATTATTGGTACTACTGTGACTTTCAAGTTCTTCTCATTCTTCAGCTTCTTTGTCAGGTCCTAGTATTTTTCCAGCTTTTCACTCTCTTTCCTATTTACATTGTGATCCCTAGGCACGGCCATGTCTATCATTTGGTAGGTTCTTCTCTTCTTATCCATGATCACCGTGTGCAGTCTTCTTGCTTTGATGTGGTGGTTTGTTTGGATCTCGAAGTCTCAGAGTAATTTGTGACTTCTATTCTCCAGGGCTGTCTCTGGTTTGTGCTGGTATCACTTTACTGCTTGGTTGGATCCCATTCGCTTGCTCAGTTCCCAGCGTCTTACTGTTGCTACTCTATCATGTCTGTGTTTATACTCCTTCTGGGCTAGTTGACTACATTCACTGGTTATGTGGTTTACAGTCACATCCCTTTCCCCGCATGGGCAGCATTTAGTTTGTGTTCTGACGATTTTTATTTTGATATAGTTTGTCCTGGATGCATATGTTTTGGGCTACCAAAAAAGCGATTCTATTTCTCTCTTCAGGTTTCTTTTGCATAGCAATATCCATGATCTATCGTCTGCAATATCCTGTATCAGTCTTTTGAATTCTCCGTATAGTCTTTTTTTTCCTTTTATTTTTCATCATCATTATGGTGGTGGTGGTTATTATTATTATGGAGTATTTATTTGTTTTTTAAAGAACAGTTAAAGCTAGAATTCACAAGAATAAAACAAAGAAATAATTCAAGTCTTATTTTAAAAGTCAAACACTTTGAATTTTAGCTTGGATCATTGGATAACATTTACTGTTCAATAATGTAGTGAAATTTTTGTTAGACAAAATCAGTTTTGACACCAAGCCATATTTATATAGCACCTATTTTGATTTACAGAAGAAAGATATTTCTCACTACACTTCAATACATTTTTCATTTATACTACCTGTATGATTGAGAAATTCACTATTAAGCATACTCTCTCTATATATTATGGTTGAATATTTTATTGCTACAAAGCAATGTGAGAGCGTCTTCTCTAAATTAGAGACCGTCAACCAAAACTGTCTACATATCTTAGAATCTGTCAACTAAAACTGTCAATATAGATTTCTCCAGTTTTTTTCATAATCTGGCAGTCTGCCTACGTACATACGTATTATGTATACAGACAATACAAATAAAGCCAGAGGACTGAAAATTTCACAATTACCTCTTATATCATGGAAACATTTTTGTTTTTTCCCCAAAATCCATAACACAAATAGTGTTTAGTAGGGGCTCAGTTTACAATGTAGGTTTATGCTAAACTGGCCACTAGTTTGTGCTTGCTTGTTTTTTTTTGTTTTTCAACAAAAGGTGAAAAAACTAACATATTTATAGATCAACCCTTATTCCAATTTTATGATTGATCACTACAAAAACGTCATGCTGTTTCTTCAGTTTTTGAGCTGGTTTTGCTGGCTATGTTATATATGAATGTATGGCCTCAGGAGCTACTGAGCCCAATTAGGAGCATTCTGTGCAAGACCCTTGGTTAACAGTCAAAGTTTATAGAATCCCAGAAATATGAATAAACTTTATATCTCTCCAGTACAATGGAAATCAATCAAAATGTGAGTCTGATAATTTCTCAGAAATAAATTTTATGCACTTCTGTTATTGATTAGCATTATTTAATTCAAGTACAATAAAAAAAAACACATTCAGAATATAAACAGTGTAAACAATCTTGATAGAATCTTTAGGAATTCAGAGGAAAATCAATATAGTTGCTACCCTTCGAATAAAATTTTGTTTATCTGTAATGAGATGTGGTATGTATCCAACAAGACCAGAGTATACCCTATTGCGGTACCCCCTCAGGTATGGGGCCCTATTGGTCCATTCAGCTCATAGCCAGCCCTGTGCATGGCATATTCAGGCCACATCGATGGAACTAAAAGGGTGAAAATTTAATCATTTACTTTTTATGAGAAAAAAAAATTTTTTTTTGTTTTTTGAAAATTCCCGCTGGGTTTCAATTAGTGAAGTGAGTTTATCTTAATTGGTCCTTTACTTAATGTCTAGCAGCACACACACTTGTGTTTTGAAAATTCAAACGTTTTTAATGATTACTGTCCAACAAATGGCTAGAAAAGTAACTCATTCATTGATTACCCCTTTTCCCAAATTTTCAATTGATCACCTACTACACAGCTTGCTACCAGAGGATATTGCTCTTGTGACATTTTCTATTGAATGACTAGCCAGACTCTGTGACCATCAACAGCCAGCAAAGGCCGGAAGGTACACAACCCAGAAAAATTGAATACATAGCTGAAAACCTCATCTCCAGAAGTCGTCAATGTGTAATAAGCCTCGATACACTCACTCCAGCCACTTTTATGATGGGCCACAAAATGCATGCTCGATTGAACCGGACACATCGCTTCTGCATTTTTTCCCATAGTTGACTTTATTACCACGATTAGTCAGACCTGAAATTTAAGATGTGTGAATTTCAGACATGGATAACAGAGAGAGTGGTAAAGGGAGATAGATTCTGTGACGTCATGCCGTGTCAATTCAAGTTTCCAAGCTCTCAGTGATTCTTTTTTTTTTTTTTTGCAAACATTGATTTTCTGTTATTATATAAAAATAATGTTTTCCATAAAAAACATGAATTCACTTTATTTTTCTTTTCGTTGAAAACTATTTAGCCACCAAGATTGTTATTAAGACAGATAATATGGTCATAGAAACATAAAACAATGTAGAAACATAAAAATTCAAAAAAGATATTCATCTATGATTTTGAGGTATTCGTCCAACTATATAATTCATAATCAGAAATAAATTACACTTTTCAGTAATGTTCCTGTCATGCAGTTTAACGCATTCTGATAGACATCAGTAGATTCAGGGATCAAATCCAGCTGGGAGCAAAACTGATTTTTTTTTTCTTTTTTTTTTCATGCTTTTGAGATCAGAGGCTGATCAACCATTAGACTGAAGAGGTCTTGCCTTTCCTTCTTGCTATCAACACTAGTGGCAAATTAATCATTAGGCTGAGTATGCTTTTCTCTATCTTGTCCAACTGTAACTATTGAGTTTTGACCTCATTTTCATTGATAACAATGACGGTTGACAATGACCAGAAAAGTGACACCATGAACAAATAAGTGACGTTCGCAAAAACTGATGACGAATTCACTCCCACTTCTAAAGCACAACTCAAAGATGGACATGTTTTATTAAAGTTAGCAAATCCTATTCACAAGAACTATTGATAAGGGAGTTGAAATGAGACAGATTGTTTTGGAATCATACTGTATGGGGAAATGAATTCTTTTTTGTTTACTTGACAGATTTTGATGAAATAACCGTGTTTGACCGTAGCACAGCCAAGCTTGTTTTAAGTATGTTAGCATTTACAATAACTTCTCAGGTTTTGCATGAAATGAAATTCATCAAGGCTTTAAATTTTGAGTTTTGAATTGCACTAAAGAGCATTTGTTCATACCCAAGAAATAGGTATGCTCATTTTCAAACAGAAAATAAACAGGTCTGATTAGTTACACAGATGAAATGTGTCATGTGATTATGGTCTTTTGGCATCATGCTGCATTCAGGGTGATCAATAAAAAAATTGGAAAAAGGGGTGATCAATAAATAAATTATTTCTTTCGCCTTTTGTTGGATGATGATTACTAAAAGAGTCTGAATTTTCAAAAAAAGATGTGAATGACGCGAGATGCAAACTAATGGATCAATTTTCTATAAACACACTTTGTGAATTGAAACCTATCACAATCCTATTTTTGAAGGGAATTTTTGAAAAACAAAAACTTTCTTTTTCTTGCCATAATAAAGAGTAGATGTTTAAATTTTCAGCCTTCTAGTTCTATTGGCATAGTCCAAATGCATAATACATGCACACAGCCAGCCAGACCACCGTAAAGACTGAAGAGACCTATACTGACAGATTTGGTTGACAGTTTGTAATACGTTCATTTTAGAACAGGAAGTAAACACTGACATATTTCTTTCTAAAGAGCAAAAAAGAAGAAGAAAACTTTGTCCTCAGCACAGCCAAGCTTGTTGTATACATGTTCCATTATTTTAGGATTGTGTTTTGGTGTCAAATTCCAAATTGCTTTTTCAGAGGAAGCTTTTTTGATGAGAGCTTCCAAGACCCTATTTATATCGATGCTTGGTCGGCTAAGTAGAAATAAACACACAGACGAGGAAAATAGTCTGACCATATCATACATAATGATAAATACACACAGTCTAACAAAATTCAGACAAGAATAGCAAGACCTGTTCATTATTCATTTGAAAGAATTAGAAAATTCATTTTAATTATAGTTTTGCACTCAAAGAAATAACATCGAAACTAATGATAAATATAAATTCTACCGATACTTAAAACTTCTTTTATTTAGTTTAAAAAACAGGAAAAAAGACTAATGGAAACAGAAGTGACAATCTAATGTCTCTTATTAACTTCAATGGAAACTTATTGGCTGTTGCTACTTTTAAATTTGTCGGTAGGGAAAGAGGATGAGTTCTTGTATGATTAATTTGGAGAGGGAAAATTCGGAAGGGGAAGAAAGTTCGACTGAAATTGAAACGCTTCTTACATCTCACATCAATACAGTAGAAAATACTTTTACATCATTTTTTTTAGAAAACCATGCAGCGAATCTGTCGATGTACCTTTCGTGAGTTTTGAAGCAGGTCTGGTCTGCAATGAATATATGACGTGAACAGACTGCACCAATAGAGCTAGAAGCTGGAAATTTTGAATATTTACTCATTATGTCTACAAAAGACGTTTTGGGAGGTTTTTTTGTTATTTGAAAATTCATTCCCCAAAAAAGTTGGGGGGGGGAGGATTTACATTGTAAGTTTATGCTAAATTCATCTCTAGTTTGTGTCTATCTGCATCCACACTTGTTTTTTTTAAATTCAGAATTTTAGTGTCCCAACAATAGACAAGATTGTTGATCACCCCTTTTTCCAAATTTTAACATAGCATGCTGCCAAAAGAAATTGCTTGCATGACAATTTCTACTGAATGACTAACCAGACCTGTCTGTGATATTGTTTTAAATAATATGCAACTATCTAAAGCATTTATGTTTAATTCTGGCTGCTGTAAGCAAACAAGGTATTTTCCCCCTTCCACAGAATTCGATGTTCTAATCCATTAACCCGTTACTCAAATATAGATGTTTTTCCTTCGTATTTGACAATATATATTTAGCTTGCTGATTACATTGGTGCAATCATAAACCTCTGAACATTCTACTTCAGCAGGCATGGCTTATTTTTAAGTCAACTTTTGATTGCTTCATTAGAAAATTTTGCCTAGAATGAACAAAGAATTACCACCCAATATGTTATGCCCTACTGATCAATGTAGCCCGGTGGTAGAGAGCTCACCTCCAGTTCAATTGGTTATAGATAAAAAGACAGATGATTAAAAGATCACCAAAGTTAAGCAACATTGAACCTGGTCAGAACCTAGATGGGGGACCAGTGGTAGAGTGCTCACATCCAGTTCAGTAGGTCATTGTTCAATCGAGTGCCAAAGACTGAAAATCATACTCTGCAAAGCTCTCAGGACTTGGATTGAGGAACGTCTCCTTAAAAGGTTATGGCCTAATCCTGTTAAATAGACCAGTTCCCGTGAGATCATTGTCTAAGTAATGTTGAGCTTGGTCAATACCTACATGGGTCATCATAGGGGAATATCAGGTGCCGTATGCAGAACAAAGCTTTAACAGGCCTAGAAAGTCAGAAGTTGGTCTTACCAATAACTGCTCATATGTTCCTAACCTTGTAACACACTTAATGAGAGTAAGAGAAAAATAAACATGCAAGGAATTGACCAGATGGAGAAAGCATTTTATTTCTTGAATAATTTTTGATGTTTTGGGGTACTTGATTTTTTTCCAAAATGCTTGTATTCAATGACTCTAATGTTTGAAAATGACAACCAAAACTGTAAACATCATATTTCTTCAGTCTCCAAGTTGGTCTGGCTGTCTGGCCATCCTGATATCACTAATGAAGCAAGAGGGCTGAAAGCTTTAACATTTGTCCCTTAATATATCTAAAAAGAAAAAAAACCCTTTTTTTTTTTTGTTTCTTCTTCCTAAATAGCTTTTTTAGAGGTGGCTCAATTTACAATCTAAGTTTATGCTCAGCATCATTCATGCTTGGTTTTTGAAAATTTAAACTTTTTTTAATCAAGAAACGCAAGAGCAATAATCTATTTATTGATCACTTCTTTTTCCAAATTTTTTGTTGATCACCCCCAACACGGTATGCTGCCAAAAAATGTTGGTGGTGTGATATTTTCTATTGAGTCACTGACAAGATCAGTTTAATGTTAAATTTAAGCCACACTATCAGTTGGGACTACAATAGTCTCCTTCAAAGGATTATCAACAACTAATATTGGGATTATCAAGGCGAGGTGTGTAGTTTTCTTTACATAAGCAAAATCCATTTCCCATTCACAGGCTCTTAACACCGCAGAAGTAGTGTAAGTCTCTGCTTTTGTTGATTTTTTACACAGTCGTCTTCTCAAAATTGTGGTGAATTGTACTGTATAAATATTTTGTGTCAAATCTGGGCCAAAACTTTGAAGAACACTATAAAAACATTAATCTTTAGTATCTAGACATTTACTAAGTCTAGTTCTCAGCAAAGTAGAAGACAAAATAGAGCAAATTAAGAAGTGGGCACTAGTATGAAATACTAGTCGTAGACTAGTTCTCCAAAAAGAGGGATTAGTCTATGTATTTTCAGGTAAGTAGTCAATGGCCAGTACAGGAATGGGATCCTATATGAAAGAGAGAGACTCTCTGGAAAAGGCCGATATCTCCTGCAGCATCTACCACAGACAATGGACAAAAGAAGCAGCTGACAGGAAGTCTACCAAGCAACCTCTCATGCCAAAACCATATGCAATCGCAATGGGAGAACTCCCCCCAGCTGCAAAACTTTCTCCAACAGCTGCTGCAGGAAGGCCTCCGAATCTTTGTACGCGAGACCAAGTCATAATTAGTGATGGAGCATAACTGTATCATTAGTATCTCATAAGATTCTAAATCATCGAGAGTTTCAGTGGAATTAATAACTACTTCTAAGATTTTTCAAATAATTTATAACTCTATGCAGAACTTGAAAATCTGACCTTGAGGTTAATGGCAATTATTTAATCAAGAAACCCCAATAGGTATTTATTATTATGCTTATTTCTTTTAATTTTATATTCCTGTATCATTTGTCTAAAAGGATAGAATCATTGCAGACCAATTATGTAACCACTGCAAACTGTATGCCAATATCATAAAAGAAATCAAAAAAGAATTCTTATAGAGCAAAATGGTGAGGATATCAAAGAATCAGTTCAAAGAGATGTTTGCTATTTCAGAAGTTCCTCGATGACCAGAGAAAGAAGAGAGAAGAGAATAAAAGGGAGAGGAAGAGGGGTAACAGAGAGGAGGGAAATAAGGAGAGATGAGAAAAAAAATAATTCAAAAAAATAATTAAAAAAAATGAAATGAAAATAAAAAGTGGAAATAAAAAAAAAGACAAAAAAGTGTTAGAAGACATTTTGAACAGAGGAAGTAACTTTCAGGTCATATTTTTATGTTACCTATATAATTTGTCTGGTTACCCTACCTTCCCCAGCCCATAACGCAAACAAATTATTTGCTGGTCAGCCAATTGAATCATGCGACCAAAACGGAAACATTATTTCCTTGTACGTAGGTAATTTGTTTCTCTTTGGATTTGTCTCATTAAATCTTAATGACCAACTTCTTTTTAATCTATCTATTTTATGGAATGGAAGGCTTGTTTATTCATGTTTTAAAAAATTCTTCAATTTGACCTTGTAAGATCATTTCTTGGAGATTTTATAAAGGATAGTTTTTCAATCCCAAAGTTCTCCACCTGAGGGAGAATTAAATGGTTCAACTCTATTTCTATGAGGAAATTTAGGTTTAAGATGTCAAGTAAGAGAAGTTTGAAGGTGTGATATTTGGGGCAGGGAAATTCAATCGTGAAGGAAAGGTTTATTCCTTTTTGTGTAATCGACATATCTCCATATAAAAATAGATATGTACAATATTTGATTTTAAAATACAAACACATGCATATATCTAATACTATAAAACTAATGTTAGTTTATCTTCTGAGTGTCTTGGAGGTTCCTAAATGGCTACACCCTAGGAGCCGCAAATTTGTCTATGATGACCATGGTGGATTGTATTGTTCTTAGACAGGGAAGCAGACAAGGTTGATTAGATGGTCTTTTGAGATAAGTATGCAGGTAAACTGTCTATATTACTTTTGGTGTACTAATGTATAGGTTATTGAGTTATATTTGTTAATAAAAATTTTGAGTGATGCCGACATCTTGATGCTATTTCATTTTTCCTATTTAATAAATCTATTTTAGGTTTTTTTATTTTTGTAGCAAAACTGAGTATTTTGATTTCCTCATTAAGACAGAGGTAACATGGATTTTCCATATTTTGGCATACATAGGTTTCTCTCAAAATTTTTCATTTTACAGTTTGTTTGTAATTCCATTTGCACTTTTTCCAGTAATATGTATATAATGATGCATTATTTTTATATTTTTCGTTTGTTAAGGGTGATGAGTAGTTGGCTAATCTAAGCTTAAATGATGTTTTAGATGTTCCAATATAACATTTTACTTCTGGGTGTTTCTCTTGGGTTGATATTTTTGCTTGGTATACTATATTTGATCTGAGATTTGTTTTGCAGAGGGAAACTATTCTTATTGTTAAAGTCTTGTTTCTTTATGTTTATGTTTTCCTTATTTGTATACTTTCTAATAACTTTGTTTCATAAGTGTATTGAAATTTTCACTACAACTAAAGCTTATTTTCAGTTTGTTTTTGTTAATTATTTTGCCTAATGGGTAGTTTTGGGGAAATGTTTTTCTATTAATTGAATGAATATTATACCTAAGTTAGTTTTTACTTGTAGGTTAAATGATGGCTGATTCCAGATGATTTTTCTATTTTTTGTTGTTACTCTATTTCTTGCTATTGGATTTTACTTTTTTGATCATGATTAAAGTTTGTTTCAGTGAAAGCACTATTTTTTATGGCTTTCATACGTACTAGATATACATATATATATATATATATTAGATTAGATATAATTTCTAGATAAGAATGGTATCTTCTTATTCTTTCAGGTAGAACATTGCAATGACATAATCAGTTAATTGGAAAAAAAATTTAGTCAGAAATATGGATATGGACACTAACCCCCAAAACAAGCTATCATCAGAATAAGTCACTCAACCATTGACCACCTCTATTCATACTAAAAGAGATTGCAGCAGAATATAGAATGCCACTTGCTGTTGCATTTGTTGACTTTGAGAAGGCTTTTGATTCAGTGGAAATCCCTAAAGTCATTGATGCAATATTACAACAAGGTGTACATCCCGTGTATGTCAGTTTATTGCAAGATATCTATTGATATAGCATGTCATTCATATAACTACCTAAAGACTCCAAGCCCTTATATTTAGAAAAAGGATGCCAGTTCACCCAAATTTTTCACAGCCCGCTTTGAGATGTCCTTCCGAAACCCAGAATGGGAACACAAAAGAATCAGGAGAGATGGTAGACTTCTGAGTAACCTCAGATTTGCCGACGGCATTGTCCTCTTTGGTAAGAACCTTCACAATCTCCAAATAATGTTAGACGAATTAAATGAAGCAAGCAAGAAAGTTGGTCTCGACATGAACTTCACAAAAACAAATGTTATGTTCAACAAACATGTTCTGGACAAAGACAAAAAAATCAAAATCGAAAATACAGGACTTGAGATAGTAGACCCCAACATCTACAAAGGGCAGTGAGTCTCCATGAAGTCATCAAAAGAAGAAGAAATCAAGCAAAGAAACACATAAGCTTGTCAAGCTTTCGGTAGAACATGCTCGACTTTCAAAAATAAGGAAATCCCATAAGTCCTGAAAAGGAGGGTATACAAGCGATGCCAAAACAAAGAACCTAACCAAAAGATTGACCCTCAATCTGAGACCATGCAACATGCATAGGAGGGAATCAAGCTCAGCCTCACATGAAGAGATTGTATAACAGAATAGTATATTAGAGAAAAGATAGGAGTCTAAGACATCATAGAAACTGTTAGAAAACTCATATGGCAATGGGCTGGACATGTTGCAAGAAAGTATGACAACTACTGGATATCATGTCTCACAGTGTGGGTCCCCAGAGATCAAGTGCTAGGCTGTGGCCAACAGAAAGTAAGATGGCATGACAAACTAAGTACTGGCTCTACGATGGCCATTATAAAGAGGTTTGGTGAATCTTGGGGGAGATCTATACACAGCAATGGATGCTAATCAACTGATGATGATTGTGCTTAAGAGTATAACCTTTGAAAAGACATAACACAGTATTTTACTGTTTGGTCCCATCACCTATATTCAGTTCTTCATGATGATAGGGTTCAATATGGCATAGAAAGATTAGGATAATCCTGTTTCCCTCTGTCCTCCAAAAAGATTAAGGTTTATTCAAATAACAGCTAAAAAAACAAGATCTTCTAATCAGTTCCTGTGATTCAACATTCAAGAAATTCAACTTCACAAAATATCAAGCTATTTTGAAAACTGTACCAAGAACCTTTCATTTATTTTTACTTATGTTATATAAGCACTTCAAGTGACTCAAGCACTGGGAAATAATTCTAACTGCCCAGAAAGTGGATAACTAATCAACTGAGGAAGTTAGTGTCAAGGGTCATCAATGTCCTTCCTTCAAGCCTTTTGCTGCAATGGCCGATGCTTCCTGCATTAGCTCATGAAACCTGAGAAATGAAATGAACTTGTTTTACTTATTCTGCTAAGATGATACCTACACGCCCCCCCCAACCAGTAGCAATGCACTCTCTAATTCTTAGAGACCAGAGTACTCGAAAATTTTATGTTGTGCAAATTTCTCCCCTGTGACGGGAGTATATGAGCATTGAATGTGTGCGTAAATGTAAATTTGAAAATGTTTCAAGATAATAACGTTGGTAAATATCTCACTGCTAATAAAACTATATTGGCATGTTTTGATGCAATGCAAGTATGATTGCATTCTATGAAGTGACATGTTTCGTTGTGATTTCATTCTATGCTTTGAACTTCTTTGTTGAGCTTGTTGTTCCATTCAATAAGATAACAAGTAATTCTTATTTTTATATCATGCAAAGTCAAAATAAATGCATAACAGTAACACCCACCAATTCACAGATTAGTATTATTAATTTGCTGGAAACTAATGTCATCACAGTCAATAACTGAACAACAGTAGTGTTAAAAATTGAGGTTGTGTAATAGAAAAATCTAAAAAATGAAAAAAAATCCATGGAAGAATGAATATAGTCAGAATAAATTCTATTTATGACATCACTGGTGTTTTCTACTGGAAAAATCTAAAATACAGTAAAAAAAAAAAAAAAAAAAAAATCTTGAAATATCCAGATTCTGGAGAATCTAGATGCTATTATGAAATCTGTTAAGATATGGCCCCCAAAAGTCAAAAAAGCTTTTATTCTAAAAATCCAAAACATTTTTAGAAATGGTCTAGTGGTGTACTCATGCCAATTTTTAAGTCTGTAGACAAAACAGTATGGCCAAGAGTACTGGAACACATAAATAAACACACACACAAAATAAGATAGAACCCTTTGCCATCTTTGATGGCTATGGTGTTCAACAGGAAAATTAAAACACATTCAATTACAAAGCTGTTATTGTACTTATGATTATAAGTATAATTATTTCTATATTATTTTAGACAACTAATCTTTTGTGTACACATTAAGCAGGGACCATAAACCAAAACTGTCAAAATCAGCTTTGTCAACATTTTCTCCAGTTTTTAAGTAGGTCTTGTTGGCTATGTATATATTATGCAGACAGGCTCATACCAATGGAACTCGAGGGCAGAGAATTCCAACATTTACACTTTGCAAAAAAATGGTTTTCTTTCAAATTTCCCCGGTAAATTGGTCATCAGAGAGGGTTCAGTTTGCAAAATTAGTTCATGCAAAATCAATCATTTTGTACATTCATTTCTGTTTTTTGAAATTTGTCCTTTTTAGTGATCACTGCCCAGCAAAAGGCAAGAGAGGTAACTTATTCATTGATCATCCCCTCTTCTCAATTTTTGGGATTGATTAATCCTAATAAGGTATGCTGCCAAAAGATGTTGGTCAGTGGAGAGTTTCTATTGAGTGACTAGCAAGACCATTTTTTTTGTGAACTAGTTTTAAAATGTGTGTGCACACACACAGAGGTTAGGGAGAACAATTTCCACGAGGCTATGTTATTGGGCAGGCTTAGGTTCATAATTCCAATACCATTCTTTTAGGATGTTTTGTTTTTCTATTTGACACATTTTCTGTAAGACACTTTTTCTGTGAGACACACCTTCTTCAAGACACATCTTCAATGAGACATGCTTTCTTTAAGATACATCTTCAGTGAGACACATCTTCTTCAAGATACATCTTGTGTGAGACACACCTTCTTTAAGATACATCTTGTGTGAAACACACCTTATTTAAGATACATCTTGTGTGAGACACACCTTCTTTAAGATACATCTTGTGTGAGACACACCTTCTTTAAGATACATCTTGTGTGAGACACACCTTCTTTAAGATACATCTTGTGTGAGACACACCTTATTTAAGATACATCTTGTGTGAGACACACCTTCTTTAAGATACATCTTTTGTGAGACACACCTTCTTTAAGATACATCTTGTGTGAGACACACCTTCTTTAAGATACATCTTGTGTGAGACACACCTTATTTAAGATACATCTTGTGTGAGACACACCTTCTTCAAGATACATCTTGTGTGAGACACACCTTCTTCAAGATACATCTTGTGTGAGACACACCTTATTTAAGATACATCTTGTGTGAGACACACCTTATTTAAGATACATCTTGTGTGAGACACACCTTACTTAAGATACATCTTGTGTGAGACACACCTTCTTTAAGATACATCTTGTGTGAGACACACCTTCTTTAAGATACATCTTGTGTGAGACACACCTTCTTTAAGATACATCTTTTGTGAGACACACCTTCTTTAAGATACATCTTTTGTGAGACACACCTTCTTTAAGATACATCTTTTGTGAGACACACCTTCTTTAAGATACATCTTTTGTGAGACACACCTTCTTTAAGATACATCTTTTGTGAGACACACCTTCTTTAAGATACATCTTGTGTGAGACACACCTTCTTTAAGATACATCTTGTGTGAGACACACCTTCTTTAAGATACATCTTTTGTGAGACACACCTTCTTTAAGATACATCTTGTGTGAGACACATTTTCTGTGAGATGCACCTTCTTCAAGACACATCAGTGTGACACATCTTCTTTATCACACATTTTCTGATAATCTTTTCATGTCAAAGTAATATCTTATTACTTTATTTTTTGTTTTTCTCTATCTTATTAGTATTGCTTCTTATCATAAAGTCTTTAACTGCTGAAGTAAATAACATTAACATTTGGGAATAAAGAAGTACCTACTGACAAGAATTTAACTCATACCCCAAACTTTGGGAGTTCGTCTTTCATGTCTTGATCCCCTGTTGTTAAAAAAAAAAGAAGCGAAATGGTAAGATTGAGAACTCATGATAAAATGAGTGTGAAAACTCCTCGTTCAGAAAATCAAAAGAATAAACTTAACCAAGGCCGACAGAACACAAGATTGTGAGATGAACTAGACAGATTCAGGAAATAATGGCTCCGCAACACCCATGATAGAGAATAGTGGCGAATCCTGGGGAAGGTCTATGTCCAACGACAGACGTTAAAAGACTGATGATGATAATGTTAATAAAAATCTAGATTCTTTTGCAATGATATATCTTTTTCTTTTGTTTTGTTGTATTATGACAGGTTTTGATCTTATTCATACTTTAAATTTCAAGCTCATGCAGATTTCACACATACACCTGTGCATATATATATATATATATATATATATATATATATATATATATATGTGTGAATAAAGAATGTCAATTTGGGAACTAAATTTTTGCCTAGACTGAATTATTCATAGTACTGAGTGAAACAACGGCAATGAGTGGGGGGGAAAAAAAGAAATAAGTCTCAGGTTGGATTTGAAAGATGTTATTTTGACCTCTGTTTACCATAAAAAGTTTTGATAGATCAAGCTGTTAAAACAGACTGAGGCTACATAAGTGCTCCCATGGAAGAGTGTGTGGGTTGAAATCCAAACTGAGGCTTCTTTCTTTATTTTCCAATCATCGCTGTTGTTCAACATAAAATTCAGTTACCAAATTGTCATTCTTTATCCACAATGTCAGATACTAATATCCATTATTTATCATAATACATATACATACATACATATATATGTATAAAACTAAAGATCTACTAAGAATACACACACACACATACATGTATATACATATATATATACATTTAATTTTGAAACTTTTGCCTTATCTTAAAGAAAAAAGATTGAAGAACCTCCTAAAATGATAAAAGATCTATTAAATATCCTGAAAGTTTTTTTGATAAAAAGAATCAAATATTGTAAACATTGATGTCAAAAAAGTGATCTTTTTCTGCAAAAAGAATTGAATTTCAAAACAAAACAAGTTTGATTCAAAGTAGTACAGCATGATAATTCTTTTTTTGTAAAATACCGTATGATATGCCATTGTTTTGAATTTTCCTGTGGTATTACAGAATTTTTATGACAGCAGAGTCTTTTGTGACATAGAGACGTATGATTTTCAATCCAACCTGTGTTTTATGTGTGCATATATATATATGTATATATATATATATATATATTTGTGTTCTATGAATAATTTCTGGTGTCAAACAATTGTTTTGTTTATCTGATGAGCTGAGAATAGCAAAATAAGAGTTAACCGTTGTTATAGACCAAACCAACACATTTAATCGATATACATATATATATATATATATATATATATATGTGTGTGTGTGTGTGTATACATTCATAATGTTTGAAAAAATTGATTAAGAGAACTATTGGCTACTTAGTGACTTATTAGTATTTTAACCAGGGTTACTGCTTGAAGTTGGAACTGATCACATGATACACATACATACTGTTAAATCTTTTTGGAAAGGCAAAGTCCTCAAAACTCTTACTTTTACATATGCACTAGTCAACAGTACAAAAATTATGAAATGAAGAAATCATTGACAAGAATGGACCTTAAATCCAACACCTTGGGAATTCATCTCTCATGTTATATTCTATCAAGATCATATTTTGCATAAGATTTTGAGCTATACATTGTAGACCCATTATAACACGAAAGTCAGGATCCATAAGTGACTGTTTCCATTAATATTCGGACCACCCTCATCTTTGTTGTTTTTAATACAACGTTTCGGCCGTTGCACACTACGGCCTTCGTCAGGTATCATCTGGGAGATTTTTAGGAAGTAACGAACCGAACCCTTTATTTATCCGACGGGGGTATATTGACCGTACTCCCCTCTTTTAGCGTTAGTAGTATTGTTATACTGTCTCACACTAGAATCGAACCTAGTACCATCAGATTACTTAACAGTAATTTGTCTGATGCTGTAACCTCTGCGCTATGTGTCCATGTGCAACGGCCGAAACGTTGTATGAAAAACAACAAAGATGAGGATGGTCCGAATATTAATGGAAATAATAATAATACCTCATCTCAAAAATTCCAAGATATAATAAGTGACTGTGTTCTGATAAATTTTCCATTTTTACAAGCTAGGATATCCCCCTCCAATTTTTTTCAAGACCAATCCTCGTAATTCATGCAGAAATGACGAGATAAACCATACCTAGAGTAGGAGTACAATATACTAGTAGTTTTTTATCAACAGATGAAAGGGAAAGAGGAGACGAGTTTATTTCTTTGACTACCAAAACGTTTTTGTCTAATTCATTTCCTTTTTACAGTTAGTGTAACCTAATTCGGAAGAAGTCTTTCTATTTTTTTTGTATTCAGCTTTTACTTTGAGAGTCGAATCTAATGTTTTGAAAATTTGGGTTCATGCTCAAACCATGTTATAAGCGATTCCGTGTTAAATCGGATATACATAGTAATATGGGGTTGGGAGGAATAATTGTTTTTTTAAGAAAAAATTAAAAAGAGGTTTACTTTCAGTCAAAGCAAACCCAAACTTTCTTTCAGAGTCTCTTTGCAGACACAAGATCATGAATAAAAGGTCATTAGAGCTCACGAGTACTTTAATGGTTAATGCTCTGCTGAACTTGAATAATTCTCCATTGTATTCACCATGTATTTTCTATCTAAATCTGCAAATACATAAAAATACTTCAATTTTATTATCATGTAGTATTTGGAATATTTATGTAAGTATATGTATATATTAGCATGTGTATGTATATATATATATACTTGATATACTAATAGGCATATGAATGAATACATATAAGTACATATGTAATATATAAGTATGAGTGAATTTCCATGTTTTGGCAGGAGAATGTATTCATATATACATATATATATATATATATATATAGATATATGTGTGTGTGTGTGTGTGTAGACACATATGCCTGTTTGTATAAATATACGTGTGTATGTTTGTGTGTGTGTCTGTACATATGTAAGTATATATATCTGTGTGTGTATGTATATATATATATATATGTGGGGTTGTATATATATATATATATATATATATATGTATATATATATATATATGTGGGGTTGTATATATATATATATATATATATATATGTATATATGTGCGTGTGTACATATATACGTGGGGTTGTGTGTATATATATGTATATGGGGTTGTGTGTGTATATATAAATGATTGTAAATTGCGTTATATTATATAGAAACTCTTATTTGAAATGATCATCTGTCATTACACGGTTAATGTATCGCTTGCCCTAGACAACATGAATAGAATAAACAATTAAAGAACATGGGGTTGAAGCAGGAAATTTTCTTCAACTGTTTGTTCTATTTACGTTGTCTAGTTTGAGTGATACATTAACTGTGTAAACACTGAAGATCATTTCAAATATGAATTTTTATGATATAACGCAATTTATAATCATTTCTGTTGGATTATATATATCCATCTCTTAATACATATACATGTATATACGTATATTATATTCCTTTTACTAGAAGAGTGTAACTGTAAATAAAATGGTTTGAAAAAGTGTTGGGTAGACAGCAGGAGAGGAGGAAGGTGAAAGATTTTGTGTTGCTGAGACCGTCTGTCAAGATGACAAGAGCCAAACATTCACACATATATATATATGTATGTGTGTGTACTTACATATATCCAAGCTCAGTAGGGTACTAAGCTGCAGTCATATATTTTCTCCCATGCATAACGAATATAAATTCATATATGCATGGATGCATTATTTTTGTTGCAAATGTTTGGCAAATTCAGCTCTTCTGGAAAGCCATGATGGATGGCCCTAAAACCTATTTGAAGCTTTCAAAATACTGCAGACTTCCAAAACAAACAGCACAATAGTTTTTCCTTTCTGTTTAAAATAAAACAACACAAAAGCTGAACGTAACATCGGGAAAGAATTTTGCATTGCCTCAAAAGTCATTTGTCTCAATGATAGTTTGTATTTTCTTTCTCTTTACCAATATGTCTGTCATTCACTCAGTCGTTTATAGTGCCACGCTTGGTATAAACCAAATAATCCTAGTACGTGTATAAAACAGAATCTATCAGGTGTTAATCGTTACTTACATTCAGTTATACCATGCCACACCCAATTAAGCTGATTTTCATAGAATATACGTCTTAATGACCATTTTCTAATAACTGAGTATATTATATTCAAAACAATTTAAAGCATGAATAATAGTATCCTGTAGATTTGAAACAGTGCAATTGAAAAATTAAAAGAAAAATACGCGTATATATATCTATATATGTAAAGATATATTATTCTTGAAGAAGCTACCCTATCAGTTGCAGATTGAATTCCATCGGCAGCCCCATTCTCTTTTAATTGTTTATTCAATATATGTTGTCTTGGCCAAAGGATACATTCACCATGTAATAACAGGAGATAATTGAAACAAAATATGATATAATACAATTTATGATCATGAATATATGTACATATATACATATATATATATATATATATGATTATGAACTATTATATAGAAACTACCGGCATCTGTTTAGCTCAATGGTAGGAGCATCGCTACATTGAAGCGGCTACTCAATCAGTAGAAGGTTTTATTCCTGCAACTGCACCCCCCTTTTTTTTGATTGTTTATTCTATTTATATAGTCTAGGGCAAGTGATACACTAATCATGTAATGACGGGAAATCATCTCAAATAAGTTTCTATATAGTATAACACAATTTCTTATCATTCTGTCAGACTACAAATGCCTGTTTTAAATATATATATATATATATATATATACACAATATATGTGGTACAAATCAGGCTAGCAGTATAACATAATATAATAATATATCAATAATATAAAGCCACTTCTGAAATGTAATGGATTTATTTCATAGAGTGCTCAATACATACAACTTTTTACTCATGAAGTTAAGTTGTTTTAGGGTAGAGCTGGAAATACATAGTAGAATATGGATTCACTACACAAACTAGCTCATATTTCTGCCCTCTTCGGGCCTTATCAGGCAAATCATTTGCCTGATAAGGCCCGATGAGGGCAGAAACATGAGCTAGTTGGTGTAGTGAATCCACATTCTGCTATTTATATATATATATATATATATATATATATATATATATATATATACATATACACACACATATTTTCTACAGCTTTTATACAACTAAAATCCTTTACTATTTTTGAGCGACTCAATACCATTCTATATCTATTAAGGATTCCATGTTTTAGCTTTGAGACACGTTTTTCTTCTGTTTCTATTTTCCTTTTTAATATCATTTTTGCTTATTAAATGACAGTATGTTTCACACATACAATTATATATATTGCATATACCATATTGGAGGTAACTCCAACTCCAATTTGCCAGACCTCCACCCGCAGCTATTATGGCAGAACTTACCTATCCCAAATGGGCCTCTGCAGCCATCAGCAGATCTGTAGCAGACAACAAATCTCCTTTCTAAAGCCAAGCCATGATGATGATATATCTTACTTATTGGCTAATCAGATGCATATTGTACAAGAGAATTTTTTTATTTACTCTCACAAGAACCCATTCTAACCCCCAGCTTCATGGTACATGGCCTTCCAGTTATGGATATAATGTAATATTTGGATATAATTTATTAAAAGTGTACCTTATTGTCTGGAAAATATTTGTGTGTGTTTGGGTGTGCATGGGTGTGTGCTTGTATGTGTGTGTTCAATTAGATGGAACAAGACTTTGTAATAATGGCAATTTCTCTCATGTTCTCGGGTAGCTATCTTCGCCTTTCGGAACAGTAAAAGTAACACAGTGGCCTTCTTACCTTGACTCTTTGGTAAAAAGAAATGCAGAGACTGCAAATATTTTTCTCATTCTTTGCATGAGAATAAGTAAAAGAAGCCTGTTTCACCTTCGAATATCTTGAAGGTCAAATCATAGCTTAATTCAAATTGCCTTCATAAACTGATAATAATATTAACAAAGAGACTGTTCTTGGTAAAATAGAAGTATTTCGCCTCTTCAGGACTTATTCTTATTTCCTATCAATGCTGTTAGTCTTTACTAATTAATGACTGTAGACTGATGGTATTAGTATTTACTTGCAATGAAGGCAAATAAAGTTAAGATGAATGGAATTTTAGTCAAAAATTTATAATCATCATAGCATCTGTCATTGGACATAAACCTTCCTTAAGATTTGCTAGACCTTTCTATCATGGACATCACGGAGCCAGTACTTTCAGAACTTATCTAGTTTGTCATGCCATCTTATATTTTGTCTTTTGTGATCTCCAGGGATCATCATTTTGAGCCCAGCAGTTGTCTGCCATTTTTACAACATTACCAGCCCATTGCCATTTAAGTTTTCTTATGGATTCTATATCTCTGAGTTCTGTTTTTCCTCTAATATTCTGTGCTATCTTGCAATTTTTTTATGTGATGTTTAGCATGATTCTTTCATGTGCAAATTGTATGGTTCTGAGTTTGAGGGTCAATCTATTAGTTAGGGTTCCATATTTCAGCTTCATAGGTGACTATCAGAAGGATGCATTGGTTGTAGACAGTTCTTTTTAGCTGTAGCAGGATTTTTTGTTCTTGAATGACCCTCAAAACTTCTTTAGCTCTTTTTATCTCAATTTTTCTGAACTGTATCTTCCAGTTCTGTCGAGAACTCTTGAAACTTTCTAAATCCTATAAAATGTCTATTTTGTACAATGGCTGTTATCTAATGTTTTATAAGATGCGATATTGAATTCGATATCCATCTGTGCTATTCATTTATTTTTCATGATAGGCTATAGCAAAAACTTATCAACTTTTTCTTCTTTCTTGTTTATGAAGCTTATTGGAAGCAACTCCAACCTAAACTTGACAGACCTTCACCTGCAGCTATTGTGGCAGAACTTACCTATCCCATATGGGCCTCTGCAGCCATCAGCAGATCTGTAGCAGACAACAAATCTCTTTTCTAAAGCCAAGCCATGATGATGATTTATCTCTTTTATTGGCTCATCAGATGCATATCGTATAAGAGAATTATTCCTCTCACAAAGAACCTGTTCTAACCCCCAGCTTTATGGTAAATGGCCTTCCAGTCATCGGATGTTTTACAAGATGTGATATTGAATTTGATATCCATCTGTGCCATTTGTTTTCATGATATGATATTGCAAATTTGAGGAGAAAACTCTTCTTCATCAACTTTTTCTTCCTTCTTATTCAAAGAGCTATACAATATAGGAAGATAATCAGACCATGATGTATAAACATATCTGTATCATAACAACATTAAAGTTTTAAAAAACTGGCTAGGGTAGTCACTCAATACAGACTCTTCTGTGACCAACATGTTTTGGCAGCATGCTGTGTTAGGGGTGATCAATGAATAAGATACTTCTTTCCCCTTTTGTTAGGCAGTGATCACCAAAAAAAACTGAATTTTCAAAAATACAAGCATGAATACTGCTGGATGCAAACTAAGTCTGAATTCTCAAATAACAAGCATTACATAAACTAAGGGACCAACTCAGCATAAACTTACATTATAAATTGAGCCCTCCACTAAAAATTTACTTATGAGGGAATTCAAGAAAAATGCTCTTCTAGACATAATAAGAATTAAATGTTTAAATTCTAGATCCCCTGATGCAGCCAGTATGTGCAGTACACATGTACATGAATAGTCAACCAGACCAGCTTAAAAACTGAAGAAACCTATGTTGACAGTTTTGGTTGATGGTTTCTAATATGTAATGTTGATAATTGAAATGATTTATGGGTCAGGATGGAGTTAACTTTTGAAGACATATTTGTATCAAATAAATATTAAAATTAAAAAAAAGAATTGATTTACTGAAATCAACGATCGAGATTGACGGAAATAAACTCAAAATTTTTTTGCAAAATCAACTTCACTTGTTCAAGTAAATATTGATTACCAACAAGTATATTCTTATATTTACATTAATTCAAAGTAGGTAGATATGGTATATATTGAAATATGAATATTTTTAATATTAGAAACTATCAACTAAAACTGTCAACATAGATTCCTCCAGCCTTCAAATCAGTCTAGAAAGTCTATGGTGAGAATCGAACTCACACACTCTAGTCACAAGAGGTCCAGTATTTGCCTGGCTGCTTTAACCATTCAGCCACCAGGACTTCATAGTTAAACGGAAGTTGATTTTACTGCCTAAACCTAACTCCTTATTTCCAATGTTCCGGTTTAATCATGGCCTAAACGATTATGGTCAGATTCAAGGTTGTGATAAAATGGAGCTGAAAGTTAGGATGAAGGTTGAAGCCAGTCAAAAATTAATAGTAAAATCAATGATATTTTATAGCCCCCAAAACTTCCTATAATAAAATCAATTTGTGACCCTCATGTCAAATCAGATTTTAATTATCATTTAGAGTGATTTTGAATGATAGATTCATATTCTGTACATTATAAACTTTAATTTGGTACTTACTCCATCTTAATTGCTTGTGTGGTTGTATATATATGGAATATATAGTTTCAGGTACTTTGGGAAATTTTCTAAGTGTTGAGAAAATTAACTTTGAAGGTATACGATGAATAACTACTTCTAACAATGTGGTCTCAGAAAAATTCATTAAAACATGTTCTTGATTATCAAACATTCATATTTTCAATGTGAGTTGTTAGATAAAGTATTTATGAAGCCACTTTTGGTAGAATCTGAAAATACCCAAAAATGGTCTGCATTAGCTTTTTTCAGCTCTAGCTCAAAACCGACACGTGCAACTTAATACTTCATTCAATGTGCAGGGTCACATTTCATTGTATTAGTTTTTAAAAAAAAGAATCATACTATTCAAGTAACAAATAAATTTTCTTTACACCGAATAAACCCGACTGGCTAAACAGATAAAAATACTAAGACTGGTAGCTATGAATTTATTTGAACTAATTCAATTTTCAGCTGACGCATATTTACCTTTCTGAAATACAATCCTTTTATAAACATGGTTCAAGTCTGAGTAAATTTGATTTGTGTGAACTGTTTTCACGATCTTTTTACAAATAAAAATAAGAACTACTTTGTCCGGAAGAGTTACCAAGATGAGGCCATAAAGTGATAGCTATATGCGGTTTATGCTCAAGACCTTCATGATTCAAATATTGATGCCCTTTTATTTTGCTTTGTGTTTCTTATTGTTGTTGTTGGTTTTTTTTTTCATATTATTAGAAACTGTCAACCAAAACTGTCAAAAAAGATTTTTCAGTTTTTGAGCAGAACTGGCTGTTATGTATATATGACACCTACAGGCAGCACCATTGGAGATAGAGGGCTGAAAATTCAAATGTCTACTCCTTATCATGTCTAGAAAAATAAAAACAATAAGGAATTAAAAATTCCTCACCAAAAGAGGTTTTTAGTGGATGTGTTCAATTTGCCTTGTAAGTTTATGTTAAATTTGTCCCCAGTTTGTGTCTGGCCACGTTCACACTGGTATTTTGAGAATTCAGACTTTTTAATGATCACTTCCCAACAAAAGGCAAGAGAAGTAACTTGTTCATTGTTGACTCCTTCTAAAATATTTTTTTCTATTTGATCACCCCCAACTGTTGCCAAAAGATATTGGTTACGTGACAATTCTTCATTGAGGGACTAACAGACATTTTTTAGTAACATATTCATTGATCTCTCTTTTTTCAAATTCTAATTGATCACCCCTAATACAGAATGCTGTCAAAGAAGGTTAGTCACATGACAGTTTCTATTTAGTGACCAACCAGACCTGTTGTTGGATATTGATTATGTGACAAGTAAATGCGTGTTATTTGCGTGTCGGCAGAAATAATTTTTTCTCAAAACTATGTACTGTATCCAATGAGTTGTTTCTTGAGAACCATTTTTCTACAAATTTTAGTCCTTAGAATTTGTATGTTTTAAGACCTTAAAATGTACAACGGTAAATATGGTTGAACGACTGAGTTGACATTATTATCGCAATTAGTCAGATGTGGAAGAGAAAGAGTTGGGAAAAAGAAAGTGATTTCGTGATGTCATGTCATGTCAACACGCTTTTCTGGATTCTCTGTACTTTTTTTGTTAACATTGAATTTCTGCTTTCCTTGCTATAAAAGATGTCATTAAAACAGTCAATATGATAAAAGAACCATTAAACAATATGAAAGCATAAGAATTTTAAAAAAGGCAGTTGATATTCGTCCATGATTTTTAGTTATTTGTCCGAATTGTATAATTACAAATAAACTCCAATTTTCAGTAGTATTTCAATGGCTCAGTGGTCAAGGGTATTCTGAGAGACATCAGTAGATTTTGGGAACAAAACATTTTCCTTTTTTCCTTGCTTTCAAAATCAGTGGCAAATTAACCATTTGGCCGTGTACGCATTTCCTTTCTTTCTTACTTTCAACCTTAGTGGCGGATTAACCATTAAGCTGAGTATGCTTTTTCTGTTGTTCTTTTGTCAAACACTAAGGAATTTTTACTTTATTTTTGTATGTAACAACAATGGATGACAATGACCTGGAGAAACACAAGTGATGTCATGCACAAATAACAGTGACTCAGTGACTTACACAAAAACTGATGACTAATTCATTCCCACTTCTAAAGCCCAACTAGAGCTGACTTGTTCTGCTTGAGTAAGCAAATCCCATTCACAGGAATTACTAATAAAGGAGTTGAAATGAGACACATGAATTCTGTTTTGTTTACTATTAAGATTTCAATGAAGTAAGGGGGTTTAACTTTAGCATGGCCATGCTTGTGGCTTGATATATTTGTTATATCTGTTTTCTTGTCCAGATTTAACATATGAATTGCCAGATGATGTGTAAACCCATTTTTTTCTTATTGCCTTTTTGAATTGTCAAAATTAGGTTTTTTGTTCTCCAATTTTTTTACTATCAAAACTCTGTAACCCCACAAATGGCCCACCAGACCAATCAGCCTAATGGGCTACAGAATCTTCTTTCTTCGCTCGTTTGAATGTGTGTGTGTGTATATGTCTCTGGCCACTCCAGGTCACATTGGGGGGACCACAACCTTTAGAATTTGTATGAGTACACCACTAGGCACTGTCTAAAAACAGATTTATCTTTATTTGTTTTTTTTTTCTTCAGAAAAATTCTTTTTTGGGACTCTATGATTATTTTGGCACCAAAATGCCAAAATCTTTTGCAGGTATTTTTCAGATAATTTTAGATAATAGATCCCTTTTTTTTTTTTTTTTCTTTGAGAAAATTAGTTCTGATACTCATGAGAGTGATTTATTTCTGGGAGGTATGGATATTATACTCATGGCTAAGTCCAAGAAACATGAGCTTAAATTGATTCCTTTCATGTTCCCATATAATTAATGCTTTGATTCATCCACATTTAGAAATCTCATTCAAGTGTCAAAATAATTTCTTTGATATATATTGAGTTGGTCAAAAAGTTTGTTCCGTGTTTGTCCATAGATGGCCTTCAGTCTTAACTAATTTCCTTCAAAATGATCAAATCTGATTGTATTATGACAGCTGTCATATCAGAAGGTATGAACAATATCGATGCAATTTCACCAGTAAAATCACACCTGAGAAATTTGAAAACTTTAAAAAAAACTTTCTTGACTTGTTTGCTAGGACATAATTTTGTACATGAAAAATTGTCAGAGAGTTTCAATAAATGTTTTGATTTGCAAGTAGAAAAAAGCTCAATAGGCACTAAAAAGTTATCAAAGTTTTTTTACAATTTTGATGATTTATCTTTTCTATATGTTGATGTTTTCATTGTTATTTTTTTTTTTTTACACATCCAAGAGATAAACCCTAGACATCAATTACATTTACCTTTTTTTAGAAAAGTGCTCCGTAATTGCTTGAACTGGGAGTCTTATTTTTTAATTAAAAGAAGAGAGAAATTAAGTAGAATATTTTTCTTTTCCGTAATTTTTTTGAATTTTATTTGATTTATTATGATTTAGGCTTTTGATAAAAAAAAAACGTCCATAAAAACATTTATGTATTAATAAGATAAATCATTAAAATAATGAAATATGGATTGAGAATCATATGAAAAAAAATTCTTCATTTCCAATATTTGGAGTGAAAAATTGTTTTTTTATAAATTCGTTCTTCAAAAAATACTGAAAATCTGATCCGAATCGAATGATACACTGACTTTTGCTAGGTATTAGAATTTTTCAGGTGTTGATTTTTCAATGAAACTCGGGTTCATATTGTTCATACCTACACTTCAACGTGCGCTTTTTCAAAAAAGTTATGTCAAAATTGGTTTGTTTTTATTGATGCTTGAATTTTAAGCCTTCTAGCTCCATACAATAAAGATAAGCAACATTTTCAGCATATGCTTTTTTTTTATTTTTAGAAAAGTAAAAGTATGCAAATATGTTAGACTTTTCACTGAATAATGCATAGTCAGGTTATCCTTTGAGGTTGATAGCAATCAAATCAAGACATTACTGAAGAATAATCAATTTTGTATTACACGGGAGGAAGCCAAAGTACTCAAAATATCCAAATCAAGCCATAAAAATCATTTGCACCAGATTGGTTATGTTAGTCACTTTACTGGCAATAAAAATTGGACGTTTTATAACAACAGGGGACTCTAAAGATCATAGCGCGAGCGAAATGGACCTGTGCGTATGATGGAATCGGAAGGGAGTCTTCCACTATGTGCTTCTTCCGGAGAACTAAACAATTTATCAAAACATGTAGTTCTCCCGTCTGAAGTAATTGTAGGCAGCAATGGACGAAAAATGTCCATCCGAAATTAGTAATGAGAAATGGCAAACAATTCCATCAGGACAGTGTTAAACTGCTTGTTTCTTTGGTGACCTCGCAAAAATGGTTACGGCTTAGCTGAGAAGTCACTCATGTGGCATATTCATTAGATATTTCACATGCAGATAATCATTTCTCCATTCTTTATAGAATTATCTTAATTAAAAAAATTCAATTTCCCGGAAGACTGCAAAATGTACCGAGAGCTGTTCTTTGCAGAGAAAGATAAAAGTTCCTCGGAGGGTGTAATTATGAAATTGTCTTTAAAATCGCAAAAGATACTGGAAAATATATGTAAATATGTTTTTTCAATGAAGTTAATGTTACCTTTTATTCTTACTTAACCAATGAACATTCGGTTTAACCCAGTATTAAAGCAGTTGGATAAATCCATATCCAGATGACTTTCATGTTTACTTTCAAAACTTTAAGACATTTAGATTCTGTCTGTATCCTTTACCATATCTAAATATCAAAAACAATACATTCAAGGCTTATTCTCAGTTGACTGAACCGTATGCAATTGTGAAGAGGATCAATAACGGTTTTTAGTTGCATACATTAAGTATCAAATATGATAACTTGCCAAATGTTGTCAATAATACAAAAGGTTTACCATAAAATCAAATATAGCTTTACTTTACTTCAAAGCAGGACTTGACAAAAATAGTTAGTAAGGTTAGTGCTTTTATCCTTACGGGATCAGTTGATAATCTCCTGCCAGAAGCAGTAAATCACACTTTAACCCAAAGTAAGCCAGTCCTGTTGTCCATAGTTACTGGGTTCAATCCTTCTCAATTCACCCAGGAAAGTTATTAGATACATAATACTAGATATACAGCATTTCAGCTAAATTTGAGTGGCAGTTAAAGGTTCATTTAACTTCAGTCTTAAATGAGGAAAGGACAAGCTAAAAGTGAACCAAGTTTAATCCAGATTTTTAGAAATACCAGAAACCATCATGTTACCAACATCTTTTGGCAGTATGCATCAAAGAATGAAAGAAGGGGTAATCAATGAATGAGTTACTTCTCTTGCTTTTTGTTCGGCAGTGATCACTAAAAAAGGCAAGATTTAAAAAAAAAAAACATGAATGTTGCCAGACTCACACTAAAGAACCATTTTAGCATAAAATCATATTGTAAATTGAACTCCCCTCGAAAACCCATTTTGGGAGAGATTTTCAAAAAACAAATAATACTTTTTCTGGACATAATAAGGAGTAAATGTTTGAATTTTCAGCCTTCTAGCTCCATTGATGCAGCCTATACGAGTGATAAATATATATACCCAGCCAAACCAACCTAAAAACTAAAGAAACCCATGTTGACAGTTTTGCTTTACTGTTTTTAGTATGATCGCTAGTCTACATCTATGTATATAATGGATAGTTCGACTCTTTCTGTTTATGTTTCTTTGTCTGAAACTTCACAAGAGAGCACAGGTACTACATTTTGATTCTAGACAGAGGGCCAGGACTGACACTTTGATCCTTGGCCTCAAACCCTCAGATGCTCTGATCCTGGGCAAGTGTGCTTATGCATACATAAAGCATCCCGTCATTTTTTATGGGTACTATGTAAGTATGTACGAATTTAAGAATGTGAATACTTATGAATGTTTGTATTGTGTGTAGATATATATGCGTATATGCGCAAATAAATGTATATTTTTAAACGGACAAAATCCCAGTGTAATTGCTTGTGTCCTCATCAATCAAGCAGGAGAAAAACCCATTTTCTTAGTCTCTTGTGACCTTTCTTAAAAGTCTAAAGAAATATGTCTTTGTCACATGGTATTTGTGGAAGATAAATTGTATTTAATCATTGTTGAAAGTCTTCAGAACCCAATCAGTTGCCATGGATAGACATGTGAGGAGAAAAATAGATAAACAGGTCTGCTTACTCGCTCAATAGAAACCGTCTATGATCAACTTTTTTTGGCAATGTGCCATGTTGGGGTGATCAATGAAAAAAGAAATAAAATCAATGGATTAGTGATTCTTTCACCTTTTGTTGTCAGTGATCTCTAAAAGATCAAAACTTCCTGAAAAACAATCATGAATGCTGCTGGAAAAAAACTAAGGAACCAATTTAGCATAAACTTACATCATCAATTGAACACCCAAACTGAAAACTTATTTGGAGCAGGGGGGGGTCTGAAAAAAAAAATGGAAATTTTTTTGTCTAGAGATGATAAGGAGTAAATGTAAAAATTTTCAACCCTCTGACTCCATCAGTCTGGCCTGTATGCATGACACATACTGAGATATCCAGCCAGCCAGCCAAACTTAAAACTGAAGAAACCTATGTTGACAGTTTTGGTGGCAGTTCTGGTTGACGGTTTCTAATTAGCATTGAATTTTTTCCCCTTTTTTTTCTTTTTTTTCACTGTAAATGTTACAAAAAAATCTATTGTCAATTTTTAAGCTGCCTCAGGTTTTCTTTCTTTTAAGTTTGATTGTTGTACAACATTGGTTTCCAGAAGTCTGGCATAAAAGAAAAAAAAACTGCAAGTGTCTTCATTTGTTAAACAATCTATCATTTAAACCAACTTGCTGTTGTTAGTTTAGTAATGCTTTGGCCAGCCATCTTTCTGTTCCTTATTAAGTGCTACACTTTTAATGTGTATGACTTACATCAAGTAAAGAAAATATGTCCTGTTTTGTCTTGCGCAAGCAAGTTTTTCTGTGTAATTTTCTCTGGGTAGTTTCACTCCAGTTCAGCTTTATCTTAAAGAGGCTTTCATAGTCGACTGTTATACATCCTTCAAACATGCACATTGTCAGAAAAGGAACTGACTGAAATCAAATCAATATGGCAGGGATTTCCAAGGAATCATCATCATCTGTCTTTCACCATCTGTCGTTGGACATAGACCTTCCCTAGGATTCGCCACACTTCTCTATCACGGGCGTTGTGGAGCCAGTACTTTCTGAATTTGTCTAGCTCGTCTCTCCATCTAATATTCTGCCGGCCTTGGTTCCGCGTGTGATCTCGGGGGATCCATGTTGTGAGTCGCAATGTCCATCAGTTGTCCGCCATTCATGCAACATGGCCAGCCCACTGCCTTTTGAGCTTTTCAATGGATTCTATGATGTCCCTGACTCCTCTCTTTTCCCTGATGTACTGTGCTGTCTTGCGGTCTCTCCATGTGAGGTCCAGCATAATTTTCTCATGTGTACGTTGCATAGTTCTCAATTTGCAGATCAGTCTCTTGTGGTCAAAAAAGGCTACAAATGTAAGAAAGCTCCTCGGACAACCAAAGATTCTATTATTACAGGGTTTGAGGACTGGAGTTTCATATATGCCAATGTAAAATTACAGAAAATTACCCAAACTGCCTCATTCTTCAATTTCTACATCTCTCAACATCTGAAATACATTGAGTGCATAACACGACTGGAAAATTCTTTGTTGCTAAATCAACTGCTGTTCACAATGAACGTAAAAATATATCAAGGCTTATGGAAGAAATACGAAATACAAACCTCGTTGCTGACTATACAACTCTAACATGAGATACAAAGTCTAGTTCAAGTCTCTGATAACTAAGATATATGAAGTAGAGGAGACACTCTGAATTCCAACAATTCAAAAAAAGTGAGGGTGATGATGATGAGAGTGATTATAAAGTAACGCCTGATTTCTCACAATCTGTCGTTAAATTTTCTCATGATTGGGAGCCATGATATAAAACAGAATAGATAATTCAATTTTCCAGTACCTTAATATCTCACTGATCATTAAAATAAGTTACTGAAAGTAGTATCTATTAATGTAATATATTCGAATAGATTGCCATGATATCTGTAGATGATCTTCCAAACAGATGTTTCTTTTGGGACTCCCTGTATACATGAACATATTATTATCTACACACATATATCTTCAATATACATACCAATACGTATTTATTTTCTAATACCTATGTTCATGAAACTGACCTTGTTTTTTCGTCTAAAAAAATCTTTGTTTCACTGCCTTTCCAAAATATTGTAGTCTATATATCAAAAGTAACCAGTATGAAACCTATTATAAATTGTGTGAACAGAAAATCATATTGGTACAATATGTTCTACAGTGCGTCCCCAATTATATACAGATGTATTACTGGTATTATCAGAATTTACTGATGCTTTTATCTTTGATGAATTGGAGAATAATGATCAAGGCTCTTATTATTTTAAATGGAAAATATCCATAATGTGATTGGGGCCAGATTAAGCTAGTGGTGTCAATTGACTAAAATCACAAAGCTTGAACACCTAGTTGTTTAAAAGTTGAAGGCAGTACAGTATTCTAGAAAAAGGACGACAGTGGAATCACTAAATCAGAATATATAGCCTGCATTCAGCACCGGAGTGGGGAGGGTCAATGTGGGGCTCCATAGCTACCTTTGCTTCCTTTGGTAGATCGTTAATCCGGCACAGAATATGATATGTGGGAAAAATCATCCATAAGATTATTCCAAATATTATAGAAGGATTTTATTGCCCCTGGAAGACAAAAGACTGACGATCTTTGAATCCATACCTATCTGTCATTGATAGGCTTTTATTGCCTTACAAAAAAAAAGGAAATCTCCAGTATATAGTTGGCCATGTCCATTTTTTTCTCATCAATCACCTTACTGGTGACATTTTTCCCGTTCTAGGAACTTTCTTGAGCGTATTCATCCACTTGGGAATGTTTTTGTTCATCGGCGGGCTAATATACATTAATGCTTTTGTCAATAATGTATTGCTTTGAAGAGACACAATTGTTTTATTATCTATTGTCATTGGCAAATGAAAGAATACTGTCACCGTTGGGACATGTTTGCCATGGTAACTCTTTCCTTAGTTACTAATCTGGTATGAGATAAATTTGTGCTTTTCATGCAGGAGAAAACAGTTGAGAGTTCATAGCTTGCATCATCCCTGATTCTTAGCAAGAAAAAATTGTTATTAAGAGTCTACCAAAGCAACACTGACTCAGGTGGTTTTATAATGACAAGTTTTTTTATTTTTCTTTTCAATGAAATATCCTGCTTGGCCAACCAGGCTACAGATTCTTCTCTCTTTGCTCCTTTGTGTGTCTGTGTATATCTTCAGTCACTCATAGTAATAATTTTGGGGCTACAGCCTTGAAAGATGGCCTGAGTACACCACTAGGCACCATCTATTTTTTTTTTCTTTTCTAAAAAATGCCTTTGGCATCTCTATGGTCATTTGGACAAAAAATGCCCTAATCTTATCCTGGTATATCTCTTTTAGTTAATTTCAGATAAAAGATCTATTTTAGAGGGTAATTTTCTTGATGATTAGTTCTGGTACTCATGTTGGCTATGGTGATTCATTTATGTGAAATATAGATATTAAAACTAGTTTTTATTGCATTTGTTTTCTAAGAAAAAAAATGAATAAATTTGTTACATTTTTATGTATCTCAAGCAGTAGAGTCAACTTTTAGGGTAACCCTGTAGTTTTGAGTTTCTGTTCTGCATTGTCTGCTTCTCATAATGACCATTGAGCTGTCTGTTATCATTTTGATATAATTTTTTTGGTTGGAAAATTCATAATGAAACATTTTGTGTCTGAGATCTTTTCAAGATTTGATTTGAATGTGTTTATATTTGAGGAAACACTTCAACATCTGATAGCTTATTCCAGAGAGGAGCGTATCTTCTTGAGAAGAATTCTGACCTACTGACTGTTTGAATTCGTAGCCTCTTGATATGACCTCCAGATATCTCAGAAAATACTTAGGTACATAGATACCTAGGTAAATTCACGCTTTATGTATACTTCTCTAAAAGAGTTATCAAAATATTAGCTCACAATCATTTTTTAGATTTAATATATTTGAAAGTTTTAATTTTCGGAAACTTAGACTCAAATATGCCAACCATATTTTTGCATCAAAGCCCTTTCCCTCGTTGTTTCCTATTGGTTGTGCAAGCTATATACTAGGTCTGAGAATTTTCTTTAGTATAAATGTTTCTTATATAAGCTGTAAAAAGTTTGTAAAATACCTAACAGATTTTCTCAGTAGGTATCATGTGAAAGTAATGATTGAGTTAAGAATCAAGGGAAGAGGAATTTGCCTAAGGCTTTTAGTAGAAAGTATCAGTTGTAGACAGACAATGGAGAAGTACAGTCTAGAAAACTGATCTCTTGCATTGGGATTATCAACTGTCATTTAAGAAAGGCAACACGTATATTACTTCTCTCCTACAGTACTGTACAAAAATCTTCAGCCACTTTATACTATTGTAAATGTTTAATGATCGCCAGCTCATAATTTGATGCTAGATATTGCATATTTTACTGTTGATATATTGGCTTTTCTGAGGCCTTGCCTTATTATTATTATTCTTTGCAGCAGACTTTCTAAATGGAAATGGTAGAAGTGAGACAACCTATACAAATGAATGTGCAAAAGATCTTGGACGTCTCATTATTCAGGGGTTTTTTTTGCTTAAAGATTCCACTATAAATACATATTTTTCAGGCAACTACAACTATTTAAAAGGAAAAAGTTAAAATTTTGCTTGACAAAGTAGACCACTACATCTACTTAGAACAAAGAATTCTCGTGTTCACCTCAAAAGAAGAAGAAATTAAGCAAAGAATCACTCTAGGATGGCAAGCCTTTGGCAGAGCAAGCTCTGCATACAAAAACAAGAAAATCCCACAAGAGTATACAATCAATGCATCCTCCTGATAGTCACCAAAGGAGCTGAAATATTGAACCCGACCAAAAAACTCACCTGCAGACAAAGGACCATGTAACATGCACACAAGAGAATTATACTCAACATCACCTGGAGAAACCACAAGACAGCCCAGTATATTACAGTAAAAACAGGAGTCTCATACATCATAAAGTCCGTGAGGAAACTCAAATGGAATTGGGCTGGTTATGTTGCAAGAATGTTAGACAACCGATGGACATCACGTCTCACAACATGGATCCCAAGAGATTATATGTGGGACCGAGCCCGGCAGAATATGAGATGGCGAGATGAATTGGACAGGTTCAGGAAATATTGGCTCTGCGATGCCCACGATAAAGAGATGTGGTGAATCTTAGGCAAAGTCTATGTTCAACGACGAATGATAAAAGACTGATGATGATTTTTTCTATTGCTTGAAACCATGGGGAAATTTTTTAAAGAAACCAGAATGAAGATCATGGAATTGACAAGGATGATGAGCCAGCAAACTGAATTTCAGGCAGAATAAAATCTAAATAAATTATTTTTTCTACGTCATTCCTTCATATTGCTGTTTTATTCATTACAATTTTACATTTTATAATCACCGACCTTTTTTTATTTCAAGAGGTACTTTTCTCTTCCTTACATAGTCTTGTAATATTTGTCATTTTCTTTGGACTGAATGTGCCAAGAACTACTAACTCCAAGATTTTTCCCAGATATTGCCATGTGAGGAATAAGAACAAGTCAGGTTTAAGTATTTTGCTAGAGTTACTATCGGAAAACGTCAACCAAAACAGTCAATATCAACATAAATATCTTCAGTTTTCAAGTCAGTCTTGCTGGCTGTCAATGTATACTGCATACAGGCTGCACCAATGGAGCTAGAGGTCTGAAAATTTAAACATTTACTCCTTATTATGTCTAGAAAAAACTTCTTTTTTTGTTGTTTTTTTTCTCAAATTCCCATCCCAAAGAGGTTTTGGTTTTCAATTTGCAATATCTAAACTAAAATGGTCCCTTGGTTTGTTTGACAGCATTTACACTTGTATTTTGAAAATTCAGACTTTTTTAATGATCACCACCTGACAAAAGGCGAGACAAGTAACCTATCCATTGATTACCCCTTTTCAGAATCATTTATTTGATCACTCCCAACAACTGCTAAAAGATGTTGGTCTTGTGTCAATTTTTATTTAGTGACCAAGCGACTGTTTTCTTTATTATTCCTTTTTTTTTTTGCCTCACAGAGGCTGGTGTTTGAATTCTTATTAGTTTCATGTTTTTTATTGGATAAATAATAGATCTTTGTTATGCTTGTAAAATACCTGACACAATGGAATAAGCATTCTCTTATTTTTCTATTTTTGCAGTGACTGGTCAAGAAGACTTGTTGCGAATCTTTCGAAAACCCAGTCACTTCTCTTTAATAAAACAGAAAGGTAAGTAGAGAGATTATTAACTTATTTTAGAGACTTCTCTGATTGATCTCCTTCCGTATTCATTGTTATGAGGGCACAATCAATGGAGAGCTTCTTTTCAAAGGTGACAAAACTTTGTTTACATTTACAAGTTAAATTGGTTTTCAAGAAGAATGATTGTAAGAAGTCTTTGAGGCCAATTGGTAAAGGTGACCATGTGTAAACTGGACTTCCCGCTGCAATGAGAGTGTGAGTTTGATTCTCATTAGTGGGGGGTTTATTCTTTATCTCCAATTGTACCGTGATTTGTTGCCGTAAAAATGATGGCCCAAATTGAAATTTGTTTAAAAAGCAACTGTGTTTTGAGATGAAGGTAAAAACTAGTCAAACCTGATGAATAAAAAAGAATGTAAAATGTTGATAGGAATAATAACTTCTAACTTTTGCAGACTCTTTCATGAATGAAGAAAATTGAATGAATAAAAATAATTAACAGGATTCTATCTTTGTTAAGATGGAATGATGTAAGTAAGGGGATCTGTTACACTGGTAATGGCTTCAGCTTGCCTGGCCCGGCCCAGTGCAGCTTGGGCTTTACATATCACAGGTTCTCTGTCTTGTCTCTGGTTTGTAATTTGTAAAATAGACTTGAAGCAAACAAGTATCTGGAGTGACGTCACTGTCTTCATCTTGTGAGAAATGAGGTGAACTGACTCAATATTTTGTCAATAAATCATTGGCTTATAAATTTATTAAATTTGGGCTTTACATTAAATGTATATGTATTCCTGGCCATTCTTTTTATCAATGGTCTATTGAATGTATTCACAAAATGTTTCTGTTTTTCCTCTCTTATTAATAATCAATCAGTTGAAATGAACAGACGGGTGTTAATGATGATCTAGAAGGAAACTTAAACAACAATGACAAAGATAACACATATTTTTGGATATGCCCACTGTTAGTTTAAGACAAGTTTTGGATCGAGTATGAAATTGCAGAAAAACAACTGATTCAAATACAAGCTTTTTTTTTTTTGCCATAATGTCTTCATGGAAGTTATACCCTTCTTATGAAATACACCATTTATGGTACTTGGTCAATTGTCAATGAAAAGTGAATGTCTTTTATCTTCAGTATATTGATCATTGTTTTTTGATCATTTGAGATAAATAAGTGATGTACAGTCTACCTGAAAAAATGATCTTAGAAGGGTATCAAACAATACTTATTGTATACTACCAACAGAGGATTTCATTCAAAACCATGGCAGTGGATTGAGTTAAAACAATGTGCATTATTGCTCACTAAACATTTTGTCTATCAATGCTTTATTCATAAAGGTAGAAGTATTGGCTATTTTTGACTGACCTTAGTCTAAATCGAACTGCTTATTTTGGGTATTTTTAATGAAGAAGCCTCATCTTATATTCATGAAATACAGTAATATACAGGAAAACTTTCGTATACAGCTAGAATAAATTAGTTTCTAAGACGCAAATTCTTAACAATGTCGCAGGATTCTCTACATTATTGATAAGCAACATTGATACTTCACATATTTCTTCTCTGAATCTGCTCTACACTGAGGAGTTAATGAACCGTTAAAGTTTAAAGCATTTCTTTGAAGAACGATGCCTTCGATCTGGGAAGAAACAAAAGAATTCTGCCAATGTTTCAATCAGCTTTTGATCGGTAACTTATTAAAGAAATTCTTCCGGATAACCCTCACACACAATCAAAATCCTTTTGTTCTCATCCACACTCGGCCGTCTTATTAGTCAGCATGCTTGTGGACCAGATTAATATGCACTGATGCTGACCAGTCAATCCTGAAAATTAAAGGTTAGGTTCCATTGATAAATATATTGGAAACTCTTGTCATAAATGTTGCTTGAGGATTAGGAGAAGCATTTGATATTGAATTATATTCCTACTATATCTTGAGAGTGGTACCCGGGCTAACTTGTAATGAAACCTAAATCTGTTTGATTCAACCAAACAGATGGTTTTAGCTCAGATTTTCTGCTCTGATAAGGTCACCTGATGAGGATTTCGAGTTTATAGATTTAAAACTACGTAATTTATCTGATGGACCTCACAACTCACAGCATGGATCCCCAGAGATCACATGCAAAACTGGGGCCGACAAAATAATATGTCAACACCATATATCATATCCAAAATTTCATGCCTGTCCCCATGATATCTCTGAAGGTTTTCAAAGAATAAAAGTCTCATGAAAGGATGGGAAATGGGCTATTAAATTTTGGTGTTGACCAATCCACTTTCCCTCCCCTTGACAAAGGGTGTTGGCAGAAGTATGCCCTCTCTGAGTGCTTTCTACTTGTTTTTAATTGATTTTAAGAAATAAATGAATTAAACAGCACAATAATTTATTCTTATAAGGAATAAATGAATGAAAAATTTACAATGATTTTACATTTCTTTCACTTTCTTCATACAATAAGCTGTGACTTCGTCCGTCTCCCACGCTTTAAAAAAAAATTGTCAAAGGGAGATAACTATTGGATACTAAGGGAGAGTACTCTCCCTTTTTTACAAATATATAAATAAAATCTAGATTCAGGCTCCATAGGTGACTATCGCCGGGATTCATTGGTTATACACCCTTCAGTTTTGGATTAATGAGATTTTCTTGTTCTTGAATGTTGAGCTGGCTCCACTTAAAACTTGACTACCTGGAGCAATTCTTTGCTTGATTTCTTTTTTCTTCGAGGATTCCATGGAGATTCATCGTCCCGAGACAGATGTAAAGGTCTATGTTGTTCAGCTCAGCACGTTTGATTTTAATCATCGTATCGTTGCTGTTTATTCCTTCTCAAAATCTCATCCTTTCTGTTAGAAATCATCAACCAAATCTGTCACCAAAAATGTCAACATAGGTTTCCTGTTCTTAAGCCAGTCTGGCTGGCTATAAATGAATCAGGTACAGTGGTCACATCAATAGAGCTATGGGGCTGAAAATGTGAACATGATCAACCCTCTTATCCTAAAATTAACTTCTCTTTTTCTAATTGCTCCAATGATGAGCTTTTTGTTGGGGGTTCAATTTTCAATCTAAGTTTATGCTGGATTGGTCCCTCACTTTGTGTCTGGCAGCACTTATGCTCGTTTTATGGAAATCCTGAATTTTTTATGCAAAGAAAGTAAATTATTCTTTGATCCCACTTTTTTGATTTTTTTAATTGATCACCCCCTACATGCTGTCAGAAGGCATTGGTCACAAGACGGTTTCTATTGTGTGACTAACCTGACCTGTAGATCTTTTTCGCTTGCTATCATTTTCTCTTACAGTGACAGCAATATTATACTCTTGAGAGGTTTTCTTCTTCAAATTTGTGACAACCCCAATTAAATACTTGATGTCCCTTTTGGCTATCCATTTTGACATAGCATTAACCATGTTTATTTCCAAATACACCAGAGTGTTACCTTTTCTGAGTTTATTATTTTCATACTCAAATCTTTATATCGATCTTCTGTATCTTCAGTTTTTTTTTTCTCTCCATACACATTTTCGGCCATATTAATTTTCCCAGAAACACTGAGAGGCATTTCCTCTCCCGTTTCTCATTTCTTTTGTCTTGATTATATCCTTCCTGCTATCACGTCATCCTTTCTAGCTTCATTTAGTTTCAGCCATGTTTATTTAACTTCAAATGTTCGGAGATCTTTCTTTCGCTTTCATTTTATTCATCTGAATCCTTCCTAAAACAATCTTTGTTTTATTTCTCAGGATCCGAATCATATTTATCTTCTATTAGTTTATCATCATCATCATCATCATCATCATCAATAGTCTTTTAGCATCCGTCGTTGGACATAGACCTTCCCCAGGATCCACCACACTTTTCTATCGTGGACCTCAGGAAGCCAGTATTTTCTAAATTTGTCCAGTTCATCTCTCCATCTTGTATTCTGTTGGCCTTGGTTTCGCATGTGATCTCTGGGGATCTTGTTGTGAGACGTGATGTCCATCAGTTGTCTGTCATTCTTGCAACATGGCTTGCCCATTGCTATTTAAGTTTTCTAATAGATTCTATGATATCTCGCAATTCCCGTTTTCTTCCTTATGTACTGTGCTGTCTTGTGATCTCTCCATGTGAGGTTGAGCATGATTCTCTCAGGTGCACTTTGCATGCTTCTCAGTTTGCAAGTCTGTCTCTTGGTTAGGTTCCATGTTTCAGCTCCATAAGTGACTATTGAGAGGATGCATTGGTTGTATATGCATCATCCAAATAGTCATTTATGGAGCTGAAACATGGAACAAAACAAAGAGACAGATCCAGATTAAAACACCATAGTAGTTTAGAAGATCTTTTCCCAAATCAAAATGTTAATAAACAGGTTTCCGTACATCCCCAAATGGAGATACATACTTATTACTCCATTAATGATTATAATAACTCAGAAAGAGGAGCAATTGGCGTGGCAGTAATGGTGCAGACAATGGTATCATCGAGGCGAGTTCAAACCCTGATCAGGGCTGTTTATGTTCACTTTGCACTAATGCCCTTGAGAAAAAGCACAAATCACTCACTTCTCTACCGAGCTATGAGTAAAATAGCAAGGCTGATTGGGTTCTCTAACCTTGGGAAGGCAACCAGTCAAGGGAGACAACTCTGATTCCAAACCTGGAGCCCTTTAAGCACTTTGATGCCCAATTTGACATCCTTCCAACTGATTGTGCAGCCAAGCAGATGCCAGATGAATTGCTCTCCGCTTTCCCCTGTACTACATCAACAAGGCTGAGAGGGGGAATCTGACAACCGGGCATCCGAGGGTTCTCCATACACTTTGCCCGGGCATGCACCCCAGGAGTAGGGGCACTCCTGTATCATTCCATTGTCTGCAGAGACAGAATGGAAGCCGTTCATCCAACCCTGAAAAATATACTTTTAGCAAATCAATATTCAACAAGAATGATTTAAATCAACATTGAGGAACTCACAAAATCAAAGACAATACTTGCAAGCACGTTATTCTGAGTTACTTCTATTCTCTCCATTCATTGATTCTAATATAATTATTTTGAATACGGGGCATGTGTCCGAGAAGCTAGCAATTTATATATACGTGTATCATAATCAGCCTTTTAGCGTGCGTTGTTGAATATAGACACTCCCCAGGATTCACCAGACCTTTCTATCATAGGCGTCACAGAGCCAATACTTTCTGAATTTATCTAAAGTGTTCCGTGGCTCAAAACAGAGTCATATTTGGCTGAACTGATTAATTATTAATTGTTTTATACAGTTAATTCCAAATGTGTACCCCTCAGATAGTGTAATGGTAAGCATTTCTGCCTCATATATAGAAAGTCCTGGGTTTGATTCCTGGTATGAGTGAAGAGTATGGAAAACTCTTCATCAGGACGAATTGCACTCTTATTGAATACACTCTGAGCAGTGTGATTTGGATGGAGGTATCTTTTTAGTGAATATGCATCCTGCCAAGGGGGTAGCCATAAAAACTTGTGTGAATGAAGTCCTGGTCTCGACCAGACTTGAGACTTGCAAGGATCACTGATCTGATACATGCAAAAGAAACCAGGGACTTTGTCACAGGTCATCATAATCCATTATTGGTTGTCTTTTGAGAAACAGAATGCTTTACCTTAATTAATTCCCAATAACATAATACTGTTAATTACTAATTTTACAATAGATTCCATAGAATCTGATGCTTTGCTCATTAATTTTGTGAAGTGAAAAAGCTATGAGGTAATTGTGTTCTTGTTGTTTCTAAATTTCACCCAATAATTAGAAAGAAGTTAGCAAAATTTTAGTAAGCAAAATGGTTAGGAACCACTCGTCTTATAGATTGGTTTCCTTTTTCTCTATCTAACTTCATTCAAAGGTATAGCAGAAAGAGAAGAGCTAAGCTGTCTTAATCCATTTCTGATTTGACCTCATTGTTTAGTTTAGGGATTGACTTTGGCATGTAGATTTGGATTATTGTGAAAGAGATCAGCGCAGAATTACCATCACGTTCCTAATCCAATTTATTTTCACGCTATACCAGTAACAAGACTCCATCAAGTATATTGGCATAGCAACAATGCTTAGGATGGTTTGAGCTTCATCATCATCATCATCATCATCATCATCATCTTTAGTCTTTTATCGTCCATCATTGGACATAGTACTTCCTCAGGATTTGCCTGACCTCCCTAATATGGGTGTCACAGAGCCAACACTTTCTGAACTTGTCTATTTCATCACCCCATCTGGTATTCTGCCAGCCTCAGTTTTACATGTGATCTCTGAGGATTTATACTGTGAGTCGTGATGTCCAGTGGTTGTCTGTCATTCTTGCAACAGGAACAACCCATTACCATTTGAGCTTTCTAATGGATGGCTCAGACTCCAGTTTTTTCTCTAATATTCAATGCTGCCTTGTGATCTCTCTGTGTCGGGTTGAGCATGTTTCTTCAATCTGCACATTGCTTGGTTCTTAGTTTGAAAGTCAGTCCCTTGGTTAGGTTCCTTGATAAACGATTTAAAAAGAAAATCTTTCCGCAACCAGTACAAAGACAAGTTGAATGGACCAGCCCATACATCTTTAACAGAAGAAAAATTGTTTAATTCTTTTTTAAATCATTAATCTTAAAAGAAATCCCTTCAACCAAATCTTAGTTAATAGAGTGTTTGAGCAACTAGGATTATTGAATGAAATGACAGAAACAGTCCGCAACAAGGGTTTTAAATCATTTTGTCAGTTTCAATTTATGCTGATCTATGTTCGATCATTTCAAGGTAGTCCATCCTTAGTCTTTCCATATACTCAAAGATCAAAGTGAGTGGCTATAATTCACAAATATCAAATGTATTAAATATGAATCATTAATAGTGAATATGTTTGTGTTTATTGTTTTCATAGAAGCATCATTGTGTGAATGTTTAGTTTATTTATGCAGAATTGAATTTATATCAATTAACAGATAAGATTTATGTCTTAGTTTTATTTCATTTATTGGACTCCAAGCTCATTTCCAGCAGGAAGAATAAAAACTGAGACCATTCAACCTTCTCAAGAAAATAATTATCCCTGAAGTGGTAATTGCAAAATAATTTTATTTGAATAAGAGTGGGTCAGTTCTTTTAATTAAAAAATGTCAATATCTTTCCAATGGTAGGAGGAAGAGAGAGAGAGAGAGAGAGAGAGAGAGTAAAAGTTCAAAATTGAATCCAGATCATATAACATCATCAGCAGCAGCAAAGACCTCCTCCCCATGAATTGGTCTAGTTCATCACGCCATCTTATTTCGGCCACAATTTCACCAATGATCTCTGGGGATCAACATTGTGTGTCATGATATTCAGCAGTTGTCTTATATTCTTGCAACATGTCCAACCCATTGCCATTTGAGTTTTCAAATGGTTTCTGTGATATCTCAGACTCTTGCCTCTTCTCTAATATATTGCGCAGTCCAGTGATCTCTCCATGAGAGGCTGGAAGTGAATCTGGTTCTCAGGCTAGGGGTGAGGGTCGATCTTTTGGTTAGTTTCCATATTTCAGCTCCATAGGTGACTATTAGGAGGATACATTAGCCTCTATCCCAACTCCTTCCTCCAGAAAGCGTTTGATTTGATTGACCCCAACATTTTGTTATATATATATTACAATGAATTGATTCATCGTAGCCCCACAAATGGCCTGCCTGGGCTACCAACCTAGTGAGCTTAAGATTTTTCTCTCTTAGTTCATGTATGTGTGTAGGGGCTCCTGGTTACATTTTGGGGGCAACAATCTTGAAAATTTGCATGAGCACACCCCTAAGCACTATCTAAAAAGGATTTTTTTTTATTTTTCAAAAAAGGGCCTTTTCAGGTCTCCATAGTCATATTGGGACCAACAATGCCGTAATCTCATGCAGGTATTTGGGGGGGGGATGATTTTAGATAATTAGTTATGGTACACACAGAGGCCATGGTGATTTAACAATGTGAGGTTTGGATATTTCTATTTTCTTTCTTGTTTGCTAGTTTAATTTTGCTGACCAAGGAAGCATGCATCTGAAGCAAATGTGTGATCTATTCTCAAATCAAGCTTTTAAGCCTTTCTTCTCCACATAGAGACTAGGCCATGTTTATTCACAACAAATAATCCCAGGCCTCTTTTATAACATTGCATGCTTGAAGACTTAAAAAAATCTCATTGCATAAATTGCGAATGTCAGCTCTTGAATTTCGTGCTTAGAAGATTTGACATCAAAATATGACAGATGGAACATTGAAGATTTGCGAAGTGTTGACTGCTCCTCATTACATAATTGAGTTGAGTGAATACACTTTCAATACTTACTACTCCAGAATAAGGTTGCACTGAACTAATGGAGCAACTAGAGATAGCTGGGGATTAGGGGCCTATGGGAGCTGGGTTCTTTCAGAAGACCCCTTAAACATTTTGTGAGATTCAATTATAATGAAAAATTTGAAATAAATAGATATGTACCAAAAATGTCTTGAATTGGCAAAAGACGACCACAAAGGCTGGATTATAATATATGCAAATATGTTCTTGTTAATGTATTATGTCAGTAGAAATAGAGTAGATGAACTATTATTATTGATAAAGCTCTTAAGGGGCTCCTCATTTGGGTGCTCCACGGGGTGGGGCGTTTACAAATACCCCCTTTCTTTAATCATGCCTTTTCACTGAACTAACCCAAAGACATGAAGGTTCTACTCAAGGAAGATATTGAACATCTGATCTGATAGATGAAAATGTCTTGAAAAATATCTGAAATAAAGTATCTAAACTTTAACCTTTATTTGGACTGTTGGTCTCTTTTCTTTTTAACACTTGGAGATGGTTAATTTTCCAACTTTCAAGTAAATCAATTCATCAATTACTCTGTTGCAATTCTCAATGGTGAGATTTTTTAAAAAGTTTTAAATATTTTCCATCTCTTTTGAAAAAAAAATTATATTGCTTTTATTTGTATCTACGACTACCAGACTGTTAGGAAAAGAAAGGTCCGTAATGAGAGATTGTTGTAAGTTTTGAGATGTGTTGAAAATAATTCTATTAAAATGTGAACATGAGTCCAAACAGGTCTGGTTAGTCACTCGATAGAAATTATCATGTAATAAACGTCTTTTAACAGCATGTCGTGTTGGTGGTATTCAATTAAAAAAAGGGGCAATTAATCAATAAATTACTTTTCTCACCTTCTGAGGTGATTGCTAAAAAGTCTGAATTTTCAAAAAACAAGCAGATATAAACTAAGGGATCAATTTAGCATAAACTTACATGGCAAAACCTTCTACAACAAAAATCCTTTTTCAAGGCAGGATATAAAAAAAAGATTTTCTAGTCATAATAAGGAGCAAACGTTTAAATTTTCAGCCCAAACTTCACTGATGCAATCTGCACGTCCGCTACATGCATGCATACATAGCCAGCCAGGCTAAATTAAAAACTGAAGAAACCTATGTTGACAGTTTTGGTTGATGGTTTCTAACACAAGTCTAGATGGACTGTCATGAAACCTATTCCAAATGATGGATTAGTGAAAATAAATTTCAACTAAATAAAACTTGAAACATATATACAATTTCACACCAGTCAAGTTTCAAAATTAAGAATCCTGTGCTTTCCTGCCACTGGAAAAATCCCCCCATGCTTGGAAGATTGGTGTGGGGTTTTTAGGGGAATCTTGGGGCATACTCCCCAAGGAAATTTTGAAAATTGCATTTTTCAGAGCATATCAGCTACTGAAATTAAGTGTTGCCTAGAAGTCTATATAAAACCTGTTTCAAAAGTTTTGTAGAGGATCTTTTAAAAAAATGTGAGTTCAAAGATTAGTTCCCTGAAACTGGCTCAGATTCTGAACACCTTTCTCATAGATTGAAGTTGCGATCAAGCAAAAAAAAATGAGTTCTAAAATTTGATCCCTAAATTTGACTTAGATTCTGAACACCCTTCTCATGGAATAAATTTACGATCCGGCAAAATAATTTGAGTCTTAAAATTTGATCCCTGAACTTGGCTCAGATCTTTAACACCCCCCCCCCCTTGGAATAAAATTATGATCAGGCAATCAGGAGAAAAATGTAGTCAAGAATACGGATATTACGATTTATTTCACCTTTGAATCTTTTGCTGAATGCAGGCTGTAGATTTACCTCTCTCATCTAAGGTTTTTATCAGAAACGTAAACCAATTTGATAAATCTGAATAAATCTAATACTTTTTACGAAATGTGTGTGTATGAGAATGTATCATAATGTGTGTGGAGGGTCTGCATATTATATAGGCACACACTTACCCACAAAGGATGGTGGATGAATAAGCTTAAAGCATTTTTTTGTTGGTTGTTATTTTCTAAGATGCATTTTTACTCCTGAGAAAATATATGGATATATTTGAATTCTTATGATATACTTTGATAAAAAAATAGAATATATTCATTTCCAAGAGATTATTCTTATGAAAAGAAACTAATATATATATATATATATATATATATATATATATATATATATATATATATATATATATATATGTGTGTGTGTGTGTGGAATAGATACTCATGGATTCCTCAGAACAAATTTGGACAAATTTGTCAGAACTCATTTGAAAATCACAGAAGTGTGAAACAAATGGTCGTAAATATTTGATATACTAGCTTTTTCCATTGAGGCACTTTCATTATAAACACAACTTCATATCATCATTATGAACACACACACACACATATATATATATATATATAGAGAGAGAGAGAGTTTGGAAAGCTTCACTGTTTTAAGCACTAAATACATGAGATAAAATATCAAAAAATTTATATATGTATATATAAAATATATTTATACACTCACATTGATAAATATATATATATATATATATATATATATATAACAGTTGCAAGTTTACAAAGACAATGATCATTCCCATCTCCTTCCATGACAACTTCAGTTGTGCTGATTTTTGCCATATTTCACTGAGAAAACCTTCCTATCTCCTCCTTCCATCTTGTATGTGGCCTTTTCCTACTTTGTTTACTGTCCCATGGATATCAAATAGTTAATCTTTTGCACTATCTTGTATCATTTCTCCTTTCTGAGGGCCATGCCCATCTCTATTTTTCTTGTTTAATCAATTGTATAATACTGGATCCTGTGTTGCATTTGGTAGTGTTTCTGTGAAATTCAAGCAGTTTCTCCTCATTCTCCAACTTCTAACTAAACAGCTTATTATTTGAAAGCTGTTAACGGTGTTAATAAATGTTTACGCCTGATTAATTTTATCCGAATTTTTATTAAAAAAAATGACTGAAGACGTTTAAGAAGAGGAGAATTTTTTTTCATTTCAAATGGTGGGTAGATATTCCATCAGCAGAATTATTACTCCTAAGTGGAAGAGTCCATTGTTACAGACCAAGAAAGAAACAGAAAAACTCATGTTATTCATTTTATAGATAAAAGAAATTCTCTGAGCTGGCTTTTTAGAACACCTGCAAATTCAAATCTCATTTTCACAGAACTGGCAGTCGATAAATAACTTACAAGGTCATAGAAATAAATATTGTCTACAGGGAGACTTATAATAAATGTCAATCAAGTCTCCTGAATAAAGTCATTAACCTATTGACTGGAAAAAGTTACATGTGTAATAGTTATCCATTGCAAGATAAAAGCCCTGACTCACAGATAGAAGTGAGTTGCCATCAATCACATCAAAAAAGAAATTTAGCTAGAGTAAAAATTATCTGTTGCAAGTTAAAAGTCCTTATCCATTGCAAGATTATCTATTGCAAGTTATCCATTGCAAGATAAAAGCACTGACTAACAGATAAAAGTGAGTTGCCATCAATCGCAATGAAACAGAAATTTGGCGAGTGTAATAGTTTGCAAAATTAAAGCCCTTCTTTATTGCGAGAGAAATTTTTTAGTTACTCTTTGCCTCAGAACTGCAATATCAGAAATTTCTATAATCCGCAGTTAATTGCTTAACGTGATAGCATCAGAAAGACTCATAATTCAATAATGTATCATATTCATGTAAAACCTAGTTAAAAAATTATTGACAAAAATTTAGTTTGATTAATTAATTTCAAGCAAAAAATGTATGCAAATAAACTCATATGCTGTGATTGGAGTGATCAATTAAAGAGTTTAGAAAAGGGGTGATCAATCAATAAGTTACTTCCCAGACTTTTGTTGAGTCTTAATCACTGAAAAATGGTCTGAATTTTCAAAAAACAAGCTGACAAAAAGTAGTTACCAATTTAGCAGAAACTTACTTTGCATATTGAACCCCCAATTAAAAACCTGTTTTGGCAGGGAATTTTCAAAAAGCAAAAAAAATATTCTTTTCTACTCATTGGGAGGAGTGTGTGCTCAAAATTTCAAGTTTTTATGATGAATGGTAAAGGCTTAGCCAAATAGGGATAGATATATAGATATTATACGTATTATTGTCAGAACATATAAATTACCTGAACCCTACGACAATGATTAAACCGCTCTGTTGTGGTTGCAGTGATTAATAATCAAAATTTTGTTTTTAAAAAAGACATGCATAATAATTAATCATTAGAGTTTGAAAATTAGAAAATGAAATTTCTTTGTTCAGTGATCAAGGATATTTCACATTTCTCTTATGAATTGATAAAAAAAAAAAGAAAAGAAATTCTTCATGGAATGAATATGATAAAAGATATATTTTTCTCCTCAATTCAATAATTCTCTTCTCTGAAAGGCCTCATTACCCAAGTTCTGAACAACAATCTCTGGAAGTAAAATTGTCACCATGGAAACTTTTGTTCAACATTTTCACATCATTTAATAAAGATTAAATAACCAGATCATACTAACGAGTGACTAACGCTTGGTCAACTAGATAGAAAATGCTTCAGAAAAGGTCACTAGCAAAAGTGCTTCTGACTTTATTCATGTCTTGACTGAACTAGTCAAGAATTAGAAACCATCAACCAAAACTGTCACCATAGGTTTCTTCAGTTTTTAAACTGGTCTGGTTGGCTGACCTGTTATCTTGTATGCGTGCATCTGGAGGGCTTAAGATTTTGGCATTTACTTATGTTTAGGAAAAACTTCATTTCTTTTTTTTTTCTTTTTTTGAAAATTCTCACACTGGAAAGGTTTTAGTGGGGGGTTCAATTTACAATATATGTTCATGCTAAATTGGTTCTTGTGTTTGGATCTTACAGTGTTCACTTATTTTTTTTTTTTGAAAATTCTCACACTGGAAAGGTTTTAGTGGGGGGGGGTTCAATTCACAATATATGTTGATGCTACATTGGTCCTTTAGTTCGGATCTGACAGTTTTCACTTATTTTTTTTTTTTTTTAAATTCAGATTTTATTAGTGATTACAGCCCAACAAAACGTGAGAAAAATAATTTATTCATCGATCAGTCTTATTTCCAATTCTTTAATTGATCACCCTCAACACAGCATGCTGCCAAAGAATATTGGTCATCTGATAGTTTCTATTGAGTGAATAATTCTGTTATTTAATTAACCTTGGTGATATGATCATAGTTGACTTGACTTCTAGCTCATAGTTTGCTACCTAGACATTGGATAATTCTTCCCAACCCCAAACCCAGAGAATTATTACTAACTGAACCTGTGGAAATGCCACGAAAGTTGAACTAAGATATCATCATTAAGATAACATTAATATTTCTGCAATTAAAGCATACGATTTAGTTAAAATAATGTATTCCCTATGGAATGCATATATATATATATATATATATATATATATATATATATATATATATATATATATATATATATATATATATATTAACTATAATTAGATGCAAAAGTCAATGAAACTAATATATCTGTTATTCTTATCATTGATTACTTTTACTATCTGACTATACTCCTGTTGTCTACTACTACTATACATTCATTTCCAGGCTTCAGACTTGTGAAGGGAGAGTTAAGGTTGAGTCTATTTTGCTCCAACTCAAGCATAAACACCCACTTCCATTCTTAGCCTTGCTCCTTAAATTGAAAGAGTGGGTGGGGAGAGAGAAGTGTCAGGACAAAAGACATGAGGAAAAAATAATTAATAATCATAAAAAATAACGGTCATACTTACAAACAGAATGATATATAGGATATGTGCAATATTGATATGGTGATATTACTTGATGATTATTATTTAGTCATCTGGCTTCTTTGTAGGATAATCAATTTGCCTGAGATAATGGTATCCGCACCTTCCCACGCTTTTCTGATATCTATCCTACGATCTTCTTAGCCGTTCAGTCATTTCTGAAGACTGGAGGCCGTTGGTGTCTCATATTCTTGCAGAACCCAGTGGTGCTGTGGTTTGCATAATCTCAATAATTCCTCTTATTTCTAACTCCTCCAAATTCTTGGGAATTGTTCCAAGAGGTTATGATATTACTTCACGATTATTACTTAGTTGTCCGTTATTTTTGTAGGATCATCTGACATTGCGATTTATACTCATAGCAAACAATTCTTTCGCTGCCTTTTTTTTACATTCTGCTGACAGTTACTAAGTGACTGATTTCAAAGTTCAAATGAATCTACCGTGTTTTTTTTAAAAATTCTCTTTTCATTTGCTTTTGAAATTCATGTTGATTGCTCTGTGAAACATAAGACGTAGAAGGTTTTTATTCAAATATGAGAGCAAGAAGATTTTATTCTTTTAATCCTCGAGTTTGAAAGAAGAAAAATTGAAAAATACTAAAACTATAAAAAAGATGCATAAAAATGGTTGAAACTAGAAAATTAATCATGTGACAAAAAGTTTTGAGACAAAAAGAAATGAATTTCTAAACAAAATATTTCCTCTGTTTCCCTATAAGATTTTTCTCTATGGTAACTTTCCTCTCACATGGTGCGAGCTATTTTTTTCCCGCGAAGTCTGAACTCATCAGGCGATGAAAAAAGTTATATCTCAGCCAAAACCCCCTCCCCACTTTATGCACACATACACACACACACACACACATATACACATATACACAAGCATACACACATTCACACAGTCACATGTTGCTGACTGGTTGACTGGATTTTTTCATTATGTCAGTTCAGACATTTTTAGAAACCATCAGCAAAAACTGTCGAAGGTTTCTTCAGCTTTTAAGCTGGTCTGGCTGGCCATGTATGTATGTATGTATGTATGTATGTATAATGCATACAGGCCACATTAATGGACCTAGATGGCTGAAAATTTAAATATTTACTCTTTATAAAATCTAGAAAAAATATTGGGTTTTTTTTACGACCTTCCTTTGGTTTAAAGTAAGGAGGGGTTCAATTTGGACTAACGTTCATGCAGAATAGATACAAGAATTTATATCCAGCAGCATTCATGCTCGTTTTTGAAATTTCAGACTTTTCTGATGATCATAGCTCTACAAAAGGCTAGAGAAGTAACTTATCCATTGATCATCCCCCTTTTTCAAGTTTTTGAATTGATCACCCCCAAACGACTTGCTGTCAGAAGATGTTGATCACACAACTATTTCTATCGAATGACTAACCAAACCTGCATTACTTTGTGTTTGTTTCTCTTCGAAAAGAGGATTTTTCTTAAATTTTTCGAATCAGCAAATTTTGATTGATTTTCACTTCAATATTATCGTCATCATCACCGAGTTCACACACCAGCAGTGACTGGTAGCTTTCATTAGGGATTGAGAGGAAACCTCAATACTACAGGACTCTCCTCAGCATTCTAGTCGACTTTAGTAGTGCAGTCTTCTGGATAGTCTCAGTCTTCCCCTTTTGCTAGGTTCTTTGGGGCTATTCACAGGGCTTCGACCACTCTAGGCACTTTTATCACCTTCATGTTGCACAGCTTGTTCAGCTCTCTGGCAAGGCCTGGCAAGGTACTTATCAAGGTTTTCATTTTTAGAAACCATTAACGAAAACCATCAACATAGGTTTCCTCAGTTTTCAAGTTGGTCTGACTGGTTGGTTTTGTATGTATCATCATCATCATCTGCCATTGGACATAGATCTTCCCCAGGAATCGCCACATCTCTCTACCGTGGACATTGCGGACCCAAATTTCCTGAACCTGTCCAGTTTGTCTTGCCATCTCATATTCTGCCAGCTGCAGTTCCACACTTGATCTTGGGAAATCCAGGTTGTGAGTTCTAATGTCCATCAGTTGTCTGCCTTTCTTGCAACATGGCCAGCGCATTGCCATTTGAGTTTCCTAATGGTTTCTATGATGTCACAGACTTCTGTTTTTCCCCTATTATACTATGTTGCCTTATGGTCTCATCTACTCTACCAAAGGCTTGCCATTCTAAAGTGATTCTTTGCTTGATTTCTTCTTCTTTTGAGGACTTCATGGAGATTCGTTGTCCTAGGTAGATGTAGTGGTCTACTTTGTACAGCTTTGTGTTTTTGATTTTGATTGTTGTGCGTTCATTTCTGACATGTTTGTTGTACATGACCTTTGTTTTGCAGGAGTTCATTTGAAGGCTAACTCTCTTGCTTCCTTTGTTTAGTTTATCTAGCATTATTTGGAGATCATGGAGGTTCTCTGCAAAAAAAGCCAATGTCGTTTGTAAATCTGAGGTTATTTAGGTATTTGCCATCTTTTCTGATTCCTCTGTTTTCTCAGTTTAGGTATCAGAAGAATAACTTAAGGCAGGCTGTAAAGAGTTTGGGGGAGCTGGTATCACCCAGTCTTACCCTTTTTGGAGCTGGAATGGCTCTGAGTCTTTGAGTTGCCTGATAAAGGAGCTGGTGTGACGGTATGCATGTTGCAATACTCAGACATATATGGGGTCTACACCTTGTAGGTTGATAGCATCAATGACCTTGGGAATTTCTATTGGAGTCAAAGGCCTTCTTTAAGTCTATAAATGCTATTTGAGTGTCAGTCTATATCTTGATCTTGTGTAGAGGTTGCATTTATGGAACTCGAAGGCTAAAAATTTGATTCCTTATTATGTCTAAAAAAAATCTGCTTTTTTTTTTCAAGATTCTCCCTGTATAGTTTTTTTGTATATGGTTCAATCTGCAATGTAAGTCTATGCTAAACTGATCACTTAGTTTGTGTCTACTTGTTTTTTGATAATTTGTTCTTTCTAGTGATCATTGCCCAACAAAATGCAAGAGGAGTTACTCATTCATTAATCCCCCGCCTTTCCAATCTTCAGTAGATCACACACACCCAAACGACATGCCGACAAAAAGTAATGGTCACATGACAGTTTCTATTGTTTTCTTTAGTCTTCACCCTGTGGTCTGCTGGGACAGCAAAATCCACTGATATGTTCTTTGTTCCTTGTTCACTACCACAAAATCTGCTCTTCTGGCTTGGCTTCGATGATTTGCTTGAATCTCAAAGTTGCAGTGAATTGTGTGCATTTCATTCTCTTGGATGTTTATATCAATATCAATTTTTTATTACTCTATCATTTATATAACAATTATTATTAGACAATAATCAGAGTTGAAAACCTTCATTTAACATCACTCTTAACTGCTCATGTATTTGCATTTTTGTTAGGGATAAATATAATCTTATCAAGATAGTGAGGATATTCTGTGGATATGCGAAGCAGTCCTTATCAAGATTTGTATCTGAAAATTGTGTTGATCAACACACACACGCACAACCTTGTTACCATGACACAATTCACACTGTCTTGAATTCAGTTACTTAAACCAAGCTGGAATCTTCTTGCATTTTCAAGGATAAAATTAGAAATAGCATTAGCAGTGTATTGATTCTATAATATGGATCAAGAATTGTGGCAGATATCCATTTGGAAATGATTGAGCCAAACATTACTTAAAAAGGAATTAAAAGCCATTATTCTTTATGGGTTACTTACATCTATTACAGCCATTTTTTTTTTTCCTTGGCCGACTGAATTATGATTGCCAAAAGAACTGAACAAGAAAATATATAAAAATTCCAATTGAAACAACAATGTCTCATAGGCTTACGTGGAGCGAAATTTACAAAAATGAATATGAAGCAAACCAGAAAATGGTGCTTTGCAGGCCAAGGATAAAATTCTTTATTTTTCAGCTTCATTTGAAATGTATTTATCAATGAAGAATTTTAGATGACATTCATCTAGGTCGATCAAATTCAGAGAAAAGCGATAACCGAAAACCGTCAACATTGGTTCCTTTCTGTTTTCGAATTGGTCTGGCTTGCTGTATATGTATCACACACAGAGGCCACATGTAAGTAGCTAGTGGGGTGTAAACATTTGCTCCTTATGTCTAAAAAAAAAACTTTTTTTTTTGTCTTTCCAACCACCCCTCTATATATTTTTTTTGAGCGGGGTTTGGTTTGCAATGCAAGTTCAGTCTGAATAGAGCCTTTACTATGTGTCTGCTAATTTTTTGAAAACTTTGACAAAAAGCGAGTGATGTAACTTTTGCAGTGATCACTCTTTTTTCCAATTTTTCAATTGATCATCCCCAACACAGCGTGTGGCCAAAAGATGTTGATCACCTGACGGTTTTTATTGATTGACTAACCAGACCTGGTTAAATAACCTTTCAAACAATGTAAGGTATCAATTGATTTAGAAAATGATGTTGAAGATAAGTTTGAGAAATTAAACCGAAATAATAAAGTAAAAAAAACAGGTATTAAGAGGAAAACTGTGTGAAGTTATTCCAAGGAATTAATTTCCCTACAAATCATCTGGACCAGAATTATATCAAGAACAGAATCTGTTTGCATTCACAATAATTATACGGAGAAATCTATGCTTGGATGTGAAGCTGCTCCTTGCATAATCTCACTTGACTGAAAGTCATTATTGATCTTAAAGATAATGTAAAAAAATTATGGAAAAAAGTATATCATCAGCGGAAGTAGCCGCAGCAGCCACCTTCTAACATCGGTCATTGGATGTAAACCTTCCCCAAGATTTGCCACACTTCTTTATCATGGGTGTTGTGGAGCTGATACTTTCTGAACTTGTGTGGTTCATCGTACTATCTCATTTTCTGCCTGCAACAGTTTTGCATATGATCTCTGGGGATCCATGTTGCCAGTTGTGATGTACAGTAATAGTCTGCCATTCTTGCCACATAGCCTGTCCATTGTATTTGAGGTTTCTGATTGATTCTATGATATCTCAGATGTCTGTCTTTTCCTCAATGCAATGTGCAGTCTTCTAATCTCTCCATCTGATGTTGAGCATGATTCTCTCATTTACACATTGCATGGTTCTCAATTTGAGGGTCAGTCTCTTGGTTAGGTTCCATGTCTCAGCTCTGTAAGTAACTATCAGAAGGATGCATTGGTTGTACATCCTTCTATTCAGAATTCATTGTGCCTTTCCATTTTTACAGGTAGTTACCTGACTTCCTTTAAGGATATGAACCCTGCTAAATAGATCTTTTTATTTCATCAGGTGCATTTCTTTCACACTTACAATGACCTGACCCAGCCACAGTTGACATTTTAACATTATCCACACTATTAAAGGTAATTATAACTGTTCTCTGGTTAATTAGTGTGAACCACCAATTAAACTAAATTGCTTTTGGATTGTTGACTGCTAACTTGGTCTGTTGTCTTTATCTATTATCCAATTAGCTTTTCTTTATAGTTCTGTAGAATAATCTTTCTATCTGGAATTCCTTTCCTTTAGTTAAGAACTTGGCTAAGAAGCAATTTTTATCCTGTGTTCACTACCACTAGAATATCTAAAGAAATAAATCATGGTGGCTTGAATGATCCCTTTCTGTAGAAACAAGTAAGAGAAATAAATTCTCAAAGCCTCGACGAGAAACACTTACTACAAATATGTCAGATATTTCTTCTAGAAACATTTTTTAACATCACATTGATAGGAATGCAAGAATCAACATGTAATTTCATTCTTTGGTAATTTCTTTAAAAAATTTCCTTATATTACTGAATTTATCGTTTTGAAAATAAAATTGTCTAAAATGAATTCTGGTTATTATTTTATGTGGTTAGTTTTGATTAATTTCCTCATCTTCATTTTTTTATGTTTTTTCAAGCCATGTACCATTCTACCTTCCTCAGGTGTTCTGGAATGTTGTTACACCTGGTGCATTGAATTTTGCACACATTCCTATCTCTTGGGCTATGCCTATGGAATCAAAAGTTCATTGCTTGTTCTTTCCTGACCAATGGTTTCCATAAGCTATAATTATCTATGCTAAAACAGCTGATTGAGTTATTGAAGCTTAGTGTATGGCCAGATTTTTTCAACCTTCTTATTTGCTAATGCTTCTTCCTGTCTATCATTTTGATGTCAATCAATAAAGGTTGGTGTGTCTTCCTCTCCCTCTATACATTGTCAGCCATACCAGATTTTAAGGTGTTCTATATGCCTTACAAGTTTTCAGCATTTCTCTTGTCTTATGTTTGGGAGACAACTGATCTTGCCCTTGTATTAATCACCACAACTGCATGGCATGTTATACACTAAATTTTTGGTCATCTTTTCTTCTGGTAGGGGTTTTACTTTAGTGAAGTATCTGCATAGCACGGGATAGTTTTTTTTAATACTGCCCTGATGTTTTACACTCCATACATTCTCTGGATTTTCTTAGTCGCACCTCAGTCACTGTGGCCATTTTTTAAATGTTTTCTGAGTTAGTCTATCTGCTGATGGTTGCTGCTGGTATTATGATCACAAGGTAGTTGTTTCTTTCAACCATTCTTAAAAACGGAATGTTTCACTTCTTATGCCTATGCATAATGACCCAGACATGTACAAGAGATGACCAATAGGAAGGACATCACCCCCTACCAAGGAAACAACATCCATCGCCAACCAGTATCATAATCCCTTCCTAATCTCTCCTGAAAGCATTTTCCGATGAAAGACTTTGATAATTTAAATTGTGATATATTTCAAAATGTCCTGCAATTCTGGTTTCCGGACATTCTTATCTGTTGGTCATTTTCCTTTACTTTCCAATTACAAGTTACTCAGAAGAGTTTCATGAAATGAAAGACCAGCAATACATTAAAAGTCTTTTATATGTAAATATATCTAAATATTTCATGCATATCTTTACATACCTATACATATGTACATATATATATATATATATATATATATATATATATATATATATATATATATATATATATATATGTATCAATTGATAATCCCAACATGAAAAATTCACATATTGTGTTATAATATCTAATTCTGAGAAAAGAATAAAAACCCTATGAAAAGCTTTCAGTCAATTGTTTTCAAATATTTGTTAATGCAAGATATTTAAAACAATTCATGGAAATGGCACAAATTTGAAAAATCCTCTCACATATTCAGAATTTGAAAATTTCAACATAGCAGCATATATTTATGAAATGGACATATTTGGTCCAACAGAATGAATCGTAAATTGCGTTATATTATACAGAAACTCATTTGAAATGATTTTCTGTCATTACACAGTTATTATATCATTCAATATAGAGAGACAGAAAAGACAGAGAATAAACGAGATAAGAATTCGGTTTGAAAACAGTTATTCCATCATTACAGTGTTAATATATCATTCAATTTAGACACCATTAAACAATTAAAGAAAATAGGGCAGCTGCAGGAATTAAACCTGCAACTGATAGGGTAGCTGCTTCAATGTAGCAATGCATTTACCATTGAGCTAAACATTCAGCCGGTAATGCAAAGATCAAATATCATTTCAAATAAGTTTCTGTACAATATAACTCAATTTATAATTCATTCTGTTGGACCAAATAAGTCAATTTCTTAAATACATATGTATATGTTATTAAGAAATGGATATATGATCTGACTGAATAATTGTGTAATGATTATATATAATATCATATATATATATATATATATATATATATATATATATATATATATAATTTTTCCAGGGTTGAATTATCTATGAATGAAGAGTGCTTGATTGAAGATAGAGCATATATAAATAAGTATGCATAGTAGACTTAGAGTTATGGTGAAGCACTGAATTTTCCATGTAGTCCTATATATATATATATATATATATATATATATATATATATATATATATATATATATATATATATATATGTATATATATATATATATATATATATATATGTATATATATGTATATATTTGTATATATATATATGTATATATATGTATATATTTGTATATATATATATATATATATATATAATTGTGTCATCCACAGATGTATTACATCTCTTCAATGTGGCTATAGGCTTCATCCTATCCAGTACCGCGAGGCAGAACTGAAACCCTCACATCGAACCCGGAGGCTGATATCCTACCTCAGGACTATGGAACTGGGTGGTCAGTAAGGCTGAATTTAAGCGATATATTCATTTTTCACGCAGAAACTCCTCATCCACCAGAATGCTCTATTCCTATGGAAGAGCATTGCATAAGCTTACAATGGATGAGTTACCTCACTTAAAGAGTGCTCAACCCTGAATAGAGGAGGGGGTGGTGTTTGATCAATACAGCTGGCATGCTATATTAATATAACTGTTTTGTTTTTTAAAATCTCCAAAATGGTTACATGGTAAAGAACTGATGATCCCAACAAGAGACAATTTATACATTGTATCATAAAAACAAAATATATGTAAAACAGGGGAAAAACACTGATGAAAGTAACATAAATTGCATTGACAGATATTGGGTAATAAGTGATTGAAGTAACACAAAAAAAAAAAGAATTAAAAAAAATGTCTTTTAATGTTTAGTGTTTAAAGCTGTAAAGCATTCAAGACTATATATATATATATATATATATATATATATATATATATATAATATATGTGTGAGTGTGTGTGTGTTTGTATATATATATATATATATACCAGCAGAATAACAGTGAAAGTGGACATTTAAATTTATATAAAAAATTATTCAAAGAATACAGATCTGGTTGTCACTTGATAGAAACTGTCATATGACCTACGTCATTTAGCAGCATGCTGTGGTGAGGGTGATCAATTAAAAATTTGGAAAAAAGGGGTGATCAAAGGATAAATTACTTCTCAGGCCTTTTGATTTGTGTAAAATTACATTGCAAATTGACCCCCCCCCCGGTAAAAACTTATTTTCAAAAGTAATTTTTGAAAACAGAAAACATTTTTTCTATACGTAATAAGGAGTAAATGCTAAAATTTTCAACCCACTACTTCTATTTGTGCAGCCTGTATGCACGATACATTTATAGCCAGCCAGCCAGCCAGACTAACTTAAGAACTGGAGAAACCTATTTTGACAGTTTTGGTTAATGGTTTCTAATCGACCATCTTAAAGTGTGTAAAAATCTCCTGCTTATAACAATTCAAGAGTTGTTCTAGTTGGTTATTCATAGAGAGAGAAAAAAACTGAAATGATTCTTCGTCTGACTAAAACCTTGCCTGACATGATCAAATGATACTCGAACTCTGGTCAGCCACATCTCAGTCATTTATTTAACCAAACTTGTCTACTAAACATTCATCATCCTGCAGTTGATCTACACTCTTTGTAATAGCTTTCTGCACTTGTTTCTTCGAGTCCCTGTATATAGAATTATAAACACAATTGTACAAGGAGAGTAAAGATGATAAATCAGATGATTAATGGCAAAGAGTCATCAGGCAAACCATTGGTGCAAGGCTGGCTGAAGTGGATAAAGTGCATTTCAGATTTGTTGGACTGACGGAAGGCAAATTTATATAACTTTGCTCCAATTCTCATCATTAATTCATCAATACATTTATCCACAAACACTTATATGCCAATATCGATTCATTCTCCTCCATATATATATATATATATATATATATATATATATATATATATATATATATATATATCTCAAAATACAAATCTATAATTCAATATACAATATGTGATGGGTTCATTTCATGAAAATGCTTGATACAAAAATGTTTAGTTAGCAAAGAGCTTTAAATATGGTGAAATAATAGACTTGATATGCAAACATATTTATATTTCTGTTTTTTTGGCTTCTCCAGGCAAATAATTTGATGTATTTGAATCCCTATTTATAATTATATATATACATATATATATATTGCCTGCAAGATTTCTTAGAAAAAGTTACTTGGCCGGCGTTCGAGTTAATGGTAAAGTTTACTCAACCCAAAATGATTTGTCTCGACCGAAATACTCATGGAAAGAAGATTAACTCATGTCGAAAAGAAATATGTAAAGTGTAATGAACTGTTATGACTTTGATCTCATTATTTTACCTTTCCTGTTGCCCCACATGTAAACTAACTTTACGAAGAAACAAGGTTATTGAGGTGTTTGTTTCTGCTCAGTCTGGTCCGATGATGATCCTGTTCAATGTATTTAGAAATTAGAACATAAAACCTGTGGTAAAATTTTTTATTCTCTGTGGTCAAAAGAAAGAGTCAATTGGTCGAGTTAAATCTTGCAGGCTGAATATATATCAAGAGAGCTAAAACATCTAGGAACTCCAGCTTCAAATATACATATTCCCAGAGGGAAGAAAGATCCTGTTTCTTTATGAAAAATTTGTATTACAAGGAAATTACAAATTATAGCCAATAAAAGATCTATAAGAAAAGGACAGGTTAGTTGCTCGATAAAAACCATCATGTGATCAATATCTTTTGGCAGCATGCTAAGTTCATCACCATCAGTTTTTTATTGTCTGCCATTTGACATAGACCTTCCTCCAGGATTCCCTAGAACTCTCTATCGTGAGTATCACAGAGCCAATACTTTTTGAACCTGTTCAGTTCATCTCACCATCTCATTTTCTGCCGGCCTTGATTCTGCATCTAATCTGTTGGGATCTATGTTTTGAGTTGGGATGTCCAGTGGTGGTCAGTAATTCTTGCAATATGACCAGCCCTTTGCCATTTAAGTTTACCAGTAGATTCTAGGACATCCCAGGCTCCTGTATTTTCCCTAATATGCTGCGCTGTCTCGTGGTCTTTCCATGTGCGGTTGAATATGATTCTCTCATGTGCATGTTGCATGGTTCTCAGATTGAGGGTCAGTCTCTTGATAAGATTCCATGTTGGGAGTGATCCATTAAAACATTGGAAGAATTTTCAAAAACTAAAAGGGCACAAACTAGGGACTAATTCAACATAAACTTATATTTTAAACTTTTTCTGTAAATATGATAAGGAGTAAATTTTTCAGTTTTCAGCTTTCTATCAGTGATATGGCTTGTATTTATACGAAGCCAGCAGGACTGACTTGAAAGCTATAGAAACCTATTTTGACAGTTTTGGTTTACAATTTCTGATAAGTCTTACATATTGGTTATATACGTGTGTATATTTCAACTTTATACATCAACCTGCTTCTGCATATGTATATACATACATATATATATATATATTTATATATGTATGTATATTTCATCATCATCACTTGCCGTTATGGACGAAGGCTTTTCCAATCTCCCATGACAAGCGTGATTACTCTTATCTCTGCCATGTCTTACCAGCAAATTTTTTTTATCTTGTCTCTTCATCTTTTGTTTGGTTTTTCTCTACTGATTTTACTGTCCCGTAAGCCTTCTGCTTTATCTGTTGTTCCTTCATCTTGCTATATGTCTCACCCATCTCCATTATTGCTGCATAATTATTTGGATGCCATCCTCCACCTTGGTTCTCTCTTGGATTCATGCTGATCTTTTCCTACCATCAGGAATCATTCATAACATTGCTCTCTCTTTCTCTTTCTTTCTCTCTCTTCCTCTTTCTCTTGTTCTTTCTTTCTCTCTCTTGTTTTTTCCTTCTCTCTCTTGTTCTTTCTTTCTTTCTCTTGTTCTTTCTTTCTCTCTCTTGTTCTTTCTTTCTCTCTCTTGTTCTTTCTTTCTCTCTCTTGTTCTTTCCTTCTCTCTCTTGTTCTCTCTTTTTCTTTGTTCCTCTTTTTCTTTTTTCTCTTTTGGACTCTTTTTGCGAGGGTGTATTTTTCTAGGGTGGAGAACCTTCCTCTTATTCTATCCCTATATCTTTTCTTTTCCTTGTTTACTTGTTGGTAACTACTTGATATGTTTTTCTGTTTTACATAATGGAGATACTTTGCTTGCAGGTTGTTATAAATTATAAATTAGCATGATTATCAGTATGTTGTTGAAACATCAGCTCTTTGCGATATGTTTCCTCTCTTTGTTCTTACTGAAATCTATTTCCCAATGTTGGGGTTTGATGTTACATGACCTTAGTTGTTAGTTTAATCATTTTAGGTTTGGTATATTTCTATACATCTAAGATAATTATGAAAGAATGATTGTGTTGTTCTTAAAGGGGCTGGAAGTATAAAATGTTGATAATGTTAATGTTAATAGTAATGCTGCTTCTACCATTGTAAATTATAACAAGGGAATATAGAAACAGTGAACCCTGACACTGGGAAATAGATTTAAGTAAAATCTATTGCCATATGTTGTCATCATACCTTATAAAAAGCTTTTGGACATTATGATAAACTTCTAAATGAACTTGCCTTAAATTTCTGCTAAAGCATTTTATTATTTATGTTAAATTGAATCCGAGCTCAACTGAGCCTTGTCTAACACTTTTGAAAACTGTTCTACTTTTTCTTGGATCTATATCATGGTTCTAAATATTTAGTTTTATATACTGTATTTGATGGCATCAAATACTTGCTTTTTTTCCCCCCTAAAGAATATCTCAAAAGGTGAATGTAACCTTTGGCGTTTGTGCCTACGTTGGCTAGAAGTGAGGAGTCGTTAATTGTTTCTCTAGTGGTGCTTCTATTCTCAACTTCAGTTGCTGTCATCTTGAAATGTTTTTTAAGGAGCCACTATTCGATTCTTTGTCATCTTTTTCCTTCTATCTATTGGCTGTTTTGATCTTGTCTTCCTTTGTTCGGTACCAAGGGCACACTGCATGCACAATGTCAGTGATGGAATAGAGTCTCTCTTCGCTCAAATAGAATCAATGACCTATTTTACAGCCAATTGAATTGATCTTCCTTTTTTCTTTTTTTGATCCACATAAATTAATAAAAATTAACTTCAACCTACAATAGGTTTTTCTTTGATCCACAGGACTCTGGATTCCCCATTTTATAAATATATATCTATACTAATATTTGAGCCTTCTTTTGTTTCTTTATCTATTCGAGCGTCATCTCTGCTAAAACTATAAGGCATACTAACTTAATATACTGCATGTTGACTGAGGACAGGTCTATGAGGTTGATTTTGGAGGCCACTCAGGGTCACCAGATGTCATTTCTGGTTATTTTTAAACAAATTTCAAAGTTTTTAGCCACAATCTAACACCTATGAAACTAAAATTGTGCATAGAAGTACATGTATCCATGATAGAGGTCGTATGCAATGAGTTAACCTCTGAAGTTATTTGAAGCCAATTTTCAGAGTTGCAGCCCACAATTTTATAACTAGGATGCTGAAATTTAGCATATGGGTACATCTCCTCACATTAAAGGTAACAGGCTAAGCAATGTTGACCATGGTGGTCATTTGAGGTCTCCAGAGGTCATTTCTAGTAATTTCAACTCAATTTTCGTATGCAATAATTTTCATATAAATAAATTTTATGCAATAAATTTCGCAACTATTTAACTGAAATTTGGCATAGGGGTAAATATTTTCTTGGCAAAGGTCATAAGCAATGTAATATTGATCTTAGAAATCACTTGAGATCACCTGAGGTAATTTTTGTTCATTTCAAGCCAATTTTCTAAGTTGCTAGCCACAATTTTGCACCTATCAAACTGATATTTGGTGTAGAGGTAGATTCTTTCATGGTAAAAGTATTTATAAATGTGATTTTCACATCTGGGTCATTCAAGGTTATCATATGTCAATTCTTGTCATATCAAGCAAATTTTTGTAGTCGTTGGCCATAATATTGTATCTAAAATGCAGAAAGGGGTACATCTTTAAACGGGGAAAATTGAACGCAATCTGTTTTATCTATAGACTTGAAAAGTGACATCAGTATTTTTCTATACCCCTTTTAAGAAAAAATAATTTTAATGGGGGGAAAGAGCTTTTTTTGACTTTCGGGTAAGGTCGTGCTTTTGATTGTTTACTAACAATATCTACTTGTTTCTATGTGTGTTTCCACTCTATTTTAAATGTCTTTTAGTGGAAAACTCCAATGATGTCATAGATAGAATTTATTCTGACTATATTTATTCTCTGATGGAATTTTTTTTACATGACTTTTTGTGCTACAGTTGTTCACTTACTGACTGTGATGGTGAGTTGTCATATTTGTTGTTCTTTAATTCATCATCATCATCATCATCTGTCTTTTAGCGTCCGTTGTTGGACATAGACCTTCCCCAGGATTTGCCACACTTCCCTATCATGGGCGTCGCGGAGCCAGTACTTCTTGAACCTGTCCAGCTCGTCTCTCCATCTAATATTTTGCCGGCCTCGGTTGTGCATGTGGTCTCGGGGGATCCATGTCGTGAGTCGCAATGTCCATCGATTGTCTGCCATTCTTGCAACATGGCCAGCCCACCGCATTTGAGATTTTTAATGGATTCTATGATGTCCCTAACTCTTGTCTTTTCTCGAATGTACTGTGTTGTCTTGTGGTCTCTCCATGAGAGGCCTAGCATTATTCTCTCATGTGCATGTTGAATGGTTCTCAATTTGCGGATCTGTCTCTTGGTTAGGTTCCATGTTTCAGCTCCATAAGTGACTATTGGGAGGATGCATTGGTTATACACCCTTCTCTTTAAGATCAATGGGATCTTCTTAGTGACTTTAAATCTCATCACTATGTTGGTTTAATTATTGACTGTGATTGCGAGTTGCACATAATTCTGAAGATGATTATAACTCTTCATATCATAATTTAACACTGAATTCAGGATTTTTCTGATAATTTCACATTCTGTATGCTTACTCCAGAAGGATTCCATTCCAAATATTGATCATAAAACCTTAAGATGAAGAATAAAAAATGATTCACATCAAAATGTACGTTTTCAGTTAATTCTTTTTTTTTTTTTTTTCAATTTTGATGAAGCGGGGAGCTGTCACAATTTGTTTAATATGCTGTCACACATCAAATACACAGACAGATACTGAATGATTTATTTTCTGCAATGAAGAACGACTTCCTTTTCAAGTTGAAGCCATCATTTTTCTTAATGACAGCACACCTAGAGTTTAAATATTGGTTCTTTAGCATTTAACGGCTGAGAGATAAAAGCTCTGAAAAGCCTATGATAAATATATTCTGCATGTTGGTATATAAGACAGATTTAACTTTTTTTTCAAAACTATGCAAATATCACACTGTATCTATTGCATTCGATTTATGAGTAAGGGACCCTCTCCCAAAGCTTAACATGGACAGTTATGGGATGTGTATAAGTTGCAGTGAGCTA